>JBAMAX010002808.1:0-68265 GCA_037043745.1 Chymomyza amoena | reverse complement strand
CTGGCCCGTTCGTATTGAAGTTAAAAAAAAGGGGATTATTATTAAATATAATATTACTTAAAGCTAGCCGGAGTTTAGATATTCCATCTTTACAGCTGAGAAACTAGAACACTTCCCAACTAATTTTATTTTGGCATTTATGTCTAGTTTTATTTCGTATAAATCATTTCATCATGCCAAAATAGGAAAACCTATATTTATTAGACATAGAACTATTAAATCTGCACCACAAATAAAAAAATAAACAGATTTTCAATTAACGTTTATAAATTTTCCCCTGCTATGTATTTTGTTATTCCGATTCGAAAACAGAATTTGTAATTAGTAGTTTTTAGAATTTTATAAAGAGTTGATTTTTATACCCTGTGATAGAAAGTACAAAGAGTATACAAAGTTCGTGCAAATGTATGTAAGGGGCAGTAGGTGGCGAGTTGTATATCCTTAATCATCCTATGGGGCTGAAATTTTACCAAAAGATGTGCTTAATAGTCAGCCAGACTACGTTTTTCGGTTTCTTTCGAAATCCTTTCCTGTTTCGACATAGGAGAATTTCGCAGTTTGCACTCAAGGTATAAAAGATATCAGATTCAAATTTATTATGGCTATACGAAATGATTTCCTCGTAGGAGAATCATATAAATTTTGTAAATCGAGTGAAAACTTGAAAAGACCAGGTATATTCATAGGTAGAAGAGCGAATACTCGGAAGCATTTAGAAATTTATTTTTTCTTCTACGATAGAAGTCTAAGTTATACGAGAAGAAAAAAAATTTAAGAACTGTATACAGATCGCAGAGTCTTAAAATGCAGGGTTTTTTTAAGTCGGACTGGACCGACTATAGCATTTATGGATATAAAGAAATGTACAGCAAATATTATGTACGGGGGTCATAAAGCATGAATGGGGCAGAGCCCCTTAGTAATAGTACATTGCAGCCATTTTGGAACATATATACAAATTCCTTTTGACAGGTTGCAAATTAGGGATACCATCATACATAGATATTTATTTAAAGAGTATTTTAAGTTTATGAAAGTCAAAAATGTATGTGACATACAGAAGAATACCCTTCAAAGTTACCTAAAGTACGATAAGGATGATTAGAAACTCGATATACCCATGGGAATATTTTTTTGAATGTTTAATGGAACACACATATGATGAAATACATTTAATGAATGCGAATTTAGTTCAATATTAGAAAATGAACATTGTTCAAATTAATTAATTAACAAAATTAATCAATGCAAAAGTAAAAATTTAGAGCCAATTAAAGCTAAACATATTAATAATTTTGGCTCAAACAAATTTTTAACTATTGTCCGTAAAAATTGGCGTAAAGATAATATTAAGTCGATCTCCAGGCGCAGTAAGCAGGCTCTACGTCAACAGACTCTGGCACCTTTTAATGGAGTAAGCTTTGCTTAACGTTCTCCCAAAGATTTAATGCCGGCTTTATTCCTCATAAAGAATAATTGGGGTCAGTTGTATAAATTAGTTAATCAATTACTCATTTACTACTTCTACATTAGTCAGTTGAAAGCTGAGAACATTTCATCTATATTCTTTTCGTAATGTAGAATTATCCCTCTTTCTCCGCAATGTAAAAACGTAATTATATTGAGGCACATACTAATTTCTTGATCGGGCAACACATTGACAATATAGTAGTAGCTATCATATACATAAGTAGTTTATCTTTTTTACTGTCCCGTAGAGCTAAAACAATTTCGGAAATTTCGGAATAAACGTAGAAATTCACAAAAGGTGGGAAAACTATTGAAATGAAAGTTTTTCCCAGGCCCTGCAAAAACAAACCGTAGAATTTCCAATTTCACACATTACCAATACCGAACACAATGAGCTACAAATCCACATCAAATATTTTTTTTTTTTCAAATTAAAACAGAAGCACACCAAATGCCAGGACAGCACCAACAACAAACGCACGTGCAACAGCCAGAGACCCTTGTGCCAAAAGGACCAAACACCAACACCAAACCGATGCTACATGTGCATCAAGAAACCTCAAGAAACCCATAAATTTGTTGAAAATCTTGAAGACAAACAAAAATAGAAATGTGTCACTATAAACAAAAACGGCTGTCAAAGGACCTAACTTGGCCTAACTCCCAGACTCTGAACCATAAAAGCGCAAAACCCAATAGTTACATGCAATCCACTCGACAGTGTTAGACAGGCGCACCCGCTGCAATTTGGACATGGGAAGCAATGCCTGACACCGTCTCAGACGGCGGACGATGATAGTAATGACGGGCAAGCGATATGAGTTTAAATCGATTTCTCGGAGCTTCTTTCTACCTGCGATATGCTGACTGCTCCCAAAGGCAGAGATGCCGACGTTGACAGCGGCAGCGACGTCTTTGGCACTTACCTGCAGCTAATGGCCAGACCGACAACGGAACGACCGACATAAATCCATAAAAACATAAAAAGAAATAATTAAATTGCAATTATGTGCAAACAATTCAAAATCCGGAGATTTGGAAAAAGTTAATTACACGACAATAAAGAGCAGAAGCGGCATTGGTAATGGTCACGACGTCGGAAGGTGGACAAGGGACGAGGAAAGACGGAAAAAAGGCATTATACATATGTACGAGTATGTATTATGACCTGGTATATACTTTACATCCGCAGGTCAGCAGCGAGCCAAACCAAAATGAAACCGCTTCAAGGGATTTGAAGATTTGTTTTGGTTGGAAATTTTCGCAACTGACGACGGTTTGGATTGGACGTATTGGGCTGAGTTTGGGTTTAACTTAAGCTGACATTAATGTGTAATTGAATGTGGCTTCTCGTCTGGTTTAATAGCTTGACTGACGCTAAATGACTCTTGTTAATACGTTCCCAACACATTGAGCATACCCTACATAATCATTAGTGCTCGAACTGGACATCTTCATAGACATCTACGCAGGTACATACTTAGATATGTCTGCCGCATAGTTGGCACTCTGTCCATTATCAACTTAATTGATACCAAATCGAAGTTTCTCTGCTATGTCATATTTATCAGGTTTCCGGCTAAATTCGAACTAGTTCTCTGCGGCGAAAAGACTTCTAAGCCATTTAAGCTTTTGGGAAAAGTGTGGAGGGTAGAATCTTGAAGAGAGTAAGTCATCATCATCATATGAGCAAAAAATATTTATCGGTGTTTGGGCAAACAATAAAAGGCAACGAATTAAGAGCCTCAAAATGTATCCCATAAAGATCAGAGCAACAGATGGAGCTGATTTAGCTACAGCCAGTTTCTGGAGGGCCAGAGGTTTATTATTTCGTCAGAAGGCGTTTCAATTGCCACCTTCATCTAGGCGATTTAATTTCACTCGAATCGAGTGCGGGGATGTGTTAAAAGAAAAACTTGCGCCTTATCACTGGTTGAACCTCAGGGTGGTTACCGTTGACCTCCAGATCAATAAACACACTAGCCGCTATAGCGAGCGTTTAAAAGCACAAGCTGGAAAAGATTTGCCCAATGATAATCCTATTAATAGACTTAAAAAAGAAGTTTTAAAAACATCTATCTAAAATAGTATATCCAACAACAATCAAACAAAAATTTTATATAATTATATCTTGTATGTAAAAAATCAACAAAATCGGACAAATGCAACAAATAATATATTGTAGTAAAATATGTACAAAATATCATCGAAATCGGTACAAATTTAAGGAACTTATAAATATAATTTTACAAGAAAAAAAATGTTCCAATTGGTAAGTTAGGAAGAATATGTTATAGATATTACCGATATTTATGAAATTTATAGATCTCAGAGGTTGTAAGAGCTAGAGTAACAAAATTTTTAAATTAGTTGCGCTATTACGTCATTAGAGACAAGTTTATTTTATTTTGTTGCATAGCTCCTACAGGAGTGTTTCAGAAGACCTCAAGGCAAACGAAAAGTTTTTGATGGATAATTCATTTGTTGTGAAGATATCGCAATAATTTCTTATAGTACCCAAGCACAGTGTACCAAATATTATTAAAATCGGTTAAATATTGTATATCACATAGGACAAATCGGTGAAAAAAATATTTTTGTTGTTTATGAAAGTTTCGTAACCGAATTTAGCAACCAAATGTCTTTTGGCGTGCTTAAGCAATATATATATTTGTATATAGGGTATCCCAAAGTCGCTCGTGCACGAGTTTAACGTACGACATCTTTTTGATGCGAGCAATGGATCTCAAGTGAATTTAAAGAAAGCTTTATGTAATATAAAGAAAGTCTGGAGAACGTTAGGGACGGACGTAGCCAGCTAACAGACACCCTGTACCAGAAGCCCAACACTCTACCAAAGGCAGCACACGTCCTTCCGACAATGTAAGTACAGCAAAATAGATTGTGTCAGTTGAAGACACTACTAGGTTTTTTGCTGAAATTAAAGTCATCCTGCGTTTTTTAATATACGGTATTTATATATTTTTAAAATTTGTATATTACAAATTTTTTTATTTTATTTTTCAAGGAATAAAACATTTCACGGTGGGATTATTGAATGTGAATATTTGTTGATTTATTAACGCGCCTTTATTAACTTAAAAACGGACGCGATGGGAAACACGAAAGCTTTCTATGATATGTTTCTTACTACCAGAAGTCTTATGATGTGTATTACAAAAAGACGGGTTTTATTTTTTTCATATTTGAAGATTTTATGATCTGCTTTCTTATAAACAATAATTCGTAATCTCTCTTTTTATTTAAAAATAATTCTTGATTTCAAATAAAATTATTTATTCTTTAGTTATGAGACGTTCTTTATATGAATGCAAGTCTCCAAGACGGGCGGATGTGTCTATATACATGTATACATTTGCGCTAAGCTCATATACCCCTTACCCTTAGGTTCAGAGTATTAAAAAGTCATTCATCACAATTTTGCTGCTAAAAAAGTCACTTATGAAGTTTACAATCTATGATCATGCTTCTTAAAATAAAATAATCAAGAAGGTGATGATATCATAATGAAAAATATATGCCTAATGGATTCTCTTGCTGTGCCTATTTTCTATACAGGTCATAATGAGCCAAATTTATCATTCCCATTTCGTGGCTCCACCAGAAATACATTTGATTTCATTTAGTATTACAATCATTAAAAGTTACTTTAAGTTTTTGTAAGCGCCTATCGAGCTATCTAAATGTTACTAAAGCAGGTCAATGTGTCCGGCCAATTGATTGACCGACGTAAGTTAACTGGGTTCAGACTAGCTGAATTGAATCTACATATGAAATTTGGTTAAGAACTTGCTCTAAACAGGTTAACGAACTACCCGAGCATTGAAGTGGCACAGTTTGTTGTGTTAGGAGCAAGGATGCGCTTGTTGGCGCTGCTGACTTGGCTATCTGTGACAATGGCAGCTATTTTGACAAGATTCATGCCCGGCTCAGCCCTGGAAGATTATCAGCGAAACTTAAAGGTTTTGCTGGAAAAAGTTCTTTGGGCATCGCAAGTTAAGAGCTGCTTTGTCATTATAACAGATGAGCTGCACTATGCCATGTATGATAGTAAGTATTTCGAGGCCATAAGCCGACATCCTTTGCCGTACTACGTGCTACGCGTGGAGGATAACGATGATCTGCTTGAGCCGCATAACGAATCGCAGCGATTGCTTAAAGCTGTCAAGGCGCATGATTGTGATGTCCATGTGATAACAGTTTTGAATGGGGGACAGGTTAAACGATTGCTTCAATTTACCTTTGAGAGCAGGTCCTTAAACATTCTGAGAAAATTCGTATTGTTATATGATTCGCGGCTATTCTATGAGGATATGTTGCATCTTTGGAGTTCCATGGTTCAAAGCATTTTTCTAAGGAAGCATCCTGATAACAGGTAAAGTTTAAATGGAATTCTAGCGAGGTTATAATCAATTCTATAGTCCGCTCAGTTTTAGCATATATACCATAGCTTATCCGGGAATCCTCAGTGGTGTTTTGGTTATAAAGCAGTTGAGCCACTGGAAACGAGGTAAACGCATTAATGGTGAGCTTTTATTCAAGGATAAAACCAGAAATTTAAATGGTAAGTCTCAGTTATGTCCCAACAACAATATTTTACAAAATATGAACTTTTCCGCGGTCGCTTTTTCTCGTAACAAGAGCCGAAGTCATGCACCATCAACTTACTAAAACTCCCATAGGAACGAGGGGTTCAAAATTAAGATATCGTAAACAAATTTGGTGCTTAGTTTAGAGCTCCCCAGTATAACACTAGAAAACTAATTCGGTTCACTATACGCTATAATCGCCATAGAAGCGGTCGATTGTATTTTATTTGTTTGTAAATTTGATTTGATTGCATGAAGGTGGTGCAGGGCATCCCAAAGTCGACTTTAACATAAACCTTCTTTTTTAATTTAGCTTTAGGGTAATTTTAAGTCATTCTTTTCCCAATACCAGGTGCTCATTTGCCAGTGGCGATTGTAGAACACGTGCCCATGGTGCAATTGGTGGCGTCTACAAACAGCTACCAGGGCATCGAGGTTGAAATTCTTGGAGCCCTCGGCAAAGCACTAAACTTTTTTCCGGCTTATTATAAAATTAACGAAAGTGATACGGCTATCCTGAGTCCCCAGGATAACAAAATGAATATCGCAAGGGTTATAGATGAAGTGGTAAGAGCCGAAGTTAGTATCTTATTTTATTTTATTTTATTTTATTTTATTTTATTTTATTTTATTTTATTTTATTTTATTTTATTTTATTTTATTTTATTTTATCCACAACTCTTAATCCACAGGCCAATCACAATGCACGGCTCGCTATAGGCGATCTTCATCTATTTCAGAGCTATCTGGAACATATTGAGTTAAGTTTTCCACATAACTTTGAGTGTCTGACATTCCTTACGCCTGAATCCTCAACGGATAGTTCTTGGCAAACCTTCATACTGCCCTTTAGTGGAGGCATGTGGATCGGAGTACTGCTCTCGCTATTTATCGTGGGAACCGTTTTCTATATAATATCCTACTTCAATGCGAGACTGATGGACACACAGGACTCCAAAGGATCTCACCGTTTCTTTCGATGTCTGCGCAAAAGTAGTGCTTCCGGCCAGCGCTTTGATGAGCGAACTCTGCGCAGCGTCAGCTTTCGCATAGCGCTAAATCGACACAACCAAGTCTCTCTGAAGAAGGCTTTCCAAATCGATCTCTTTGACAGCTACTCCAACTGCTTACTACTAACTTACAGCATGCTGCTATATGTTACCTTGCCACGTATGCCACGTAACTGGCCTCTGCGCGTTTTGACAGGTTGGTATTGGATCTATTGCATACTCCTGGTTGCCACATATAGAGCCAGCTTTACGGCTATTTTGGCCAATCCTGCGGCTCGGTTAGTATGCTAGTAGGGATGCATAATTACAATCTAATTGCATATAACATTTCCAGTGTGACTATTGATACACTAAAGGACTTGGTCCATGCTCAGATACCAACTGCAACAGGAGCATCCGAGAACCGTCAGTTTTTTATAGATGCCAGCGATGTTGTGGCACAGAAGGTAGGCGCTAAAATGGAGTTAGTGCAGCAGAACAACGACCTGGTAAGTCCATGCAACATCCCAACAGCGCCCCTCAGTACGATACTGTAGTATTCTTCATAGATTTCACGCATCGCCAGGGGACAGAGCGCGTACTATGACAACGAGTATTATCTGCGTTATTTGAGAGTTGGGGGCGACAATCGGAGTGAAATTGGTTCCACTGCTCTTCATATTATGCGCGAATGTATTGTCATCATGCCGGTGGTGATAGGTCTTGAGAAGAACTCGCCACTAAAGCCGCACATCGATAACTACATCATGCATTTGAACGAAGGAGGTCAGTCTAGATTTTATGGTTCATTTCTTTAAAACGATTATTAATCTGTATTATAGGTTTTATTTCTAAATGGGTAAGGGACGCTGTTAAACGTCTACCTGCCGAAGAACAAGCGCCCCAGGAAGCGCTGATGAATCTACATAAGTTTTGGAGCTCATTTGTTGCCCTTGCCGTGGGCTACTTTATTTCAGTTTGCACCATTTTCATCGAGCGCTGGCATTTTAAACATTGGGTCCTCAAACATCCCGTATATGATGTCTATAATCCCAGTTTGTACTACAGCTTTAAGCGTCTCTACCCAGACATGTAGATGTATATAGAAACTTTATTCCAAATATTGAATTTAAGGCCTGTTAAACTTGAGATTTTTTAGATTTAAATCCTATTTCATGGAATTGCTTGAAATTTATTATATAAATAGCACAGCAAACATCGAAAAAATTACAAAATAGCGAAAGGGATTGGTAAATTCCCCCACACCTTTAAGGATAAGAAGGTAATAAAGAGGGGATGTATGGGGACTATTTTTATTGTGCTGTGCATAATAAGAGGATATCAAAGATCCTGTACCAGCACCATATATGTAATATGTGGACTAATTTGAAAGTTTAATAACTTCAGCACTTACCGTCTCCTATATACTGACAGACAAATATGGGACTTCGCTTGTCTCCCTGATTATACTATGGAAGGTTTTCGATGTCTCCTTCTTCATGTTATATACATTTTCAGTTTACACCAACTTAATATGCCTTTTTTTACCATACTTTTTTTTTATTATTTTACACGACGCCCTTTTTCCCGAATAAAATATAGTACAGTCCTTCATACATAATCATTAAAACTTGATTATTAGCTGTTGTCAATTGGAATATGTTTTATTTTGGGGAAGTACGATATTTTACCTGTAAGCTCTGTAATTTTTTATCAAAAGCACTTGCATTTGTTTATAAGGATCAAAATTTGGCTGTATTCATCCGAATTTTGATTTTTTTTTACACACGAATTTAGATCGCATTAATATACAGTATGGAATTGGTAAAGCTCTGGCTCATGTGGTCTCCGAAATTAAGGTGTTCATACACAGTAGCCCTATGGCCGTTGATAAGTTTAAATTTAAAGATGGCGTACATTAAAGTCGGGCGCGGACGAATAACAACGAATTTTCTTCAAAAGTCGTTTTTTGCCCTATCGGTCCTATAGCAGCTATATGATAAAGCCAACCAACTATAAAAACTGCCGACTGCCTTTGGCAAGGATGTTTTCGAAAGCAAACGAATTATTCATGTTTCAGGTGCTCTGAAAAACTATCATAGAACCCCGATATTAAAAAAATAAAATTAACTTATCTCCAAGGGATCTAATCTGAAAGTTTTGCTTGCTCTAATTCTTACCATCTCTGAGATCTAGGCGATTATACGGATGGATAAATAGACGGTTAGGCGGACATAGGTATATTGACTTGTCTAGTCACCCTGATCATACTTAGGCAACTCTGTGCGGTCTCCGAATTCTCCCTCTGTATTTTACGTACATTTGCGGCTTACCATACGATACAGGGTATGAAAATAGATAAATATACTTTTTACTGCTTGTAGCACTACCAATTCTACCTACTGATTTATTATCGGCAAGTATACGACTAGTTTTCAACCACGTTTAATCTTTTGGTGATTTTGGGTGTTATAACTATTTAATAGATTAACTGCATTCAATCTTTTTAAATTATTGTCAAATGTAGACTCAAAGAAGATTGTGTAATGTAAAAATGAAAATTCCATGGTAGCACCAATATAAGTGGAACCAAATGCTGTTCAATGATCCAATTTTTAAACTCATGCCACTTGGTAAAATCTGGGCATTTTTCTTTTTTTCTTTTTCCTTTGTTTACGACTCGTTTTACAATGAACAAAAATTCTTTATTGCTTGTCTGGAACATATTCAAATATTCCTAATGTTAAATACTCGTAAATAATATTGCTTTTGAATGCCAAACAAAGATATACAAAAACAATGTTTAATTCTTTTGAATGAAGCAAAGAATAGAATTATAAAATTATATTGAAAAGCTTTAAAAGTTTCCATTGTTTTAAGCATTTGCTAATTAGTACACAATATATACCTTTATGCCGTATATATATAATTCCGTGACTGACCCCTGGGAGGGGCATGGGGATCTCTATTAATAACTATTCGAACAGAACAGGGACCTACAGCTAATAGACGAACGGATGTGTCTTCAATTAATAGAGCCTTACCCATGGCAAATAGCGTCCTTGAGCTAGCGATGTCAGTGCTAGGCAAATCCATCAGTGTTACTGCCGGGAATCGAACCACCGACCTCCGGTTTTAGAGGCGAGTACGCTACCACTTCACCACCGACGGCGACAATGCCGTATAGATGTCTGTTTTAGAAGTTTAGCGCAATTTTACGGATAGAAAAAGAGGCGTTAGGCCGCCTCTCGACACTCTTGAGCTCAGCTAGACTGATAGATTGGTTCATTAAAAAATTTCTTTACAAAATTGATTTATGCCAGTTTTTGGACTCAGTTGAAGGCGGTTTGATTTCATGCTGTGTATACAGGGTCCACCGTTATTTCAGCATAAGTAATGAGAAAAACGAGACGAATTGGTGACGAATTGATACTTTAACAAAATATTACTGATTTTTCGTAGCCAATTTTAAAGATCGATCATTGCGCCATATTTCATCGAAAAAGGTTGGCGAAAGACAAAATTTTATCAAAAGATAAGATCAAAGTGATTATGACAATGCAAACATCCACTCCCCAAGTAGCGATAGTAACGACCAATTAGTTTTATTTTAATTATTTTTAATAAAAAGCGTGTCTGACAATGGATACATATATAGTATGTATCTATAGGAGTTTTTGAGGAATATACCGGATTTGGCACCAAACACGTTATTTCTGCCGAACCCATATTAAACATATTTGGGATTGTGCTTTGGAAACACGTTAGGTTTTGTACGTTATACAAATATTCCCGTGGTTTCCATAATTGTACCTTGTACCAGAAACGATATTTGCCTTATGGCCGTTTCTTACCCGGACTTAAAGCTAGATATCGTTTATGGCGTTAAGTCCATCTGCAAAACGGACGTAAAAAAAATCGAAATTCGAATATACGTAACCCGCGAAAAATCAAAAATCTGCGATACTTTTTGAACACACCTCGTACCCTACTTTGTACCATACGGTACAGGGTATAAAAACAGTAACAAAATAAAACCAAAACCGAAAACCTGTTTTTGCTAAATACGCCATCTATGGTTTATTATTGTTAACACTATATGCAACATATGCGATGATTATAACGATATTGGCGTCGATAAACAACACGACTTTATAATAAAATAATTCCATTTTTAAATATACTCAAACCTGTAAGATGCTTATGATTATTGTTTTTATAGTACCAGATTCTAAATATGAAAAATACTATGTACCAAACATAGTCGATAGGTATTGTTTGGTTCAGAAATAATCAAAATCTGTTTTGTACAACCAGAGATATTAACATTTAAGAATACTCTTTTTGATATTCTGTACTTAAAAGTACAAAGGGTATACTAGATTTCTGCAATGTATCTTACGGCCAGAAGGAGGCTGGCAGACCCCAAGTTCTTTATACCAAAATGATAATCACAACCTCGGGTCGCTATTGAGCCACGTTCGTCTGTCCTTCCGTCCGTCCGTCTGTATGAACACCTAGATTTCGAAGACAATTAGAGCTAGAGATACGAAACTGTACGACCTGGTGCGCATATTTCCTGAGAAGATGAAATTTCCCGCAGTATTATTTCGATCTGAAATTAGACAGAGTAATGAGTCGTGATCTCATGCATTCCAATGTCAAAAATTAGCCAAATTGACTAATACAACAAAAGTTATTGGGAGTATGCATTGAAATTCGCTGTTTTTTACAAAATTTGAGTCTTTATTGTGAAAAAAATGTATACAAATTGTTTATTCAAAGTATTGTCCATCGCTAGCCACTACTTTTTCCCATCTTTCTGGCAATTTTCGAATACCAGCTCGGAAGAACGCTTCATCTTTTGAGGCAATCCACGAATCGACCCATTTTTTGGTATCTTCATAAGAAGTGAACCGCTGCTCGGACAGGGCATTTGTCATGGATCGGAACAAGTAGTAATCGGAAGGAGCAATATCTGGAGAATACGGCGGGTGGGGTAAGACATCCCATTTCAGCGTTTCCAAGTAAGTTTTTACGGGCTGTGCAACATGTGGTCGAGCATTGTCGTGCTGCAAAATAACTTTGTCGTGCCTTTCCTCATATTCTGGCCGTTTTTGCTTCAGTGCGCGGCTCAAACGCATCAATTGTCGTCGGTACAAGTCCCCCGTGATCGTTTCATTCGGTTTTAGCAGCTCATAATAGACCACGCCCCTCTGATCCCACCAAATACACAGCATGAGCTTCGATCCATGGATATTCGGCTTTGCCGTCGATTTTGAGGTATGGCCCGGGTATCCATATGACTTTTTGCGCTTGGGATTGTCGTAATGGATCCACTTTTCATCGCCAGTGACGATACGATGAAGAAAACCCTTTCGTTTTTGACGTTGGAGCAGTTGTTCACACGTGAAAAAACGGCGTTCGATGTCTCGCGGCTTCAATTCGTACGGCACCCAATTTCCTTGCTTTTGGATCATTCCCAATGCTTTCAAGCGTCTGGAAATGGTTGCTTGATCGACTGCCAATGATTTTGCAAGTTCTTGTTGGGTTTGACACGGGTCTTCATCGAGCAGAGCCTCCAATTCTTTGTCTTCAAACTTTTTCGCTTGGCCCGGGTGTTCCTTGTCTTCGGTGCTAAAATCACCACTTTTAAAACGACGAAACCAATCACGACACGTTGTTTCACCAATAACAGCATCGCCGTAAACTTCTCTTATCAATCGGCATGCTTCAGCCGCAGTTTTCTTTGAATGAAAGAGGAAAAGTAAAACTTCCCGCAAATGACGCTTATTTGGCTCAAAATCTGACATTTTTCGAAGAAAATAACTATATGACGACGCTTAAAAATCACAAATCTAATGATGAGAGATTGTTGACAGATGCCTAAGCTTGTCATCTGTCATTTTCAACCATACTTTTTTGCCCACCAATTTAGCGGTGGCTCCATCTATTGGCAAACAGCGGATTTCAATGCATACTCCCAATATAGCCATAACTGTCAAATTTCACCTTATATATATAGTTTTGCCCCAAAAAAACAATGTTCCAATTGGAAAATTCTTAGAAGGAATATGAGTAGAAATAGTTTTCGAGAAAAAAATGTACAGGTTATTACACTCTCGGGCACCGCCTTGATTGTATTCCATTTATTTAATTTTAAAAAATGTTTTTTTTTTAAATATCATGACTTTTTCTTAACTTTATTTTCGTTTTAAGTGTGCCGTTTTACTACTGGAATGAGTAAAATATGAGGATACATTTTGCTGTAAATCAGAGTTATCCTTAATAGACTGAACAAATGATATTCAAGAGCTATATAACATAGCACATGAGAACTTTTTATACACACCACCTCATATTTCCTATACCCAAAAAAGCAGCTCATTATAGCTAAATATAATTATAAATAATACCAATTAATTCTTTTCAGAGCGTTTATCCAAATAAACAAAATGATATATAGACAGACAGCCATATTTGTGAATAAATTATATTTATTAGGCAAATTGCATAATAGCTTTATTTTATTGTTTAAAGTTTCTCGCATTTTGTAGTCAGATTTTGTTTGCCGTACTTTGCAGCTGTTTTTAATTATATTGTTTTTTTTTTTAATTGTTTACATTTACATTTAAATTTAATTTAATTAGTTTTGCTTCGATCGTTGAGGTTTTTTTGAACTTTTTTGCTGGAAAGATATTGTTATGCTTGTTGGACCTCTTCCACATAACATTCGAGCGATTTCCTCATGCCCATTCTTGATTTGTTTAGTTTTCAACATTTCCCAAATTTCACTTATTTCTAATTGGCGTTTCCGTTGTAGACTCCATTCCCGTCTTCCACTTCTCCTATCACAGTCTTGTTTATATTATTTTCCTCTGTAATGAAAATTTGTTTCTGTAAATTTTTCAAAGTTTACTTTTTACACATTCCCGTCCTAATTTGTTTAATTTGTTAACCTAGAACGCAATTTATTTTATATATTTATTATTGATGAGGTAGGTAGCTGGAACGATTAATTTAACGGTGGGATGGTTTTAGATTCGAAAATTTAAAACCAATATTTTAAAAGACTTTGTAAGTATAATAGCGCTTTGAGTCTAACCTGAGCGGTAAATATTTGGCCGATTAAAATGAATTGAATCTTTCCTCAAAACTTCCACGAAAGTAGCTTTTGCAAGAGGAATTAAAATGAATCGGCAAAAGAGCCTTACTAACGCACCAACTGAAATCATTTTTTAAATATTGTGAGATTCTATTCATGCCAACTTCAAGTTTGATATTTATACCCTGTACCGTATGGTACAAAGCAGGGACCGTAATTCTTATAATATTTAAAATAAAGATCATGAAATAATTATTATTTTTTGATTTTTTCATTCAAATCAAATTTTAACTCTTATTTTTAATTTAAAAAATAAAAATCAAAAATAAAAATTATTGAACAATTTTTATTTAAAAATTGAAAATAAGAGTTATTCTGCAATTTTTATAATAAAAATCAAAAATAAATGTTATGGCGTAATTTTTATTTTACAAATTGACATTTAAGAGAGCTTTTATAAGAGAGCTTTTTACCTTGGATGATATTTGTTGTGTAAACCTTGATATTTATTACTTTAATTCTACTTAAATATTTAGGCTGTGTCTAGTCGGGTGTCATCGTTGCCGCTGAAAAGGGGTATCCTTCTTCTGACTAGAGCATCACACTCTACAAATATGCGTTGGAAGGTTTCCTGCTGAGTTATAATGTTTAGTATTGTTTCATTTTTGTCACTCAGACGCATGAAAGCTATGTATAATTCGCTGCAAAGAAATTATAAACTGCCGCACCTCCAACGTTATATATGGGAAGATGCTATACAAAAAATTAGTAATTTCTTTCGAAACATCATTAATCATATTCCAAACTGCGTGAAACATTTCTAACAGTTGGCTTCGAAAAATGAACTGAGATGGAAGACCGACCTCCGAATCTCCGTTGGTCACATCCATGCATAAACACACATCGTCAATTCAATATCCAAAGATGGATAATACTCTGTACCGCTATTTTTCAATAAAATCTGGAAACTAGAAATCGATTTCGCCGTGAACATAAGCCGGTCTGTCTGTTCCTCCATCTGTCTGTTCTGAATCTCAAAGACCAATGAGCTTAGGGCATATAATTTTATTTGCTTCCTCCTAATAAAGCTTGTTACATCATTTTCTGTTTTGAAATTAACGATAACCTATAAGTCAGGCACACATAAAGAAACCCAACTAAAAAACATATTCCTGAAGCAGCTACAGTCACAGATATTAAGGAAAGCCCACTGGAGTTCAGCATGCAAAGTACATAAGTTTTTAAGTATACTGTAAAATCTTTCAACATACTATGTATAGTAGATCTAGAGCAAGGAGCTACATAACTAGTATAATTGGAATATGAATATGAATTTTTGACGGCCCTCGCATCATTGAGCTTCTATATAGTGTCCCTTAAGTTACAAAGGATATATTAAGTTTATGCACGATGAAAGTTTATGTAACATACGCAAGGAGTCGTTGGAAACCCTCCAAAGTTGCGTAAAGGAAGAAAAAAAAAACAGTTTTGAGGAAGCCGTTAATATTATTTTTAGAGTTTTAATCAAATTTTATCAAAGTCGGTTTACTATGTCATATAGCACAGTAGAAAAAATGGCGGACGTAAAGTCGGGCGCGGACGACTTTAGGATACCCTGTACCACTAGCTTGTAATAAAGTCCGATTTCTTCACAAAAAACCAAAAACAGAAGAATTTTTAAGGAACAATTTTTTTTTGACCGATCGTTCCTATGGGAGCTATATGATATAGTCAACCGATTTCAATAAAATTTGACACAGTGCTTAAATACTTAAAAAAAGATATGAATGCCAAATGTATTTCAAATATCTTTACAAACAAACAAAACACAACGAATTTTGTATAAAAAACGTGTTTTTGGACCGATTGGTCCTATGGGAGCTATATGATCTAGTCAAACGATTTGGATTAAATTTGGAACAGTGCTTAGGAACTATAAAATACTCACGAATGTCAAATTTGGTCCCAATATCTTAACAAACAAACGAAACACAACAAATTTTGTTAAAAAATCGATTTTTTGGAAGATCGGACCTATGGGAGCTATATGATATAGTCAACCGATTTCGATCAAATTTGGTACAGTGATTGGGAACTATAAAAAACTTTCGAATACCAAATACGATATCTTCATAAACAAACGAATTATTCATCTAAAACGTTTTTTTTTTTGTCGAGGTCGTCTCAAACACCCCCATGGGAGCTATATAATTTATCTCCGATATCAAAAAAATAAAATAAACTTGCCTCCTATGGAATAATATGGGATCTAATGTGAAAGTTTGGTAACTCTAGCTCTTACCATCTCTGAGATCTAGGCGTTCACACGGACGGACAGACGGACGGACGGACAGACAGGTATATCGACTTCTCTATTCACCCTGATCATATTTTAGGTAACTTTGGGGTGTCTCCGACGTCTCCTTCTATATGTTACATACATTTTCGGCTTGCACAAACTTAATATACCCTTGGTACCATACGGTACAGGGTATAAAAACAGTTTTGAGGAAGCCGTTAATATTATTTTTAGAGTTTTAATCAAATTTTATCAAAGTCGGTTTACTATGTCATATAGCACAGTAGAAAAAACGATTTAAAAGAAAAAAATCTATTGGTTTTGAAGATATTTGAACCAACCTTCAATCAAACGTTTTTTTGGATTACTTAAGCAATATACCAAATTTGATTTCAATTTGATAGTATTAAAATGTTTTTTAATAACGTTTAACAATATTTCAGACTCCAAGCAATGCTGCAATTTAGAGAACAATAAACAATCAACTACATCCGATACCTGCCATCAATCATTAGCATATGCAATACCTTGTAAAAATTTAAATTTCAACAAAAGATTGAGCCATCATTATACCCAGTACCTATAGATACAAAGAGTATACCAAATACAAAAGGACAGAAGGAGGCATGGCAGAGCCCAAGTCTTTTGTACCAATATGCTTATTATAACTTCGGGTAGTCTGTATAAAACACCTAAATTTGGAAACTTTACCAGCTAGTTCGCATATTTCCTTAAAAGTTTGTTGAATTATGTCAATGTCTTCCCCCTTTGTGAATGAATAAAAATTAAAAAATTAAACAATCTAAAATGTTCTTCTAACATTCTCGGAATAGTATTTAAGCGCCTCATATCGATCATTAATATCATATTCAAATCAATTATTCACAAGTCCAATTCAGACCTAACCCAGAAATGAAGCGAACACTATTTTTGTTCTTCGCCTGCTTTCCGGCCTTTTGTTGGCTGGATGTGACGTCTGCTCAAAACACCACTACAACAAGCTCTCTAAGCTCCTAAGTCTTTCGAGTCCTGGAATAAAGAATGTACGGGTCTCAAATCTTCAATACACTGCAGTCAGAAGTATTCGCAGAGGCAGCAGCAGTGGTAGTACGAGCAGCAATTCTTCCAGCATCCGCAGTAGATCCCGCAGAGGCAACTTGAGCCGTAACAAAAAAATCAAGCGTCGACTGTAAATCTAAGTTGGGAAAAATTTAGTTAAAATGTTATTCGTTTGGAATGATATTTTAAAGTAAGGCACTGTCTAAGATTAACAAACATGTATGGTACGACTATTCGACGTATTTATCTTTTTTTCCATCCTGTATACCAATATAAAGTATGTAGTTCATTTTGTGCCGTCCTGCATAAAGAAAATCCATTTGAAAGTTCTTAAAAGGAATAAACAGGAAGATACTTATTTTTTGAGAAAAAAACGCATTGCAATGTTGGGCCTCGACTGTATTAAATATTTAATATATCATCATCATTCTTTGAATTTATCATGACCCAATCAGTAGACGCGATTTTGCGTTATGGAAAAAGGTATCGTAACCAAATTTGACAATCAAATATATTTTTGGATTCTTATGCAGTACATCGGATTTGATTGTGAGGGTATCTTAAAGTCGCCCACGCTCGACCATATCAGTTTGGTTGAGTTTAGTTTAATACTAGTGCTTCAAACCCCAGTTGTTTATGAGAATAAAGAGCACATTATTTTGTTGCAGTACGTATATCAATGAAAGAATTAAAAATACTCTTCTAGAATATTGGAAATTTTGGAATATCAGGGAATTTTTCAAAAAGTTTACGGTATAGACAATAAATTATTACATTTAGTTTGAAATGTTTTTATTTCTCGTTTTGTTCAAGTTGTCTAAAATATTTTCAAAAGTAAAAAGTAAACATACGAAGAATATAAACAATTTATGCACTTATACACATACATAACTTAATTTGGATTTTGTTTTTTTATTTATTATTTTTTACAGATTCAAACTAGAAGCAGTTTCTTACAAATTTCATAGACGGCTCAGAATTATTTCACTTTAAATAAATAAACTCATGTCCTTTGTTTATTGTAAAATAAGGTTTAAAATCGTTTAAAGACAATTTAGCCCAAAAACCCTTTTGTATTAAAACAGTCGACACATGCACCCAGCTTAGTAAATTATAGATGCTTGTACATTGTATGCTTGTATAAAACTATTTGAAATATATTTCAAAACAAAAAATATGTTTGGAGCTAATCTTTCTGGAATTTTAAAAACTGCGCTTATTTTGCCCTTTCTGAATTTAATTTTCGTCACGGCAGCGTGTTTTAAAAATTCAATATCCTTACAACTTTTTAAAGACTTTTCCTTTCATAACAAGACAAACGAAAAAAACTTATATCTAGTACTTTTCCATTTACTGGGATTGACTTTGTTTAAAGCTCAATAAGCAGTACATACAACTTTTTAATTCTATCTTGTATCTTGTATCTGTTTTTTTTTTTGCATTACATTAAAGTTGATAAATAAATACTACAAAGCAGTTCTAAGGTATAACCTTGCACCAGAGCTCCCATAGGCATAATATTAATACTGTCGACTTCCATTGTATCGCCAGTTTAAGATCATAAAGTTCGTTAATTCGAGGCAACTCTTGGCGGTGTCCCAGAAACGATTTAACAAAGTCTTTCAAAACGCTGACCGTATTCTTTTCTCTAAATATTTGAGCATTTTTTACTTTTTGCCTAAAGTTTTGTATCTTTAAAGCATGATCAAGCCATTTAATTATATGGACTGGACTCATTCAACGCAAATTCGTAATAATGCCAAATTTATTATTCTATTTTATGTATATTTTCTTTGACAAAGTAATGGTAATTTTATGTTCGATTTGAGTTTTTAATTCTAAAAAAATATACATTTGTATAGCAGTTATGGCATTTGGGCCAGCTTTAGTAATTTAAAGTTTTTATTATTATTTTATAGTTTGCTGGCAATAATTTCTGCAGTTGATTTTTGTTTTTTTATATTATATATATTTCAATTTTTTAATAATTACTTATTTCAAGCAGAGCTCAATTGAGAATCCTTTACAAACTTATTAAAAATCCAAACTTGTCAAGTTCTACTTATATCGGATTGCATTAGCTGTTTTAGCTTTAAAATATGAAATACAGTATGTTATACATATTTTATTTATATTTAATATATATTGATTAAATATATATATCACTGTTGCTGGTTTATGCTTATATATACTATATGTACTCCTATTAAAAATACATATTATTTAATTCCTTGAATCACTGTCGATCTGCTCGTGCGCTTGGGGACCCGCCGACGTGGCGACCGGTTCCGTTTCGAAAACATCATCAGACTCCTGGCCCACATAATCAATGTCGGCCTCCTCGTAATACTCATCTGCATATTCACCAAACTCGGAGGACTCACCAAGCGTCCAGCCGTCGTGTTCCACGGAATTTCGTGGGCTGTAGTTGTTGCTGCTGCCCGTTATGGTTAAATTGTTTGCCGGGCGTTGAGTACTATTTGGACATGGAAGTAGTTACGAAATCGAAATTAGTTTTTGATGGATATATATGTATATACTCTATATATAATTGACATAGTTCTATATATATGTTTTTGAAATGCAAACCAATTAATGAGCGTGTTTGATAGTGTTTCTAGCAGTACTTTTACATATTAACTTGCAGCTAAGTAAGCATATAAAGGTTTATATGAGTATATAGTGTTAGGTGTGTATGTGTGTGTGAGTGTAGGTAAATTTTGTTGGTCTAGTGGCGGCTGGGCATGATTATTTTTGTTAAGATGTAAGTATAGAACAAGGCAAACATTTTTACAATTTATAAAACTTTGCATAAACTTTATGAATTAACAACAGGTAAGTATGGAACTGTGGTTGGTTGGGTTAGTTTGTTGTTAGAAAAGTTGCAGCAATTCACTTAAAATGACTTGATGATGATTTGACGCAAATATTATCGATATCGATTAGCTTTTTGTCCTTGACTCTTTTGAGAGCAAACAAATCCGAAAGAGCAACAATTAGCATCTTAGCATAAACAGTCGTTGGTTAGTTTCAAGTCTTGGAGTGATCAAGAGTATAAAGAATATAGTAATTGTTGCTTAGGCTAGTCAATGCAGATTCAATGATTATGGTAAGTTTCTTATGCTGTTGTTAATTTTATATTGATTATTTTAATTAATATATCAGCCATGACAAAAGCCGTACGCACAAGATAAACGAACGAACAAACAATTTTTAAATATACAAATTTCAGACAATTGCACAATTCTAATGCAAAACAGCAACAACAAAATGAGAGAGATGTACTAGAACGAACATATTTAAGCCAAAACTTCTCTGGAAACATTTACTTTTTAAATTGGCTTTGTTTGCGACGCCATTTAATGCATCCGCCCAAAAGTATGCTACGCTTTTTAAGCATTCGTCTCGAATTCGTTGTCGAAATTTCTTAAGACTTGGTTATGTCTTCAATTATATCGGTTTGGTTCATTCGTATTGTTTTTCACTAAAAATCGTTTCTAGTGACACAATCGCACGCACATTCCCTGATATGGCAAGTAATGCTGCTGCTGCCGCTTTTGTTGGTGACGTTTCCACATACTTTGAGTATTATAGTGTACCTGGTGTTTTTTTATTTATTTTTTGTTTTTTGGTAGTAAATTGGTAAGTGACACAAGTAGAATATTTGCAGTGTTGGAAAGAGGCTTGAATGTTGTAGTAGTTCTTGGTGTGTATCTTGGTTTTCTTTAATAGAGTATATTAAAAATCGGTTATAAGCACACCATCCGTTGGTCATAACTGTCCACGGCGAAAGTGAGATCGTGATGGTCTAAATATATATGTCGGTATAGTCGGTGGCGATGTTTCGTTTGGTTATGTTTGGTGTTTCGATTTTTGTGTGTTTAGAAATTAAAAGAGTAAAGAAAAATTAATTGGCGAAATTATAATAAAATTTTCTTAAAACTGAGAAACGCGTCCTGCTTTTAACTACGGTGTTATATTTTAATAATTTCTGTGTGTGAATTTTGTATAAGCCTTCCAATTTTAGGCTTTGCTATGAGATACATAAATATATATTTATTTGTATTGATAGTGTTTAGCTTAAAGCTGTAGAAGAAAGGTGTAAATTAAAAGTTAAGAATGAAATTAGGTGTAACGCACCTTTACCTCTAGCCGCGAAATTACCCACAACCTTAAGCTAATAATAATATAAAAAATATCAAATAATATTACAAATAATATAGGTACAAGTATTGTTTGAGTAAATTAAGTATGTAAGCACTGCGACAGCGTTGTGGACTGATGCAATACCTTTTGAAAAAAAATTCTTTTTGCATTTACCGAACGGACAGACATTCTTTGTACGCTTTTCATCAAGTAAAATGAAAACAGTACATGAGGCTATGCTAATAAAGACTATTTATTGATCAGCTTTAGACTATTACTATATATTCAAATTGTGCATTCTAGCAAACTGCTCTAGCTATAACATTTTTTGATTGTAGTTTTTGTATACCTTTCTCTTAGCTATGAAAATTCTCCAATCTTAAAAGCTTTAACCTGTTAAAATACACATGTAAAAGGACAGAAATATGTTTCAACTTCCATATACTACTTTAATAATGATTTTTTTAAATCCAATATTGCAAAACTTTTGGTTCTTTTCTACTGACTTTCTAAAGTATTGCACCATTGTTTTACAAAGATAGATTTTGAGTTAATCTAACGTATTTGCAATTTTGTAAAAGGACTGTACTTTAACCAATCATTTCTTGAAGTAAGAACGGAATCTGTTTACAAAATGCATCTATAGAGTTATTAAAATACGAATGCTTTCCTCAAGACCCGGAGTTTCTAAAACATTTGAATACGCAACGGTCCAATTACCTCTCAAAATGCACATCTGCTTCATCGGAAAATTGTTGCTGGACCGCTTGATTTTGCGCACGCCTAGCTTCCTCTTTCCGCCTACGATCTTCGGCCGCCGCTTTCATTGGATCATATGTGGAGCGCCGCTTCCACATGGCCATCTCAGCCTCCTTTTGTTTGTTTACTAAACAAAAATCACATTAATATTTTTCTATTATAATTTTAGTTTATTTTGTTACCTGACGCATCGCGGCGAACTGCTGAAGATGCTCGTGTACCAGCCGAACCTCCTAGCGAGTTGGTGCTGGAATTCATCACTGACACTGCGGAACGCACGCTGCGGTTACTGGCACGCGTCCCTTCTCCGCGATTCAGACCCATTGATGAGGCACTTGGACTACGTTTCATCTGCTCAGCTGGCTTTAGTGTGCTTTTAGCATCGTTCTTGCGCAAGAAATTATTGGACTGTGCCGGTTTGTATTTGGAAATGTCCATGTACTTCGGTTGCACACGCTGACTAGCTGCAGTTTGCAGCAGTTGCTTCTTGGCGCTGGCCAAGGAGCTTGGTACTTGTTGCGCCAACCGACTGAGGCTTGTCTCCCGTGGCATAGATTGCCTTGTCCTTGTGCCTGCAGCCACACGCGGTGCACTTTTGACGCCGCGACGTGGCAGCTCGGGCGTGTTAGGACAAGCCACTAGACCGGCTGCAGCTGCAGCCGCTTGTGCTGCACTAAACTTGCCGGCCGGTGCTGAGCTTGGCTTATTTGCCATTACCGTTGAGGTTGCGTTCGGACCGTTACCAGCCACACGCTGCTTGCTGCGTTCGATGCGCATAAGCAGCGCCTTATTTAGACGCGTGTTACTTAGTGGCACCGTTTCGTTGGCCGCCTCCAGCTCTTCCTCGCCACTGGAGTAGTATGTGCCAGTAGTTCCCAGCTCATCTTCGTCGTTAATGTAGTACTGCAATTCGTTGTCATAGTCGCTATAGGCCTGATCAAAGTTATTGCTACTAGCAGACTTTTTAAGCTGCGCATTCGAAGCCGTCTTGCTAAGCGCGAGTTGATGTCTGGCTGCTGGCGGTGTGTATAGGTTCTGGAAATTGGGGCGCGCCTGCCTGCCTGGATGTTGTTGCTGACTCATAAGCTTCGCCGCCGAAAATGAACTCGATCGGCGCAGCGGCGACAACGAGGCCGAGTTGGAGGCAGCTTCGTTAGGCAGCTGTTTAAGCGGCGAGACTGGCTCCATATTCTCTACATCGTCTAGAGAATTCTTGCGACGGTGCAGCTGCTTTAGCAGATATTCACCGCTCGTAAGCAGCTGCAGTTGTGCCTCGTTGATGCTGCTGGTCATGAGTGAGTCACGTGGCGGACGTCCACCCGTTGAACAATGCAGTGGCGAACGTCGATAGCCCTGTTCCAGACTATGCTGTGGACTGGCGTGAGAGTGCGAGCCAGAGTGTGCAGGCGATTTAAGCGAGCTCTTACGAGAAAGTGACTTTTGCAAACTGCTTATGGCTGCAGCCGTTTGCTCTAGGTAAGCGTCTGGAGGTAAAGCGGCCCGTGAACGACTGGCACTCCGCGCGCGTCCCAGTGTATGCAGCGGAGAGGGTATCTTGCTTGGGCTTTTCGGCGGTTTGTAGTGCATTTGAGGCTCCTGACCGCCGTGGCTGCACAACGCTGGGTCGCTGGTGTAATCGCAGTCGCCCAGCAAGCGGTAGCGCTCAGCCAATGTGCGATTGAGCTTAGCGGCATACGCGCGTTGTTGGTTATACAAGCTGTCGTCTGTTAATGAATCGTTACCAGTATCAGAGCAATTGTAGCTACGTGTCATTAGATCCTGTGGAACATTCGAAACAAAATTAGAATTGCATCATTAATGAAGTAAGTAAGTAAGATTAATCATACTAGAATTACAATCGAAGCTCTTGACGTAATCTCATGTTTGAATGGGTAATTTACTATAATTTATTTTTATTCGCAATTTTATTTTTCTACTTATGTCATGACATTATTATGGAGAATAAGTAGATAGATACGATTTTTAAACTATTATAAATACTTCAAATAATTGTAGATCCTATAGTTTGAATAGAACTAACTTTCTTTCCTTAATAAAATATTATTAGTATGGTTTACTTAAGCTAAAGATGTTGCCGCTTACTCACCTGAGCCGCCTGCTTTCGCCGACTACTATTACTTGCACTGCCATCTTGCGCCAAGCTACGGGCACGTGCGTTTCTCGCCCATTCCTGTATCCAGTCCTGCTTTGTCTGTGCCGTCTGCAGTAGCGCAGTATCCGAGAGTTCCTTGCTATGCATTG
This sequence comes from Chymomyza amoena, assembly GCA_037043745.1. Lineage (NCBI taxonomy): Eukaryota > Metazoa > Arthropoda > Insecta > Diptera > Drosophilidae > Chymomyza > Chymomyza amoena. Next base: position 43,566 of record JBAMAX010002808.1, on the reverse strand, counting down.
GAGCCGTGGGCGTAATGGGCGTCTCGGGTGGTGTGGCTAGCAACTGCCGAGTGGCTGCATATTTTGAATCCCGGGGCATATGTTGATGCGTCGAGGTTGTAAACACGTTAAGCCTATACTCAGCCTTTTGGTGATCTGTAGCCGTTCCGGCCAGAACTTGAGCATGTTTAATCTTTGCCTCGTTGCTGACATACTCGGAACTATCAATCTGTGAGGTAGAGAGGCTATGCGTGTGTCGCGTCAGCTTGGGATATGTGTCCAGCGCACGTTGCTTAGCCAGCACTCCACTCGTCGTAACACTGGTAAAACAGCCCACATCTGCGCTAGGCGCAACATTATGATCCTGCTGTTGAAAGTGATCATGGGTGGGCTTGTTGCGCAGCACACGTGACTTCAACTGCTCCAAATAGGAGCCGGCGCTTTGATGTGCGCCCAGCATTAGTTGATCATCTGCTGGAACCACCTTACAACCCGTTGCTGCGTTCAGCTGCTTGTGCTCCTGAAGGGGCGTCTCATGGTAATAGCTGACTTCTAGCACATTACTGCCACGATTACTCGCTGCGGTAGACTTTACGGCCAGTTGCTTTGGTCGTAGCTTCGCAGCAGCCGCTGCATTACGATCGATATTCATAAGATCCTTCTGCTCCTCGGTGTAGTTGTCGCCGTCTAGCGTATAAGTGCCAGCATCACTAACCGCGTCCATATCCAATCCCTGTGGCTTGCCGTCTGCCAGCGGAGGCTGTGGGCATAGCAGATCAACCTGCTGCAACGCCAACTGCATGGCAGTGGAGCGTGGCGTAAATTGCGTGCGATTTGCCAGTGCATTGGCAGCGCCTTTCGCACTAGGTGGCGGCGGTAATCTTGTTTTTGACGTCCGCCGCGTAGCTGCTGGTGCCGCGTCTGCTGAAGTTGCTGTATTCGCAGCAGCACTACTGGAGCTGCGCGGCGACCAACTGTGTCGTTTGGAAGCGTCACGCACACGCGACGAGCTACGATCACGTACTCGCATTTTTACCTGCACAGGCTCTGTGGGAGTGGCAGCTACGGATGAAATTTCGGTCACGCTGCTAGCATCCAGACTACTACGCTGCGAGTTACGTCCGCTGATCATTCCCGCCTCACTCTCCAGCTTTGAAAGGGAGGCTCCGCGTTTGTGCCGACTCTGAAAACGTTCCATCATGTTCTTGTAGCGAGCCGCCTGCGCTGCTGCATCGCTCTCTTTGGCATCAAAGTGATCAATGGTGAAGGCCAAAGCCGGTTTCGTTGTTGACGATGCGTTAGATTCCTCTTTCTCTGATATCTGCTCGTCTGCGTCTTTCCCCGGGGAGTTGTCTTTGTTATTGTATACGTTTGGTAATGGTTCAGTGAGCTCTGAGCTATTAATGCAGTTATAGTTGTGACCGGGCCTTTGCTGGGGATTCGCTCGGCTCAACACAGCTGCAATGGAACCAACAGAAGCACCAGACATACAATTATATTAGCATTCATATACAGTTAAATTTTTACCATTTACAATCTAGGCGGTGAAAACGAAACTAAGCTATGAGTAAATTAAACTGAACTCAACTCAACTGAAGTGGATAGCAAGTAAGTGTACTACACGTATGTTATACAGGTGCGGTTCCGGTGACATTGAGGTTGGGGCGCTTCAATGGCAAAGTGGGAATTGCAACTACTGCAGTATGATAATTTACTATAATATAATTACTTAAATTCGTACTAGAATTTAAAAAATATTTTAAGAATTTTTCAGTTTTGTTGTAATACTAAGGGAGAGTTTTATAAGGAAGTGAAAGTTCTATGCCTACATGCATAATACCAAAAAGTAGAATTAGACTATACTTTAGTTTTGTATTGATTGATAATACTTATATACAATTTTTGTTATTCGATGAAATATAAAACTATGCTAGATACCAATATTTTTGGATGTTCATTTTATAATATTTGATTATGGTAAAAAAAAACTTTATAATTTTTTAATTAAAAATTGTAAAACAGCAAAAACTACACGTCATGTATTATATGTATACGCGAAAATTGAAATAAGTGTTTCATAAAAATATATTTTAGCAATGTACATTATGAAACATTTTTATTTATTAAGACTAATCTATATACAATGTATATAAAACAAACTTATGTTTTACGTGTTACGGATGTTCTCATGAACGCGTTGATGAATTTCAAATCTGATTTTGCGTGTGTTAGAGGTTGTCAGTACGGAGGTTTTAAGCCTATTTCGATGTGTTTGTGTGTATTGTTCGTGAGATTGGTTTGTGAATTTCGGTTTTTGTGTGTATATTGGCATATTTACAAAACTGGTATTTTTGTTTATCAATGTTCGATGGCGTATTGTGTGCAACGTATTGAGAGGCATGTCAAAAATTGAATTTGTTGGAAAATGATTTGCACTTAGATCAAAATTTAGCAGATGCTGCTATTACTGCTCATCCATATCAAATACGTGTTTTATTTGCGATTATTTTGGCAACATGTTTTCCATCAAATCCACTTGAATTGTGGATAAAATATCAAGATTATTTATCAGAAGATATTTTATTTCGAGTACGTCAAGCAAAACGTAAGCCAGTGATGGAATTTACGCCGGAAGTTTACAATGAAGATTTAATTCTATTGAAGATCTATGCTTGGCGATGGTTAATAAAGCATTAGGACAATTGGGAATGCCGTCTCCTAATCGATCATGGCATGATGTATGTCAATGTTTATTCACTTTAAGCGTATTCAAAAAGTTTGGGCAGGACAACATTTCACTAGTATTTATTAATTAACTTACATTTCGTTAGACTATAAAAATTACATTGTTGTTTTAATAAATGAAAATCACGATTTTACTAATACTAAACCAAATAAACTTTATATTCACATTTCTTATTAAATTAAAATAAATTATTTAAAGTCTCTCAAAAGAAAAAATGGCGGACGTAAAGTCGGGCGCGGACGACTTTAGGATACCCTGTACCACTAGCTTGTAATAAAGTCCGATTTCTTCACAAAAAACCAAAAACAGAAGAATTTTTAATCAAAAATTTTTTTTTTGACCGATCGTTCCTATGGGAGCTATATGATATAGTCAACCGATTTCAATAAAATTTGACACGGGGCTTAAATACCTTAAAAAAGATATGAATGCCAAAGTTATTTCAAATATCTTTACAAACAAACAAAACACATCGAATTTTGTATAAAAAACGTGTTTTTGGACCGATTGGTCCTATGGGAGCTATATGATCTAGTCAAACGATTTGGATTAAATTTGGTACAGTGCTTAGGAACTATAAAATACTCACGAATGTCAAATTTGGTCCCAATATCTTAACAAACAAACGAAACACAACAAATTTTGTTAAAAAATCGATGTTTTGGAAGATCGACTAGATCGGGAGCTATATGATATAGTCCACCGATTTTGTTCAAATTTGGCACATTGCTTAAGTGGTCTAAAAAATTTCCAAACGCCAAATCTGGTTAGGATATCTTTATTAAAAAAGGAAATATAGCCAATTTTTCTTTAAAAAAGTTATTTTGGCCGATCGGTCCTATGGGAGCTATATGATATAGTCAACCGATTTTGATCAAATTTGGTACAGAGATTGAAAAATATAAAAAACTTTCGATTGCCAAATTTCGTTACGATATCTTCATAAACAAACGAATTATTCATTTAAAATGCTTTTTTTTTTCGAGGTCGTCTCAAACACCCCCATGGGAGCTATATAATTTATCCCCGATATCAAAAAAATAAAATAAACTTGCCTCCTATGGAATAATATGGGATCTAATGTGAAAGTTTGCTAACTCTAGCTCTTACCATCTCTGAGATCTAGGCGTTCACACTGGACGGACGGACGGACAGACGGACAGACGGACATGGGTATATCGACTTCTCTATTCACCCTGATCATATTTTAGGTAACTTTGGGGTGTCTCCGACATCTCCTTCTATATGTTACATACATTTTCGGCTTGCACAAACTTAATATACCCTTGGACCATACGGTACAGGGTATAAAAATTATATGTGCACAACTTTATTTTGCTTAATAAAAAATGCTATTTGTTTTACAAATTAAACTTAAAATATCGTGTTTTTATTTAGGTCATATTTTATAACGTCCAAGATAATTTCAATCTAAAAAGCTATACTGCATTATTTTTGCTAATATGTTTGTAGATGGCATCTTCTAAACATACTTAGTCCATAGCAGCATCTCATCGAAGATTTTACGATTAATAAAATTAATCCTTTTATATCACTATTTTTCAGGATAACCTTAATGAGAGGCCCCAGATATAATTATTTCGAACAATAAGTTTTTTCTCACTCTTTCAAAAGTCGAATGTAGAAATTTCAGACCTGTCCTAGTTAATTGAAATAACTATCCAGACATTTTACTTTTTATTTTCCGCGCCTCCAAACATTTTGAATTTTTAGTAATTGCTTAAATATTTGTTTAAAAAATGACTTACCATTATTTCTCTTTGTCTATCTAAGTTACACGTATTGCACTAACACTACTAGGATGGAGAGGATTTTAATGTCGGAAGGATACTGACTCAATTGAACACAACTTTTTTGTATAAATTTTCTAAACTAAAACTCCAAAGGCAGCGCCCTTTAGTTCAAATAAAATTTAAAAAATGTGATTTTGATGCGTTAAATTGTTTTTTAATTAATATCAACTTTTGTATAGATAATATATTTTCGTCTACTTAAAGCCTCATAGTGCTTGCTTGACCGAACTACGCAAATCCGCTCCGTTCACGCATTTCTACACTAACATTTTTGAAGTGTTTGTAAATAGAAGAAGCAGAGAAAACGAAAAAATAATTTGATTTGATTTTTTTTTATTAAATAAAGTAAAGTAAAGTGGCACATGGCACTACCCATCTAGGGTGGACTCACTATCGTGATCTATGTCGGTCGGGTTGGTCATATAAGGCGAACGCTTCTTTGAGCGGAGCATAGCATAGCAACTAGCTATGGGTTAGACTTTCATAGATTTCCATTCCATATTTGAACTGGTGGCCATGAAACTTTAGTTTCTAACGATAGAATTTCAAGGTGACCATAATAATAAATAATAAGTTGAGTATGTTGATTTTTTGTCTTTCTACTTACTGATTTTTTTTTTTTGGGTCAGGAATAAATTATTCAATATAAAAAAAACAAATAATTAGTGTTGCGGAGTTTAAGTCAAATCTATGAGGACTGGATATAGTGAAAGTAGTAAGCACCAGTTGCTGCACAGAAGAGAAATGTTCTATTATGGGTACACGTTTATTTTGTTTTTAATTATAGATATTTTTAGAGAAAGCTCAAAACGATTCATCTAATCCAGCTCAGTTGTTTGTTGTCTTTACATTTGTCATCATTAGTTCTGCATTTGTTTTTTTACGACAAAACGCTTTAGAGATTTTTAAGAATAATGACCCAAACGGAGATGAAGACCGCAATTTTTTTGCCACACAATCGAATCTTTCTTGGTTCTCGCTGTGTTAAGAATACATTTTAATAACATTTATTTGCATATAAAAACCGCAACATACTTAAGAACTTTTTTTGCTTTTAAATTTTTTCAACAAGCCAATTTCTAGTTTTAAACTTTGAAGCTGATGACGTCATTTTGGCTACAACTTCACATAGTTCAATTAGTAAGACTAATTAAAAACCAATTGACAATCAGTTAACTTTGGCTAATTGTTAATTACCTTCCAGTTGCAAACAAAAGCAAGGAAACGATAAAGCTGTTATCGATATTTATTAGATAAATTTCGTTAATTAACTTGTGAAAGTCGCCAAATATGCTCAAAACGCTATACAAATGAGATAATTGTAAATGGATTTGCGTCTATTTGGCAACCAAACTAATTTCCTTGAAAGCCAAAAAGTCGCCTAATTTCCTTTACAGACTTTCGAAAGCAAAAAAAAAAAAAACGACAGACTAAAATCCACTTATAACAAAGGCAAAACATGTATGTAATACGCTCCAATTCCCAAATCTCCATAAAAATCAACAAAAAAGAACAATTAACCTATTTTTGTTTAACTTATTGTATAAAAGTAAAAGCGCAACAATAAATTTCTAACAAAAGTCTATATCGACATACACTGTACATGGTTAAAAGCATGTTGTGGCTTTTACAAGTTGGTGTTTGTGTTTTGGCCGCAATTCTGGAATTGTCAAATCAAACGCCGCCCACAACAATTAAGGATTTGGAAGTTACAAACAAAACGGGCACAGTGGTCAGTGTTTTTAATGATAATAAGGCACTACGAGGGTTGCTAATGATACTTTTAGTACAGCTGGAACTTAAAGAAACAAGAGGTATTCACGCTTTGTGTTGAGTTGAGGAAAAGTCATCAACAGGCCAAAGCGTGAATGCCTCCTGTCAGGGCCGTAACCAGCCATAGGGCCCGACGGGCCCGGGCCCCCCCGAAATTCAGCGAATCCTAACATTTTTTTAAATTTTGTACACTGAAATTGACACTTTTGGTAATTATTTTTTTTGTTTAATAAAGCAATTCTTCACTACTAAGTTCAACTTTAATTACAAATCCCATACTAGATAACCCTCAAACATTTCCACCCCTCCCTCTAAAAAATTTATGTTTCGGGCCCCCTCCAAACGAAATTTCTGGCTACGGTGCTGCCTCCTGTTGAGTTGTTGAGTTTTCTTCTTCTTTGCAGAGTTGGTTTACATTTGTAAATTGTTACAAATTGCATTAAAATTCAAAAACATGAACTAAAAATGTCGAGTCAAAGCATAAAATCTATTGCAATTAAGCCTGTAGCTGCATATTACTTCGATTTTTATTATTTTATTGCTGCGAAAATGATTAAATTGCAGAAAAACCAAATTTGAGTTTGTGCTTCCTTCTTCCTGTGTTTGTTTACGATTGTAAATTGGTACGAATTGCATTAAAATTCAAAAACTTGTATTAAAAATGTCGGGACAGAACCTGAAATCTACTTTAATTGAAGTTGAAGCAAAAATGGTATTTGGTAAAATCAATTTTACTGAAGGTTCGTCTCCTAAACAATTTCACCGTAAAAAAACGAAATTTTTTATAAATAAATTAATAAAGTTCTAGATGATTCTGTAGAGGACACGAGTGCAATAATATTCTCGCGTCAGGGCGACCATTTCTACATTCCGGAGACAATTGATCGGCACCACAACGTGGTCATTTCCTAAGATGAAAACCGAAGTATTTAAACGCTGAACTCCACAACAGTTGTAACATATATTAAGGCTAGTACAGCCCCAGCATTTTCGAATTCGCATCCTTTTATACTCTTTTACTTGCGTTAACTCCAACAACTAGTTATTATGTCTAATTCTATTAATTTCGTACAAAAAAGGAACAACCTTTTTTTACTTGCGTTAATTCAATTTGATTATTTTAAATTTGGCGCTCTTATTTTTTAGCGAGTACAAGGTAACTCGTTGCTTTTCATATCACGAAATGGCTAAAAAATAACAAAATTTTCAGTGCTGAAAAGGCGGCGAATTGGCATATTATCCAACACTTTCTCAACAACTCAACAGCAAAAAGTAAACATACAGGCATGTTCTAGATTTCGATTCCGACAAAAAGTGTGAAAAGTTTGGCTTGCAGCTGTCGAAATGAAAAGTATTTTGTTTTGTTTGCCACCAAAATTAATTTTGTATTATTTTTTAATGCTTCAAGAAAATTTAGATGTGCTCAATTGAACGAATTAGGGTTAATTTTCATTATATATTTTTATTACAAAAAAGTCTATTAAAATTGTGTATACATGCAAAACCAAAACGAGTGGAATGGAAGTAAGGTGTTCTGGATTTAGACAAAACAAATCTTCGAAATGTGCATTGTGTAGTCGTGTTGCAAAAGTAAATTCGAAGATAATTTTATTAATGGATGGCTTCAAATATGTACATATATAAAATAATTTGTACAAAATTGGTAAATAAATAAAAAATGTTTGTCTGTCAGAAAGATGTTGGCAGAAAGAAAAATTAAATTAATAAAATGGATGTTCGAAAACTTGAGGTAACTCTACAAGTGAACTTATCGATGGTTGATCAGCTGGCAATTTGCTTGGAATTTGGCGCACTTTTTAAACAAACAAGAATGATCCGCATTTTTTTTAGTTAATTGTAGTAATAAATTTTTGAAGGAGCAAAAAAGGAAGTGCTAGGTAAAACACAATCCCAACGTTGTCAAATGTTGGCAAATTTGCAAGCACCAACGATGTCAACTACAGGAAATACGACTGTGAGAAAGAAATGTGCCTGTTTAAGCGATAATAATTAACCACATGACTAAAACAATTGTGAAATGCTTATGGAAAATAAACAAACAACAATTCAACAGAGGGAATATAGCAGAGAAGTAACTGAAGGTGGCTCTGAAACTGCTGCTTAAAATAGTTTGTTGACTAAAATAAAATAAACACATAGAGTTGGCGAAAATTTGTTTGTTATACTTTTAAAACTGAAATGCAAACTACAAATTGCTTAAGTTTTTACTACGTGTCCATTTTTAAAAGACGGCTGCTGTATGATGTCGCTTCCATTTCAATTTAGCGCCATATAAACAAACATAAACAACACAGCTGCTTCGGGTCTAAATGAAAACGATTCGAAAACGATTCGAAGTGGATTCGAACTCGGTCGAAATCTAGAACACCATTTGTCGGAATGCACTCGTTATGACTTTTTAAAACGAGTCGAAATCTAGAACAGGCCTGATAGGTCTGAGTTGAGGCAAAGTTGAGTAGTTTACTATACATTTTGTTTTTTGAAAGTCCCCAACTCAACACAAAGCGTGAATACCACTAATATTTTCGTAGAAACTTTGTGATGCCGACAACGGAGATAAGGTAAGATATAATATAGAATAGTCAGAAAAAATTAAGTAAAACAGGAAAAGTGGAAAGTGCAGGACCATGCTTAACGGGGGATTTGAACCCACAACTTCTGGGATAATAGTCTAGTGCACTGTCGCTAAAATTTTGGCAAAGGGACTGAGAATTCTAAAAAAAATTTCCGACTACTAAATTTGGTTATGGGGGCTATATGGTATATTCAGTGTAACCAAACTTTCGGATTAGATCCCTTATAATTCCATAGGAGACAAGTTTATTTTATTCGTTTGATATTAAATTATATAGCTCCCATAAGGGAAAAAACCGAAAGTTTTAGATGGATAATTCGTTTGTTTATCAAGATATTTGAACCAAATCTGAAATTCAGAAGTATTTAGAGTACCCAATCATTGTTTTAAATTTGATCAGAATCGGTTGACTATATGTTGATATGAGCTTCCATAAGACCAATCGGTCAGAAAAACGTTTTTTGAACAAAATTTGTTGTTTATCGTTTGTTTGTGAAGATATTGGAACCAAATTGGACTGTGTTAGAGTACCCAAGCAGTCTACCGAATTTGATAAAAATCGCTTGACTACATCATTTAGCTCATATAGCAGAAAACCCAGAATATTAAGAAAAAATTTCGGATCAGTATAAATATCTCAAATTAAATAAAATTAATATATATTTCATATTTTTCAGAAGCACGTAGTATTACGTGAAAACTTACGAAGCGGATTATCATCAGAGCGCTTAGAAAATCTCAGCAGTTTGTACCATGAAATTAATTGAAACATTTGTTAAAATAAAGTCGAGAAATATGTGTACACAGTCAAATATTGTCGCATCTCATACGAAATTTTTCAACAATTTCGAATTTGAACTAAATGCAAGTTTTGAACTATTTATTTATATATAATATTAGATATTATTAAATATAATATAGCCGAAAAGGCTGCGTCGACTGGCTCTACTGGCCCATATACAAACATCGAAGTTTTCCATGACTTGCTTTTTGACGAAATTTCAAGTTTACAAGCTTATTGCAATTTCTGAGTGGTAATCACTTCATTTTTATTGAGAGAACTATATTATATACTTCATGTGAGAAAATACAACTCAAATATAAAATCCGCTCATGAAAATTTGCCTTTTTTTTAAGCAGTTTTTATTAAAGAAAGAAGCCAACCCGTCGCGACGCATCGCTGGCATTTAATATACATATTTAAATTTGTGCTACGAAAAAAAAAGAAAGTCTAGTCCTTTTAGAGATTTTGACATTATTCTGATTGATTTATAATCGTATTAACAAAAGAATTAACCTTTTAAGAGAAATTGGTTCTACTGTCATAAGCTTAGACTGACGACAACATTAAGTTGTAGCTGGTTTGGGCTGGCTTTGGCCAGATTTATACAAATATCTTGAAGAATGACATCTACTTAATATGGAATCTATTAGTCACAGATGTAGTCAATTATGTAGTTTCTTTCATTTCATTTCACTTCACAAAAAATATACAACATTTGTGCAAACATTTCGACTTTAAGTAGTCCGTCCAAGATACTTTCGACGATGACACAATACATTTATGAAACCATAGTCTGGCTGTGAGCAAAAAGCCAGAAACATTTCAATTGATATAATGACAAACAAGACCAATGTTTAAACGCTTCGATTTTGTTGTTAGCAACTCTCGGATTTCAAAACGTTTATCATTTATTATAACGCTTACTAAATCTTGCACAGCTGACAGTTGCCGTCATTATCTGTTTTTCATGCCGAACACGCAATTCAAGTGACCCAAAGTAAAACGAAAGAAAAATATGCCTACATACATATGTACGAGTATATATATATTAGTATTATGTGTACACAGTACATACATACATACTACATATAAAGATATGTATATTCCATCTGAATGACTAAGCGAACTTTGCAGCTGGGCCAGCGATCGATTGGCAAACAAAGTCAATGGCTTTCTGGATCTTGAACGATTTTGCATAAATACCGAACAAAAATCGTTGCTTTTAAAAGGCAAACAATGATTATATAGTCATACCTTAAAAGCCAAAACGAATATACAAAAAATTTGAATAATTCATATTTTTTACGTATGTTAAATTTAAGAATGACGTGTCGCCAAAAAAAGTACCGTAAAATTTCTAACATTTTTTTTCGAATTGATCGCAATATGAATCTCTACAAATAGTTGTTCTTACATCATGAAGGGAAGAGAAAGAAACATACAAATTATTTGTTTTAATTGAAAAAGTATCGAGATCGAGGCAAGTCTTACTTTATATCCTCCCTAAAAGAGCTTGAGAATGTTCTCAACACGCAACTGGAATCTTCGAAAACAATAAGGCAAAATGCTCTTTATATTAACTTTTAATAGTTGAGAACTGTTATTTATTATATATGTAAATATCATAAGAACACCTTTGACACCTTCTTACTTCTTAAGAGTACTATATATCGAATAAAAACTTAAAAATTCCCAGTTTTCGTTAACAAACATTCCCCAATTGGTCAGGTTTGACAACCCTTTCGTCATTTTGTATTGTGGTCAGTTTAGTTTGGCATTTTATTATAACCTACTGATTTATCGCTTCGGTCTGCCCGTTTATGGAGTAATGGGTATGCCAAAATTTATGTAGTTCGAGTGAAGAGAATCAACAAGAGATTCACTAAGCAACATTTTTTCAGTAAATAAATTAGCTTTTACGATGACGTCACATGCTACACAGCGCATCAAACAATCGATTTATTGAAAGCAAAATAACAAAGACAACATTTGGCGTTACGTAAAATCATTCGTTTATGTGAACAAACTACAAGAAAATTGGAAGACAATATTTGCGAACCAATAAAATTGAACTTTCAGAATGCGCTACAATTACACAAATTAGTTTACGATATCTTCATAAACAACCAAAAACAGACGAATTTTGAACCAAAAATGTTTTTTTGACCGATCGTTCCAATAGGAGCTATATATGATATAGTCAACCGATATTGATCAAATTTTAAAAAAACTTTAAAAATTCCCGAGTGGCAATTTTGTTCATAAACAAACGAATTATCCATCTAAAAATAAATGGCCTATTTACAATGCTTACAAATTTCCGGAGCAATCAAAAACGAATCCGATAAAATTAATCTTTATGGGTATCTGATTAGTTTAAACATTTATCAAAAAGAGTTTTAGTATTACAGCAATGTATAGCACTACGGAAAAAAAAATTGTTTGGACAAATATTTAAACTAAGAGAATAATTTTAAGTTAAGCCTTTTGCACACCACGGTAGAAATAATGTTTAACAATTCATACCCTATAATCGTAAAATCAACCATATATAGTCATTCATCTTTATCTTTATTTTTATTGGAATAATATTATTATAAAACAATGAAGTAAATTATACAAATAAGTGTTTAGGAGTTTTGTCCCTGTTCAACTATAATATTACAATAATTATAAAATTAAATCTGAATAAATACAAAAATCATTGTGGAGGAAAAATGCAAAAAAACCTATATGAACTAAATATAGTCATTCAGCTGCGCTCTAAAAAACCAAGCGATTTTTCGATAAATTCGTATATTTCTCTTCTCTTTCCGATAAATTGTCATATTGTGTTGGCGCGAAAATTTGTTGTTTGATACAAATCAACTGACATGGTTGCCGCTGTTTTTCTCCTTTTTGTTACTATCTGTTATTTAAATTTCATTTTAATTTAAATATTGCTAGTACTTTGTTATAATAATAATAACAATAATAATTTGGTAAATTTATTCATTATATGTCACCGATAAAGCAATGTGTTCTTTATGGGTTGTGCATGGTATTTTTTGGTTGAGTCAAAAAATGATAACTAAAATTAATTGTCAATAAATATCTAACTTTTAAGGAATACATATTTTATAAATTATTTCAGTTTAAATTCGTAAATTTTTAAACCTATTTCGTCGAATCGTTTTCCGAAACACAGCCGATTAAAACTAAATTGTGTCCATTTAATAATTTTACTACCCACAAATAAATTACTTAATTACCTTCTTTTTATGCTAAACAAAAATGTGGAAAGTAAAATGACCCTTTTCTAGACATTTTTAGTTGCCTCTTTATAATCCTCATACATTTTAAAAGCAGTCAAAAACAGATTTGTCCCACAGTACATATAATTTGTACGAACAAAACACACTTGTAGTTGTTAATAAAAAAAATGTAAATTAAAATCTCGAGAGAAACAATTCACAAAATAATATAATTATAAAAATTCATAAGTATGGTCTGCAGCTGTACGATATACTCCTAAATAACCCGAGTTGCATAGTATCTTGTATCTGTATTGTTTTGTGTGCCTTTTTGGTTAAACAATTTGCGCTTACCTTTTTCAGTCGGCATCGGAGGTGGCTTGCCGAGACGAAACTTGGCATTTGAGTCATCAATGGCAGCGCCGAGACCAACGTATTGTGCATTGTGTGCATTGTTGACATTGGCTAAAAGGCTGGGGGAACGCGGCGTGTGGGACGCTGTGGCAGTAGCCTTATCACTTATTATTTCAGCAATCTTTTTGAGGTTCTCTGGCGTTGTGTCGGCCTTTTCTCGGCCATCGGAGCTATCCTCATCATCGTACCTGGGCGGAATATGTTGGTTGGACATTTGCTTTCGATTAGGATTTGTTGTGGCTGGAATGCTTTGCGTGCTAACATCTTCAATATCTTCCGTTGAAGTTACTCTGGCTGATGATGCTGGGACTCCGACGCCTCCGGCTGCTGTGGCCTCGCCTGAGGCCGTTGTTGCTGCTGCTGCTGACGAAGTTGTTGTTGTCATAGCTGGAGCTGCTGTTGTGTCATTTGCGTATGATGTCATGTTAAATGGCAGCAGAAAGTGACTGGGTTTGGCTTGACTGGTGGTCGGCCTGTTTGGGTGTCTGGACGAGGGGAACAACTTCTAGCGTTTTGTGGTTGTGACAGATATTGTTGGGTTTTTGCTACACCTTTTTTAGCGTGCGCCACTTTTCTCTTTTTTATAATTAGTTAATTAATGAGCATTATGTGTCTACATGCCGTTGCTAAGTTTAAACACTACCATTTCTACTACCTCTTTTTTTTTAAATGCTACGTTCACTACTATTTGCACATGCTACGATTTGTGCGTGGGTTACAGGTATACAATATATACACACAGTGCATCAGCAAAGTCTGGGTACAGCGCAATATTTTTTGTTTACAAGTGCTTTTGTTAAACAAAATATTTTTAATTTATATATTTTTGCCCCAAAAAAGCCTTCAGTTATAATTTTCTAAAAGCTCCAACTTGAAAAGTAATATTAGATTTCTGCATTAAGGAGTTTAATCCGAAGATTTTTATGGCTCACTTTGGTAAGGGGCAATTTGAATATCCCGAATTGTCGTTTCAAAAACTATGTGTACCATTGTCCAAGACTTTATTAAATGTTCTGTTTTACATTAAAATTAAATAAACTATGAAATAATAATGCTCAAATTTTGCCGTCTGCACCGATACTTTTTTGATACACTGTACTTATGTATCTTGTACGTACGCAAATTCCTGCATGCGTCTTCTTTGATTCGTTGCTATTGTTGTTGCTGTTGTTCGCCTTTGATTTATAAGATTGATTTGCAAATGAAAAATTACATAAAACTCAACGTGTTAATGACCACGAACAAGCATGCGACAACTCTTATTGTTGTTGTGGCTGTTGTTCATGTGTCCAAATGAAAAGCTATTCCAAGCAACAATGCACATAAAAATAGACCGAGAGATATACTTCAACGCGTTGCCGTAGGCTTTTCAAGGTTGCTTTTGTTGTTTTGGAAACTAAATCGAATTTTCGCGGTGATCTGTTTTTATTTTTACATTGTTCATTTTTGGAACAAGCACTCACACACACACATGTATACGTACATACAAGAAGTATTTCAAGGGTAGAGCTGCACATTTAAAGACTTTTTGTTGCACTCGAAGCTCTGGTCTTCATCTTTTTCTTATCATTGATAACGATATTTACGTTACACTTTAACTATGTTTTGTTGTTACGCTTTTCATTTTTCTTTTAGCGCGCTTAATGTCGTGCCCATACGCTCAAATACAGTTAAGACTGAAAACTGAAAAGAAACAGCAGCTAACACAACGGCACTGTGTGTGAGTTTTGGCCAAAAGTGACGTATGTTTGAGAGAGTGAGTAACTAAGCTCTCTAGTGGCTCATTGGAGGGGAGTTGGCTACGAGAGCGTAAGTTGGGACTGCCAACTTTTTATTTAAAATTACAATTTGTGCAAGCTAGTTAAAACGACAAATAAAAAACAGATGATGCTTGGTATTTTAACACATTTTCAATTGCTTGCATAATATTACAAAACGAATTAAAATAACAGACTTATTCGGTTTTTTTTTTTATTGTTTACACACACACTTGCCACACATGCGCGTTGCGGCCACAGCGCATTGATTGATTTGGCCAGACCCAGAAACACGTAACTGAGACTGATGTAAGTTAATTTAACTTATTTTCAATTGGCCGAAAATAATCTACATATGTGCTTCCACAATAATTGGCCATAAAATTGCTTTCGATGCGAAAACAATAACAACACAAGTTACACCTGAATAAGCACAGTGCACACGACAGGTGGCCTTCAGTTGGCGTTCTTCTTGCTATTTTTAATACAAACACACACGGCGTTCACTCTCGCTTTTCCTTGTACACACAGCAGGAAATAACAAAAACAAAAAGAACTGACAAAATAAAAAAATAACAATTAGCCGGACAGATAGACAGACAGAAAAATTGGGCTAAAATTTAACTGTCATTCCACTCAGCCGTCGCAGCAACAACAAAGCACGTCAAACAGATAACCAGAGCGGCTGAGAGAGCGTACACACACACACACACACACGCATGCACATGAATGCTCCATTGATGCTCTCTCAGAACGCGTTTTGTATTGGCATTTTGTTGCCTCAAGAATTTTTCATTGCACTTGTCTCTTTGAATTTTTCACTTATCAACTTTATAGTTAATAATCAGTATAGTAACTTTGTGTGCACTTGACTCGCGTATTCCATAGTTTTAGGAGATTTGTTTAAACTATCTAAATAAATTAAATTTGGGCATTTACTTGCTAAAAAGCCAAATAAAAGACCAGCGCTGCGGGAACTGCACACTCTTCGCACGTTCGTATTTGTTGTACTAATCAGAATTATTGAGTCATGCAGAGCTCGCTCTCGCGCTGTTAAGCGTGCTGCCAACCTCGTTAAATTGAAGGAATTTTTAAATGAGCTTTGTAAGGGCGGTTAGTTTTGTTTTGATTTTTATTTCGAAAATCCAGTAATTTCTATTTTTAAAATTGCATTTAATTCAGACATAAAATTACGCATGTATATGGTATGTATTAATTTGGATATACATATTCCAAATCTTACGCTAATAAAAACAAAATACTCGTACGTAAATACAAACAAGCACGCTAGCAGACTAAAAAGCCTTACAAGTTGACGATGTCGTTGGTTGGTTGGTTAGTAATTATGTTTATACGCATATAAATATGTTATTAATATATATATATATATATATATATATGTATTCTATGTAAAAGCCTACTATGTATATCGTTTAGTGGCACTAGCTGTACAATGGCCGGCGTCTAGTAGGAAAAAGCAAGGAAATAACATTTAAAATGATATAGATGTGTACGCAATAATTTGCATTGGACTTGTAGGGAATGTTTGAAACAACTGAGCTACGTCTATCTGCCATTCCAGTAACCGATTCGACCATTTTCGAAAGCAAGATTGATGCGCGGATATGGCAATGGTTTGTTCGGCTGCAATGGCTCCAGCAGGTGTGCCGGCGTTGATGTGCAATCCTCAAAGAATAAACACTGCCGCACAAAATCTAAGAGCAGTGCCTGGGCCTGATGTGCGCAGTCGGGCAGCGTCTGCAAATTCTCATCAGTGCATAGTTGACGGACTAGCTGCTCACAAATTCGCGTATTGCTGTCAACATCGAACAATGGCACGCCAAAGTTAACATCAAGCAATGTCCATTCCTCGATACCGGAGTCTTTGGCTTCTGCATCCTCTTCAATATCCAGTATGACAGGCAGTTGAACGCCAATCGGTATTTCTACGGAACTCTGCGAAAGCAGCTCAGCACGACTGCTATTGCCACTGCAATTGGCCAACTCGCTTGCTAGCAATTCACTGCAATCTGCTGAAGTAAAATCGTTTGCTGGGCCATGCTCTGGAGTGGCTGCAAAGTGATTTTCATCGGGGCTCTTGAGCAGCGAAGCGCTTCCACCGCTTAGTGTACGTGTAAAGCTGGTAAGTTCGCTGGGTGATAGTAATTCTGCCGCTGACAAGTTGGTATTTGGCACATTTGTTTTGGTGGCAACTCCGGGACGCTTGCGTTGCGGCAACTTAAGCTTTACCTGCAGCTCGTATTCCTCGCATCCAAGATCTGGCACGCCTGTGTTTAAAAATGTTATATAGCCGCATTGGTGCTGAAGATCTATATGAGATGACAATTTCTGCACTGCACGATGACTGGCCCATTTGGCTTGGAGCGGATCGGACGCTTGGAATGGAAAAGATTCGTAGTGCATGATGCCTGAGGCGTCTATGCCGTATCCTTGTAGCAAAACACAGCCGTTCTTAAGCTGTTCGTTTAGATTGCGATAGTTCTCGGAGCTAAGAACGTACGCATCGGAATGCAAAATGTTGACCAGCAACTTTCCGTAGCCCAAGAATAGACGCGGCAGTGATTTAAGCACTGTGCCGCGACACAAAAAAAGGCTGGGTGGTCCATAACCTATAATACGAAACCAATAGTCAATAAATTGTGGTAAAGAACAAAAAATCCTCACCCGTGATGTGATTAAAGAAGAGTTTTAGCCACATAGGAGCAGCATCAGAACTACGATGGAATTGGCCAAAGAAGGGAATGTTAAAGGAATTGCTTAGCGTTGCTGTCAACGGAGTAGCGGAAATGATAAACTTGTATTTCTTTTCCAGCACCCGGTCGCGAGTTTGTAGATCTAAACCTTCCAGGCATTCCAGCCGCAGCAGGTCAAGTCCACCAGGTAACAGATGCCGTAGCGAACAGATGGTGGACCGCAGTATGATTGCATGTGCAAAATAACGCGAAACATCGCCCTCACCCTCTGCGTCTAACAGAGAGACCTGCTCCAGTTCGGCCAAAAAACTGTCTATGCTCTCCTCGGAAAGTTTGCCCACTTCAAACATAGTGACTGCGTGGTTTTTTAACCCTGGAGAAAGGTTGCCCATCATGAGGAAGGCCGTTAGCGTGGAGTCAAACAGGAAGCCCACTCGCTTGCCGCTCTTTGCGGAAGGCGGCGTTTGGTTGGATTGTTGCTGTTTGGTAGTAGTGCGTTCACTTAGATCTTCCAACTCCGAACTTAGCTCCTGTTCATCACTATTGTGACTGTTGATGTTAGCCGCAGCATTTTCGGCTGTTGAAGAACCCGGCACTGGCATGTTGGCAAAACTAAAGTCACTGGTGTTGCCATCAGAGGATAGATACCCAATGGAACTGCTATCCTTGTCTAGTTGCTGTGTGTGGGGTTTCTTCGGTGTTTTGGGACTTTGTGGCTGCGTCTGAAGTTGTTGGTCAAAATCGAAGCGTTCAGCATGCAAGTTGTAATTCAGCGGCGTAATTTGTGGCGTCTGCGGCAGTTCGTTATCATTGTAGTGTAACCAACTCGCATTATAGTTGGTGCTCTCGGTGTCTTCCGTCAGAGGCTCTTTGCGGCGCGCAAAACCAAGGCGGCAAAAAAAGGACACAGCCTGCTTAACGCAGTCCAGTTCCAATTGCAACATTTGCGCGAGTTCAGCAATAGTCATATGCTCATCTGCGCTGACAAAGATCTTATACAGCAAGTTCTCGAAATAGTCGCCACTGACGCGGTTCATAACAAAATTGCGCAGCGGCGGTATGCTTATGCGATCTTCGCTGCAAATTGGTACATCTAGGTATACCAGGCCCTTGCGATATAGACTGTGCACAACTGCATAATCGCACTTTCCCGCCAGCTGGGCACCGAAGTCTATTAGATCGTCGAGCAAACTACGCTCCGCTGGAGTCACATAACGTATATCGGACTCTAGCACATAACCAATGTCCAAGCGCCACCAGGGCTCAATGTGTATGCGCACTGGGAAACGCGGCAGAAAATCCAGCGGGTTGGGTTTAGCACTGAAGAGCAATGTGCGCGTTGTGTGTGTCTTTAGCTCACTGATAAGCGCTAGGTATTCGTTGCGGCCAATTCCCAATACGCGCAGACAATCCGCTGCGGTAAAGTTAGGCAACGTGTCATAGCTTTTATCGCTCCGCAGAAGCTGACTCAGCACGTCCAGGTAGTAGTTGAAGGGTGTGACACGCAGTCCTTTAGTCACTATATCAGCCAGGTGGTAAGGAAAAACGCCCAGACCGTTAATGTTCTTTTGTATGAGCAACTCATAGTAGCGCTGCTCTTGACGGAAAACTTTGGATGCGAGATTACCCCGAAATCGCAGCTGGTTTTTTAAGCTGTAGTTAAACACATATTTTTCGTAGTCCCGCTGATTGTTGTGCAGTATGGAGCGAAGATGCACAGGGAGCTGCTGCCACATCACATTCGTACGCACGCAGTTACCAATCTCTTCAGCCACTTTTTCTGTCGACATATTGGTGGTGTTGTTTGGTTTTAATAATGCCGCAGCGCTGGGTTCAAATTACTTTAATTGTGTAGGTTAATTTTTGGCACATGAGCTGGCCATTTCATCTTGTACATTGGAAAACTCCAATGTTTTACTTGTTTATAATGGTGGTTTTTTGTTTTTCGTGCCTACCTATTATTCTTATTTTATAATGCAAGAAAAGAAAACATGACAGCTGATAAGGCCGTCTGTCCGCCCGGGCCGAAGCGCATTTTACAGCACTTTTCGATAACATGTCATTAGTAATGATACATAAAAAATAAAGAACAGTCAAATCAGGGTGGACCTCTATTTTGAAAGAATAGGATACAATAGTGGTATACACTTTAACCAAGTTTCCCTGCGACTTCCAAGTTGTAGTATAATATGGAGTCTGCTCAGGACTATTAAATCGAACTGTGATTGTGCGTTAATAATTATAAAATCGAACACAAATTCGGAATAAAAAATTTAATTTTATTTTGTTTTCTTCGTTTTTAGCAAGTAACAACAATTCCTCACTAAACATTTTCGTGTCAACCCGAGCGTTCGGATATTTTTAAACTTGTTAAACATTTTGTCTAAAATTAGTTTGATGCAATTTTAAAATTGAACCATTTTTTAATTTTATTATTTAAAATCGATTACAAAACGACAAACGTCTAGTTCCTTAAAAAAATTGTCAAGCACTGTTCACAGCTGACAAAATATTTTACAACACTCGTTCAATGATTTTCAATATTGCTTGGGTTTTGTAAACAGTTCTGCTTCGGTTAAAATTAAACTTGTTGTACTTTTGTTTATATTTTATATCGCTAAAAATCACTGAAAACAAATCGTCAGTGTAGTTGCAGCCATTTACGCATTGCAACTTAATGAAAAGGTGCTACTACAGCTCCGCAAAAGGAAAGCCGTTGAACAACCAAAAAGGGACATCGATTTTTAACACCCTTTTTATGGGTTTTTTTCCCACCATTTAAGCGCACGCAAACAAAGAAAATTGCGAGAAGCATCAGTTAACTCCTGCAGAGGTGTAGGAAGTAGGGAAGCCAGCTAAGCACATTATAGAGGAATTTAATTTAATTGGGTTGAATTTGCACAGCACCACACAGTCGCCCCTCAATGAGCGGTGGCGAGGGAAAGCAACAGCAGCAGAAGGCACGGCAAACATCGCCGTTGCCAGGTGCCTCAAGGTGAAGAACATTTAAAAATACTTAGAAAACTCAATTCTCTAATGCAATAGAGCTTATCGAATTATTATCAATTCCAGAGCGTCGACGTCAAGGTCCACACTAGCCGCACCGACGTCCTCGCCGAGCAGCGGTGGACGAGCCACGCCCGAAATGAAGCGATCTGCCGTGCGTAGCCTTATACAACGCTACTTTTATCAGCTGCAATCCGGGTGCGGCAACCCACACTGCACAAATGCTAACTGTGCTTCCAGCGGCAAAGTTGCTCCTATGACGCCAAATGAGGTGGCGGCTCGTGCTCTACAATTGTTTTCACAAGATGCCCTGCTATGCGACAGTGCCACAACAAGGCCTGCTTCATCTGCCGACTTGACCTTGGACGAGTGTGCCACAAGCAGGTAAGACAATTTCATCAAGCCACTGCTGCTAACATCTAAAGGCTTGCCCACAACCTCCAGCAAAACAGGCAACTCGCAAGATGTTGATATGCTCTCACCAAATGACAGTAGCAGCAGTAGTTCAACTAGCACCATTACGTCCGCCAGCGCGACTACAACTACCAGCACACAATCCAACACTGCGACACCAGGTGCAGATGCTATAGTGCCACTATTGAAATTTGGCCCAGCTGGTTCACTACTCCAAAACAAACAGATATCACCCGCCACTACTAGCGAAACAGCAGGTTGCAGTTCTCGTGCCGATACACCAACATTTCCGGCAGTGGAGAGTCTTGACGCTTCCACACTTGAGTCCATCTATGAGCAGTGCCATGCCTCCGACAGCTATGATCGCCTCTATCAGGCGCTAGCGGATGTCTTTACGCGCGTGGATCGCCTTAGCAAGAGCTTTACTTGCGCGCCCAGCAACAGCAATACCAAAAAAAAATCAGCAAGCAAGCCTATAATCGCTCGCAACAAAGAAGAACTACGCGCACTGGAAGGGGAGCACGACAAGGATGAGGACAGCACACAAATATTAGAGCAGACAACAAGTAACAACCATACACCAATTGAAAATGTCGATGCTGATGGCGACGACCCTATGGCTACGTTGCTTGACGGGTTTCAGCCAAATGGCAACCATAAAAGCGAAATGGAAGCCATGAGTGCAATCAAAGTTGATTTTAGCGGGCTACGACGCATTAAGCGACTGCTGTTTGAGGCTCCTAATCTTTCTATCGCAGATAAGCTGACAAGCAGCGTTATGCAGCTGGCAGATTGTATTCGCTATATGCGATCTCCTGACTGGGAACAGGTGCTGCACTGTCTTGTTATTTGCTTCGATTTGTCCACCAACAGTAAGTACTTTGGAAATGGTCATTATTATTGGCCACTCTTTATTAGGCACTAATTTTACTGAATATTAAAGCTAACAGCACTGTAGCAGACATGGAATATTTGGATCGTGTGCTGCCTAAGCTGTGTCATGCGGCTGCCGTGCTGCCTGTCAATGCGCAGGCGCGTTTGGCCTCCATTTGGGCTGTTCATTGCGCGGATCAGCTACAGGTGTTGGTGTCCTCCTGTCAGCAACAGATTACTCTGCAGGTTTTGCTTGACGAGGAATCTGTGCGTGAAAATGAGCATATCATTTCCGTAACCAAAGTGCTTAAGGTAAGACTTGGTATTTCTATAGGCAATGGCTTATTCACTGCTTTCCACAGATTGTGTTTTATGCCAACATCTTGGCTAGCGAAGTGGAGCGGCCCTCCAGCTTGTTGCCAAATGACCATAACGCGGCCAACGAAGCTGCAGGAAACGCTGTGGATACTGGTGGTCCCAACTCATCTGGTGACGACGATCCCTTTATG
Organism: Chymomyza amoena; assembly: GCA_037043745.1. Classification (NCBI taxonomy): domain Eukaryota; kingdom Metazoa; phylum Arthropoda; class Insecta; order Diptera; family Drosophilidae; genus Chymomyza; species Chymomyza amoena. The sequence continues at coordinate 20,954 of JBAMAX010002808.1, read as the reverse complement.
TACAGCTCTTTGGCGCACAGGCCTATACCAAAGTTTGCTGAAGACAAGCTGGAAAAAGCACTGCAAGTCTCTTGCATAAACTGTCGCAAGCCACTTGTGCCTCTTGAGGAGTTCTACAACGAGGCGTTAAGTGACAATATACAAATGCATCACGATTATCTCTCTTATAAGTCGCTGGCAATGGAAAGTGAAATGGGCTCCAGTCATAACAACTACTTTTCCTTCATGCTGTACGCGTTCATTTTGACCCCGGCCACAAAAGTTGATGCATTATACTATGACAGTCGAATGCGTATGTATAGCGAACGTTACTCCTCGCTTTATTCCATAATGACACATTTTGGTGATGGGCAAGATGGGACACGACGTCCAGATCTTAAGTTAACGGTTCGTCGAGATCAGCTAATCAATGACGCACTCATTGGGGTAGGTGTAAACGATAGTTTTCTACTAGTTCTGGCTTTACGTTCAATAATTTTGTTGACAGCTAGAAATGGTGGCAATGAGCAGTCCCAAGGACTTGAAAAAGCAATTGGTAGTGGAATTTATTGGGGAACCAGGCATTGATGAAGGCGGCGTTTCTAAAGAGTTCTTCCAGCTTATTGTGGAGGAGATTTTTAATCCGGCCTTCGGCATGTTTGTCCAGCAGGAGGAGACGAACACTATGTGGTAAGTAATCCGCCATTAAATTTTTTACACCAAACCAATTTTTAAAGACTCTTCAAAGCCAATATTGCTGAGATTTTTGATTATATGAATTTTTCTATGCAGGTTTAATGTTACACCCTTTGAGAATGGCGCACAATTTACACTAATTGGCATCATCATTGGATTAGCTATATATAACAACGTAATCTTGGCTGTGAACTTTCCAATGGTTGTCTATCGAAAGTTAATGGGCTACCGCGGTACCTTTTACGACCTGTGCGACTGGAGTCCCACACTCTACAATAGCCTCAAGTCAATGCTAACTTACGAGGGCCACGACATGGAGGAGGTATTCGAGCAAACTTTCAAGATAAGCTATAGCAATGTGTTCGGTGAGATGGTCGAACACGAGCTAAGACCAAACGGTGGCGATATTTTGGTAGGGCAGGACAATAAACAACTATTTGTTGATTTGTACAGTGACTATCTGCTGAATGTTAGTATAGAGCAGCAGTTTAATGCGTTTCGAAAAGGTTTCGAAATGGTAACTGACGAGTCTCCATTAAAACTGCTCTTTCGTCCTGAAGAAATCGAAATGCTAGTATGCGGTAGCCGGGTGAGTACTTAGGTGCTTTTTTATTATTAATACATGCTTATATTGAGTTTTATGCAATTGCAGGAGTTTAACTTTGTTCAGTTGGAGAACTCGACAGAGTATGAAGGGGGTTACACAGAGGAAACGCAAATCATACAAGATTTTTGGAGCATTGTCCACGCTATGCCGCATGATGTCAAACGCAAGCTTTTGGAGTTTACGACTGGTTCGGATCGTGTGCCCGTTGGTGGGTTAAAATGTTTGCGTCTATTGATCACACGACATGGCCCGGACAGCGAGCGCTTGCCCACCTCGCACACTTGTTTCAATGTTTTACTACTGCCAGAGTATAGCAGTAAGGAGAAGCTGGAGGAGCGTTTACTTAAGGCAATCAATTATTCGAAGGGATTTGGCATGTTGTAGTCAACTGTTGCAATGCTTCAGTATGGAATGCCAGCCAATACACTGTGTGCTGTAACTGATACCACCTCTTTGATGATTAATTTAAGTTTATTTTTGTTTGTTTTTTACATAACTTGTTCTAATGTGACAATATGCCTACACAAAAAATTTATGCTCAATCCTTTAAGCAAAAAGATTGCAAAAAGCTCTTGAACCGATATCAGCAGATAAATTAAACGGACTTAATTTATACTGTTAAATTCACTCAGTTAATTGTAAATACTTTAGGTATATATATTATATAAATATACATTTGAACATATACTATTTAAATCGTATTGAAGTGAATATAGAACATTTTAGCAGATATTGTCCTCACGTTTGTGCCACTAATTACTGCTTAATTACTTTACATTATTCTAGGTTTCAGTACTGAAACTATACTTTTTGAGGTTATTATTTAAATTATGTTTTTTAGACCGACCTGGTAAAGCTGAGTCCACCGTCACTAGTTCATTTCGCAAGACAAATCACAATCAAATTTTTCGAAAAAGCAATATTAAAAATCAAACAAAAAATTTTTGTATTTCTCTGACTATGTTTTACTTAAAAATTTGCATACTTTGCCAACCTTCATCTCACCTAACCTGAGTGAGGTTAGCCCCTTGATTTATAAAGATACTGTGCGATCTGCTTATAATGTCTTTTCTTTTCTTAAATTTCCAAAAAAAAATAACGTTTAACGATTCCTGTTCCTATGAATTTATTTTTGTGTACTACTGCGACGAAGAAACAATAACGAATCTGTCACATGTTCTTAAATCCATTATACTATATGGTTTTTGGTCGATCAGTCAGTCCTAAGGGAGCTGTATATTATAGTGAACCAATTTTGATATGGTTTGGTAGAGGGCTTGGCAACTATAAAAAATTTCCAAACGCCAAAGAAACAGCAACAGAATTCTGCATATACATACATATAAAAAATTTGTTCGAGGTGCCCTATTGGAACCCCGATATGGAAAAAATAAACTGCATTAAAACAATAATGAATCTAATTTATAAGTACATAGACGTTAATATAGACGGACCGAACTTCTTAAAAACAAGAGAATGCTAAATTAATAAGCTATTACATATTTCAATTACATGATTCGAGAACTATAAAGAAAAATACTCGTAAAATTTGGTTGTAGCTCGTTTTATACTTTTTTATAAAAAAGTAGACGAATTTTGGAAATCAATTGGGGCAATTCAAAACCTTTTAAAAACTTAGTGCAATTTTCTTTGTTGTGACAACAATATTATTGGCAGTGCAAACTCTCTATAACAGTGCTTTTTAACAGGGCCTTGTTAATGTTAAAATTTTTACTCCTTGCAGTTGTGTACACACTGTTTGTCTGAAAAGCCGCCGAGAACACACTTATCTGCAAATGATTTTGTATTTTGTGTTTAGTTCTTGGCGAAGCTCGTGGAGTGTTGTTGAATAAATTTATTGTGGGGTTTCAGTGTTGAAATATGCAACAAGCGTAGATAGAATTTGTGCCACAAAAGTGCAATTGTGAACAGTGCGCTGGAAAAAATATATATATGTGTGCGTGTGTGTGTAAATAAGAATAACATAAAGCCACACAATGCAAAAACAAACACAACGCGCAACATTATACACTTCGTTGTTGTTGTTAATCCTTTCCTGGACTGCAGCAAATGAAACTGGAGAAACAGTTTCAAATTTGAATGGTTTGTAATTTTTCTGTACATCTATGAGTTCACTCCTACAATTAGATACATTTGTTGTACATATGTATATTGTATCTATGCACTCAAGCAGTCATTTAGTATATAGAGCATTAAATTGCATGGTATGTGCAGCTTCCTGGAACACTAACAAACACAGAAAGTATCTTTGTTTATACGCGAACATGGAAGAGTGTGGGATGTGCGAGATGCATTTTTGTACGCATTTGTTTATAAATCATCAGCTTTTATAAAGAATCGTAGCGAACAAGGTGCAGGAGTTGCCTTAAAAACGCAAGATAGCAAAAAAAAACGTGGGTTGCTTGATATTAAATGTTAAAATTATTTAAGAAGTAGTTGTATATGAAATTAGTCATGAAAATATAGTAAATTCCACCCCACGCTTTTTTTTTACTTTAATTGAATTATTATATTAATTATAATAATTAAATTATATTCCAAATTTATAGTTCGAATTGATTGTAAATACAAACTCTGGATACTTCAAAACTATTTTCCACTTTTTAGTTCCACTTTTTGCTATGAAAACGTGGTTTTTGAATTTTTTTAAACTATAATTTGTATTTTTAAAACATAAAATTATTTTTTAGTCCGGATGATCTTAGTTAGGACATAAGAATAAAGTTATTAAATAATTAAACTAATATAAAATATAAAATTTATATTATCATATATTTTCTTAAAGAAACCGAATTGGTTAAAAAAAAGAGTCCTATAAGCAATTCCGATTATAAAAAATGGCGGACGTAAAGTCGGGCGCGGACGACTTTAGGATACCCTGTACCACTAGCTTGTAATAAAGTCAGATTTCTTCACAAAAAACCAAAAACAGAAGAATTTTTAAGCAACAATTTTTTTTTGACCGATCGTTTCTATGGGAGCTATATGATATAGTCAACCGATTTCAATAAAATTTGACAGTGCTTAAATATCTTAAAAAAGATATTAATGCCAAATTTATTTCAAATATCTTTACAAACAAACAAAACACATCGAATTTTGTATAAAAAACGTGTTTTTGGACCGATTGGTCCTATGGGAGCTATATGATCTAGTCAAACGATTTGGATTAAATTTAGTACAGTGCTTAGAACTATAAAAACTCACGAATATCAAATTTGGTTACGATATCTTCATAAACAAACGAATTATTCATCTAAAACACTTTTTTTGTCGAGGTCGTCTCAAACACCCCATGGAAGCTATATAATTTATCCCCGATATCAAAAAAATAAAATACACTTGTCTCCTATGGAATAATATGGGATCTAATGTGAAAGTTTGGTTACTCTAGCTCTTACCATCTCTGAGATCTAGGCGTTCAAACGGACAGACGGACATGGGTATATCGACTTCTCTATTCACCCTGATCATATTTTAGGTAACTTTGGGGTGTCTCCGACGACTCCTTCTATATGTTACATACATTTTCGGCTTGCACAAACTTAATAGAGGGTATAGAAATACACCAACATTTCAATTAGTCAAAAAAGCAATCCAAAGGTATTGTAAGAACTTGGGGGCTACAGAAACAAAGCATTCCCAACAATATAACCAATATGTTACTTAGCCACCAAAAAATGTACGTCAATTCACGATAACAGGTCACTGAATCTAAACTTCTCTACCGATCTCATGAAATGATAAATCTTCACTAAATATCTTACAGGGTAGGATCAAAAAGAAGTAGGACTAAATTAATTTAAATTGGGATTTGTAACGATTTTCTGGAACCCGCTATGTGGGATCCCTTTTTAGAGATGCTGTCGCAGCCCCTTTTACGAAGTTACGGAACTTCAGACTTCGGCTTTTTTTTTTTTTACTAAGTTTCCTACTAAGTATCCATAAAAATGTAAAAAGTAAATACATAGGTATAAAAAAGTATTTCTTTGTTATTAATATTGATTTAATACGACTTGTTAGTAAAAATACTAGTTTTCTAGTTCCTTTTTATTCATTAAGAAACATTGGAAAAAAATCGTTTACTCCAAATTTATTGTTAAACAAAGGCGTTTGCATTAATTAATTGGGAACGTAATATTTATGCAGATTTGTAGCGGTTTGCTTTTACCAAATTTGTTAATTTTTTTTTAAAGTTCAACGCTCTGAATCAATTTTACCAAACTACCTTGATTGATTTTATTATTTTATTCTTCCCCAACAGATAAAGTCAAAGTGTTCACCGTGGCCACAGAACCCACAGATGGGTATACACGTTACATACGTTCTGCTCGGGTCTACGACATTGAGGTAAGGCAAAAAAAACCAAGCAACGTTTAAATGTTAAGTTTTGATCCATTAATTAGATCTTAAATAATAATCTTGAGTTCGGGAGTTTTCGTTTATAATGGGAAAAAGTAAAGATTACAATAAATATATAAGGTTAAAAATTAGGAGGTCTTACGGTAAGTTACTAGGAAAAAAGTATGTCTTTTTTAAGTTGGTGTGTTTTTAAAAGTGGTTCTTTATTATTATTATTATTATTAACGCCTAGATCTTGATGACTTAAAGAGTTTTCCATACCCTTTCCACATTCAAAGTTCGACCTTTATGAAATGAAAAAAATTGCATAAAAACATCTTATATGCCAGATTTGTATATTAGTGGTTATTGGCCAATGGTCCTATGTTCTGCCCTAGTCGAGTAAAATTTTGTTGAATTTATTTTTATTTCAAGTGTTGTAGATTCCTTGCCTTAAGACTTGTAGCAGTTGATTCAAATGCAGTGTATTTCAGAGTCAGTTCGACTTTAACGTATGCCATATTTTTTAAAGTGATGGACCTAAAAAATATTTTTGGTTTACTTTGTATGTCAGGTTATCAGTTATCTCTTGTTATTCGATTATGTGTTGCGGTCAGCTCAATTTTAACTTTTGCCTAGCTTCTATAGGAATCGTAGCTTCAAAACTTTTCTTTAAAACTAAGTAATATATGCATTGATTTCGGTTATCCCTCAATTTGACCCATAATACCCTATACCTTAGGTAGATTTGTGCAATGTACTCTATTTGCCAGATTCTATCTGTACTAGAATCTACATCTTGGCAACAATATTGGTTAGGAATATATATTTCAGAAGTTTTTCGATTTATATTATCACTTGATTTCATCTTTCCTTTAAACCTACTGCAAACATGAAGGGTATCCCAGTGTTCGGCGTATGTCTGACGGATCCACGGGCTTGTTTATAGCTACTATCATTTGGGTCTTAGAACCGTTATAAATTTATATATAGACCGGTTAAAAAAAAAAACTAGTTATAATTTGCACAGATACATATTGTCTACACATTTAAATGATCGCTAAATGATTCTTTTATTGATGAATTCTAGTTTTGATCTTAATTTACATATATGCGTACATATGTATATGTTTATGGTGGTTATGGACACATTAATACTATTTAGCATATGTGCATTTGGTCGTATGTCTATAAACAATTCCAATGTGTTGTCGAGCATGGCACACTTTAAGATCTATGTGTATTTCCAAGCATCCGGTGCTTTCGTCCATATGCCTGGTTTTTGATGTGTTCCAAGCAGATTGGTTGAGATTTTTTCGTATATGTTTCGTATATGCATGCATGTATAGTCTTTTATATGTATACTACATCTGGTTCATATGTACATTTTAATAACATTCTCATATTTACTTTGGAGATTGCTTTTAATCGTTTATTCAGTCACGTAAGCCACATAGACCGATTGCCGGGTTTAATTGGGTCCCGGCAGTTCTCAACATTTTGTCAACTATGTGTCCATTCTATTGATAATTACCATTTTCTAATTATGTGCTTACATATATGTATGTTTATATAGTATATATTATTACATATGTTAGTTTGCTTATCACTTGAAGCTGTGTCGGTTTCTTAATGTACTATATATAGTAAACACATATGTATACATATATTGTATACTAATATACACCTCATATAGTTTTCAAAGCTCAAACTCTTATTCATGGAAGACCAGCTGACATATTCATAATTTTAAATTTGCTGATTAGCCGGTGGCCTGCCCTTCCTTCCCCTTTCTTCTACTAAAGTCTTGTATTACGTTTCGCCCAAAACGAGCTCTGTGTGAACTGTATATAAAGGCAAGTTTATAGTGAGCGAGTGCTTGAAAGCTTATATAAATTTGATCTAATTATAATATTCTTGTTTGAGTTTTGCAAAATGTGCTTCAAAATGAATGTTCTCGAAATGTTGATCGAGTCTACCAAAAATACACTAATATTTTGTCAAGGACAGCTTAAATTTTTTTGCAACGACTTTAAATCCATCCGTGTTCTCTCGACGTGGTCCACAATACCACTTCAGCTACGCTTTCATATGCTTTTGCCACTAAGTCCATTCTAACTCCTGACTCCTCTTTATTATATTTTGCTACGATTTAATATTGGATAATATACATAGATGAGGCAGAAATAATTGACTTGATCATAGTCTCCAAAATGAAGACGTTCATGTCTAGTTCGGTTCTTTTGTTCTTCTCACTATATGGATGTTACATTTGGGGGTCTTCACTCTCACCTTTTGTAGGTAAAAAAAATATATATATGTATATACAAATATATATATAGATATAAATCCTTCGGGCGTCTAAAAAGCTTCCGATATCCGCTTCAATAAATGCATTTTGTCCTTAAAACTTTTAGTTTTTCTTTTATGTATCTCTTTGGGAGCTATATGTAGTAAGATTATTTTGGGTGTATAACTTTGTTTTTTTTTTTTTTGGTGGTTTTACAAAATATTGATTGGATCGCGATGTATGCGTCGATGCACGCCACGCCTATTTATAGTTTTTCACCCGCCATTACTGTATCGACTTCGGTTTAAATCATTGCGTTAAAGATTCAATCCTTTGTTATTTTGTGGGCTGAAAATATAGAATTTTGTATCACCAAAACGATATTTGAGGAAGGCTGCACGTTTTTTGCATCGCACGGCATCGTCACTCCCATCATGAAGTCACTTCAGGTTCAGTATAGAACCAATATAGCATTTATCATAATTATTGTTCGAGAGTGTCTTTTTGTCTTTGTTTTTTTATTCATTAATAAAATAAGTTTTTTGAAATGTTAGTTGCAATAAATAATTTTTTTCTATTAAGTGCAAGCCGAAAGGTTTTAAATATAAGATAGCGGCTCAAAATTACTTTCATGCGTAGATGAAATTTTAGAAATCGTTTAAAAAATTTGCATTTGTTCAGTTTTTGAATGAAACTTATATTTTAAAAGGTAAATAAATACGTAATTCGATAGAGCTGTTGTATCTATCGGCGATCAATGCCACAGTACTTTTTTGGAAATGAAAACTGGGATAGTGATTCATATTATTCGTTTGTCTTTTTTGGGGATCTAGATTAAATTCTATAGATATATCGGTGTTGGAAGGTTTCGTCCGTCCTTATCTCAAGTCACCTCAGAGCAAAGGGCGTGGAAGAGCTTTATTTCTTTCTGTGGAAACTTTCTTGGCAACAACAGAAGTGATGACTATGTTGAAGTAGTAAATGAATTTTTAAAGGCTTATGAAGAAATAGAATGCAGAATGTCCATCAAAATCCATTTTTTACATTCCAATTTGATTTTCTTTCCCAAAAATCTTGGAAAACTCAGTGATGAACAAGGAGAACGATTTCATCAGGAAATTTCAGCGATTGAAACACGTTTTGTTGGCAAGAATCAGATCAGAATGCTAGCTAACTACTGCTGGTCAAACGTGAAACTGATAATGCAGTCTATACACGTAGAAGATCAAGCAGACATTTCTATCATTCTAAATCATTTATTCCTTTTCTCCATATAATTACTGTCAACATTGTTTGAAAATTCCCAGAAAAATATTATAAATAAATTATGGCGATGAATTGAATAAAAAATAAATAATAAAATGACACTCTCGAAAAATAATTATGATAAATGTTATATTGGTTCTATACTGAAATCATATCCACGAACCTGAAGTGACCCGACATCGACTTCATGATGGGAGTTTAATTTTCTTGTTTACAATAAGCGTCGTAACTTAAACATTTATCGACCGATTTTTATAAACCATGACTTTTCTTACTCGGCATTAATATTTCTTCAAGATCAAATGTAAAAAAGTAAATGTTTTTTAACGAAATGTTATATAAAAAAGACGTCAAACTGTGAAAAACGGGGAAAAAGGGTAAATCTAGGATAAATTTTAAAAAATCACGTAGTTTTGTTGTATGAAGTTTAAACAAATGTATATCATCTTAAAGCTTGAATCTTCTTCTTTCCAAAACCGTAAAGCACTCGAAAATCGGTTGAAAAATGAGGACGTTGAAAATTTCGGGGTGTTAGACAATTTTGAAACACATTATCGTGATGTACTCATCAAGACCTACAACGTACACTAGGTCACTTGAAAAGTGTTTTGATTTTTTTTTTTTGTAGTACTGTAGTCTTCTTTTTTGTCCACCGACAAACGATAAAAGAATAAGTTGCGACAAATCAAAAAAAAAAAAAATACTTTTGACTAATCTTTGAAAAAAATATAATAAAAAGCGAGCAGATTTTTTTTGGTACTTATATTTATATTATTTTAATTTTGTACTCTTTTAGGTTACCACCCTTGGCATAGGAGAAGAATGGAAAGGCGGAGACATGAATTATGCTGGAGGCGGCTTTAAAGTAAATCTGTTACGTAATGCTGTAGAGCCTTTCAAAGACGCACAGGACACTATTATACTATTTTCAGATAGGTAAAATAACCCACTCGAACACATGTGTACAAAGAAAAGGTATTAAATAAAATATATTTTAGTTACGATGTCATTATTACAAACACCCTTGATTATATTGTGGAGAAATTTAAAGAGTCGGGCGCTAAGCTGCTTTTCTCCGCTGAAAAATACTGCTGGCCTGACAAGAGTCTTGAAGACCAATATCCCGAAGTCGAGGGCAAAGCATCACGCTTCCTAAACTCTGGCGCATTTATTGGTTACGCGCCCGAAGTAAACGCACTTTTGGAGGGTGCCATTGGTGATACTGAAGATGATCAGCTTTATTACACCAAAGTTTTCCTGGATGAGGCTAAACGTGCCAAGCTGGGCATGAAGCTGGACACAAAGTCAAATCTTTTCCAAAATCTTCACGGCGCTAAAGATGATGTTAAGCTAAAAGTAGATCTGGACAGCAACCAGGGATTACTACAAAATATTAATTTTATGACAACACCCGGAATAGTGCATGGTAATGGACTAAGTAAAATAGATCTAAATGCATACGGCAACTATTTGGCAAAAACCTTCAGTGGGGTGTGCACTTTTTGTAAGGAGCAACTTCTGGAGTTGGATGTAAGTAAATGTACCTAGGAAGTTTCAATCTTACTTACTTATTTATTTTTGTATGTTCCAGAACAATAACTTGCCCGTTATCCAATTGGCTTTAATCGTGCCAGAGCCTGTACCATTCTTTGATTTGTGTCTGGAAGGCATTGAGAAGCTTAACTATCCCAAGGACCATTTGCATTTGTATATCTACAGTGGGGCACAACTTCACGATGATTTGGCCAAGTCATTTGTGCAGCAACATGGTGATCAATATGCCAGCGCCAAGTTTGTAACCTCTTCCGACGAACTTGACGAACGTCGTGGCAGGCAATTGGCAGTGTAAGTGGAAGAAAATGGATGGTAATCCTTTAATTTAAATGAGCAGTCGCTTTATTTTAAAGAGTTTTGATCTGGTTTGTAAAATTACAAATCAGTCGAAGTAGGTGATTCGAGAATTTCCGATATTGACTTTAAATAGTATAAGTGCTGGGTAGACTATAACCAAAGGTGTTCTGAAAATAAAAATCTGGAAATATGGGTGGTCAACTATTTGAATTAGGATTTGAAAGCCACACAAATGTAAAGGATGTCTTATAGAATTTTAACTATGGTCTAATTAATTCCAGGGAGCAAGCAAAGCAACGAAACAGCGACTATATTTTCTTCATCGATGGGGATGCACACATTGACGATGAGGAGCTGCTTCGGGAACTCTTAATGTTGAACAAGTAGGTCACTCAAAAAGCTATGCAACTATACAGTCTAAAATTTGTGAAACTTTTGCAGACAATTTGTTGCGCCGCTATTTTCCAAATATCACGAATTGTGGAGTAATTTCTGGGGAGCCCTCTCTTCCGGTGGTTACTATGCGCGTTCACATGACTACGTGGACATCGTAAAAGGCGACATCATGTAAGTAAAACGCGACAATAAAAAGACATGACAATTTACCGATTTTATTACATATTACTTAAATATGAATTGGTTCACATATCACCAAAAAAAAAGATGTATCAGCCCTGTTAGTCGAAGGCAATGGAGAAATCGGTCTTAAAACTTCGCCGATCAATGGAGTACATATTGTCGGCCGTGCATTCATATAAACCTGCATCCATTTGCGTGGCAGGATCTATTTCGATTTTCGATTTCACCCTGTCATCCCCTATGCGCCACTCATGCACATGCATATAAAGATGCTGATATATTTCGGCTCCGTCCTTGTACCAGGTAATGTGCGGTCGCGGATTACCTTTGGCCACGCACAAAAACGCTATTTTATGTCCCAGCACGTATTCCAGATCAAAGTGGGATGCCTGCAATATTTTGGCTCCCTACAGATTTGTAAAATTAAGCGTAGTCAATGAACGTTATATATATATGCTTACATTATTATTATTGTAGTACTGGTCAGATTCGGGATCACGATATTTGCCTGTGATGGGTAATCCGATTTGTACCTATTTGAAAGTTAGTAGTTATATGTAGTTGACCCAATTGCACAATTAATTGAGCACAGCAGTTTACCCGAGATTTGGTGCGTCCACGACCGCGACCACGACGGGCCTCACAAATGGGCGTGCCCAAAAGAATTATGCCCAGGCTCAGGCAAAGAAACAGGCGCTTTACTTGCATTACGACTATATCCGTGTCGGTCAGTGTTTGTGCTGATATAAATATTGTACCTATACGTCGGTGGACTTTAATCAGACACAGTAGTTTTGCGATTCTCTGCCCGTTTGGATAGGCGCTCGGCGACTGAATCACAGCGTCATTTTTGCTGCACTGTTCTGCGCCGTGCTGTGGTGCTGTTTGCTCTACTAATTTGCCACAATTGGCGACCAGTAGGCACAATCGCCGCTTTTCGCGCTGGGATATTTACATTTAATCCACAGATTCATTTTACATAGTGTAGTTGATGCTTTTGCATCTTTATATTTCACACAATTTCATATTATTTCGGCTTGTACCATATCATTTGATTTGATTTGCGTGCGTATATATGAATGGGTGCACCCCTTCCGAACCAGCTTTAAAATATATGTACATATATATTTTTTGGCACTGTGCACAGTGGTACAAAAAATAAAATATCTAATTTAATCTGTGTTTTCCGATACGGCAACGGCAATGGGGTTCACCTGAGGCAAACTTTACTTTGGTATATCAAAATCGTACTAATTATAATACTTCCTCATTGCAATTGGAGTGGTGTTCGTACCACTGATTTAAAGAATCAGTAAACACAAATCCGAAATTTGTCTTTAGTTTTGAGCGCTTTAGTTTCACTGTGGCCAATAAAACAGCGCAGAATCGCAGATTGTTTGGACTGCTTTCAAAATTTATTCATAAAGTAAATAAATGCAAAAATCGGTTAAATTGGGTAATTGAACCAATTTGTCGGCTAGGCGTTTAGTAACAACTTGGATTATAGGAGAAAGTTCGAGAATAAAAATACTCAAAATATATAAAATTCAACTTAATTTTATGTGTGGGTTATAAAAATGCATTGCAATTTACATCTTTGGAAAATCTTAAAAATTAACCATTACATAGTCCGTGCGAAACCCACGACGATCAATGGCATAAATATTATCCGCTTGGCACTCGTAATAACCTGTAAAACGTGATTAAAAGTTTTGAAATAAAGAGAATTTACACTTGGTAAGTCGGATAGAATTGCATTTTACCCGCATCCATTTGCGTTGTAGGGTCGATTTCCATTTTGGATTTGATAACATCTGCTTCTATGTGGGACTCATGTACCTAAAGTGAAATACATATTAAAATTATTTGTTTTGATTCCTTAATTGTACGCACCTGAAAGAAACGATGCTGGTAAAGCTCAGCACCATCTTTAAACCAGGTTATCGTAGGCCTGGGATTACCTAAATTTGTGAATACTCGTATTATTCGTTCAAGTACGTATAGCGTTCGGCTTACCTTGAGCCATGCAAAAGAAAGTGATCTTGCGACCCAAAGTGTAATCCAGCTCAAAGTGTGAAGATTTAATAATTTTGGCACCCTGTAAAATAGAGAACATAACTTCATTTTAAAGCAGCTTATATTAAAAACTTAAAACAATGCCTGCTTTACATTCTCATGATCGTAATAGTTGACCGCATCCTGGGATCGATGTTGTATTACAACGGGCTTCTTTCCCGTATAATTTCTACGTAGTACATTGCGCCCACCCGTACTTCCTGAAAACAATTTTAGAAATACTGCATTATCGGACGCTTTTTAATTTTGGCAACTCCTACTCTGGCTCGCCACGTAGCCAAGGTCACTTAAAAGCAGCAGGCACAAGAGTGCCACAGTTTTAAGCTCCATGATTTTCCAGCCAATCCTCCGGAGACCTGTCATTGTCAAATTACTCTGCAAAAAAATAGTGCGTTCACTTCGTTCGCTATCCGAGAATGTTTTTTGCATACTGCGCTTGGATTTATCAGCGTCATTCGTTCACCCCTTGACGCAGTCATTTTTTTTTTTTTTGTTTAGTTTGATTAAATTTAATAGAGCCCTCGAGCGGGCTCGACCATGTGCTGTCGCCTCTACTTTCCATTTTTATTTCCATTCCACAACAATGTTGCGAATTGTCAAAACCCCGTAAATTATTGTCTTGTGCGTTTTTTGGGCATTTTTATCATTTGGCTTGTTTCACACTGTTTTTTATTGATTGTTTTGTTTTCGTAACGTTTGCAGCGGCATGTGGAATGTGCCTCATGTGACAAGTATTTATCTGATCAAGAAGAGCGCCTTTGATGCCCTTAACTATGGAAAGGCAGACGTGGATCCAGATATGGCCATGTGCGAATCCTTAAGAAATGCGGTAAGCCAAATAAGTATTAATTGATGACTTGGTCTAATTACATTTTTTTGCAGGGCGTCTTCATGTACGTCAGCAATCAGCGCTACTTTGGCCACTTGATCAATGCGGATAACTTTAACAGCACAGTAGTGCGACCAGATTTTCACACGTTGTTCAGCAATCGTTATGATTGGACCAAAAAATATATACATCCAAACTATGCTCTTCAGCTAAATGAGTCCTCGGTTATTCCCCAACCGTGTCCGGATGTCTTTTGGTTCCAAATTGTTACGGACGCATTTTGCGATGATCTTGTTGCAATTGTGGAAGCGCATGATAGCTGGTCCGATGGCAGCAACAATGACAGTCGCCTCGAAGGCGGCTACGAGGCGGTGCCCACTCGTGACACACACATGAAACAAGTTGGCCTGGACCAACTGTACCTGAAGTTCCTGCAATTGTTTGTACGCCCAATGGCCGAACGTGTCTTCACGGGCTATTCC
Source organism: Chymomyza amoena (assembly GCA_037043745.1). NCBI lineage: Eukaryota > Metazoa > Arthropoda > Insecta > Diptera > Drosophilidae > Chymomyza > Chymomyza amoena. Next base: position 5,937 of record JBAMAX010002808.1, on the reverse strand, counting down.
CACAATGTAAGCCCTGATTAAGCATTTAATATATTTTATAGCATTTTCATATTTAAAAATGTACATTTTAGCCGCCACGCTCATTGATGAACTTTATGGTGCGTTACCGACCAGATGAGCAGCCTTCTTTGCGTCCTCACCACGACTCCTCGACATACACGATCAATATAGCCATGAATCGCGTTGGTATTGACTACGAGGGCGGAGGTTGTCGCTTTATACGCTACAATTGCTCCGTAACGGAAACAAAGAAGGGTTGGATGCTTATGCATCCCGGTCGATTGACGCATTTCCACGAGGGCTTATTAGTTACTAATGGAACACGCTATATTATGATATCATTCATTGATCCGTAAGCTTGTTGGAGTGCCAATAGAACATTACTTTTTACTATTTACAAACTGCCATTTTGGCCACTCCAAAGATATTTCTTAAGCTAAAAAGTTGGATAGAATAATTATCATTGTTAGCTTTAGTCAAAAAAATTGGAGTCAACTATTTTAGTGCCGAGAGACCCACTCGCAAAGTTAACGAATCTTCTTATTTAAGCATTAAGTCTGATGAGTTTTTTTAAATATGTACTTTGTTAAAGTATTTAGAATTAAATGAAAATTTTATATAAAATCTTAAAAATATCGAACTTTTACAAAACAAATTAAGTTACAGTTGCAAAGAAAATATTAAAACTATTACAACAATAAAAAATAAAGTACAATCGTACCTCCAGAAATCCGTTGTATTTCTAAGTACATTCTGTCTTTCTTTTACACAAAATTTCAAATATCTTCTAAAAAACGAGTGACAAAAAATTTGTATCACTTTCTTTACTAATGGGCATTCAATTCCTTTTTTCAATCCTTTACCATTATCTCGCCAGTGTCAAGTATTTTCTTTGGATATATGAAGATGATGTTTTTAAAAGGTATTTTTTATGTTGGACCCCATTTAATAGTTTTGGGTTACTTCGCAGTTTTCAGCCGATTTTAATTCAATTTAAGTGAATAAAACTATAAACTTTATTTGGAAAAATAAATTAAACGTTCAAATAGAACACATTTCGGGCATTTACTTTATCTCTAATAACATAGATTGTCCATTCATTCACCTATAGTTTTGTTTTAAATAAAAATAACTATTCACTCTTAAAGAGTAAATGCGAGGAAAACAAATCAAGTGATTTTAGGTTGTCAAAAAATAAACGCAAATCGACTTTGTCCAATAAAATATTGCCATTCTAGCTAATACATTGGTGGAACCTATTTTCGATCACAAAGCACTCAACCTATATGATATTTGAAATGATATTTTATTTACAAGGCCATCATTCTAACATATTGACATATTATATTCTCTAATTTAGGTAGAAAGTTGTACTAGATTAGTAAAAAATAATTTGTGTGTAACGCCTAAAAAGAAATGAGTATGAGCCCAAAACCGTCTGACCATCTGTCCGTATTGCTTGTTTTTCTTCTAGAATATCCAAAGAAAAAGAAGGTTCTTCTTACGGTTAAAGTTCTCAATTTTTATATTACTGAAATCTTATTTATTGGTGTGCCTTCCCCTATTCCCTTACAATTTGCTTTAACTAATGACCACTAAGCCTTAGGCAGAGGCGGTAACTTGCCGCTACCCCCTCTGTTTTAGTCTTAGAACAGGGTTTCAAATAATTCCTTAACGTTTCAGCATCTTTGTATTTTTATTCAGCAAACATAATTGTTGAGTCTTCGTTTACTGTAATAACTTCTTTATTTTTCATTTATCGTAATATATCAATCCTACAAAATTCTATATTTCTTTAGACGAGCGTCGGCACTTACATAGAGACCTTACTGTATAATAGCTTACGCTCTTTTCTATAAAAATGCGCATGCGTGCTCTGCTAACTAACATTTCCAAAACAACTGATAACCATGCTGTTAACCCAAAAATAAGCATAAGTGTGAGTAGCTGCGCTATAGAGCTCTGTTAAACGCAGGAGATGGCAATTATACGAATAAACATAAAGTACACACTGTTTTTAACATACTGTAATAAATGCGGTCCCCAAATTCAAACGGTAAAAACAGTTTCAAAGTTTCAGTTTTCAACGACGGCAGAAGTTGTCGCTTGAATTCGAAAATGCAAAGTGGAAACGAAACAGTGCTGCCATATTCTCCGTGGCCATGAGCAAATTCTACAGTTAGTTGTATGGACCCGCGCTCTGGATAATAACGCAGTGTTTTTGTTTTTTCTGTTTTCGTCTAAAAATAGCGGATGGTGAAGACGGAAGACAACAATCTTCGCGAACATCGCGAAATTTGTGAACCGTGTGGCGTCGTAAGTTCCGAAAGTAATTGAAATCGGATTATTTGTAGGGCTAAATGAAAAAAAATATAGAAAACATTTTAAAACGCCGCATCCTTGTGAAGGTGGTATGAGAAGCAAACAAAACAAAAGTTGCTGCCAAGTAGTTTTGTTGGTAATGCGACAGGCAGCAGACAGACAGACGGCGTCAAACGGGCAACAGCTCTCTCGTTGTGCTTGCTTTGCTCTCTCGCCTGGTGCGTTAGGAGGCGGCGTCTCGTTCTACGACTATAAACACGGTCCGACGGACGGTCGGACAATTCAACAACTCATTCGATTTTTCTCGTTTTTTCTTCCTGTTTTTTCTGCTGCTTCCCCTACATATTTTTTATTATTATATTATTTACATACATGCATTAGAGTGCGTGTGATTGTGTTCCTCATATATGCATGTATTCGTGTACGTGTGGGGTGCTTTTGCTCCTTCTCACCTGCTCTATATGTTTTTCGTTCGAGGAGTTGCGTTGGAAACAACAACGCGAAAACAACAGCAACAACAACAAAATTAAAGGAACCTTTTATTTTTATTCCCTTTAATACGCTTCACCCATCGAATTTGAAAAAAAAGAATGTGTGCAAAAAAGTTGTAATTTATCATAACAACAAAAACGACAACAACTAACCGGCAATAAAAGCAAATGGCAAAAGCAGAACGAAAACAATCCAATAATAAATTCTGAGTATAATTGGAAATGGAAGTGCCTGAAACTTTCATCACATCTGAGTCGTCCAATATCAGCGGCGTTGTCATCATCGTTTTCGTCGTATTCGTTCGAATTGCCTTTAGTACACGTTCGGCGTTTGCCGTTAACAAGTTGGCAGCCACGTTGAGGTGAGTCCTTCCTGCCCTATATGCGGTATATGTCTGTGTATATGTACTTCCATAATATTATATGGGTATGTCCAATATGTTATAAGTGTCAGTCTATCCGGAGCGTGCCGTGCAAGCTTTCAGTTGCCTTACTGCTAACTGCTAATATCAAGACGGGTCGTTATATTGTGGCAACAATCCTGAGAGCTGGAGGTCAAATAATGCCGGATAAGTGGGTGCATGAATAGATTGTGTGACAACGTGGTACTCTCTTTGCATACATGCATATATACTTAAATACATATGTATGTATGTATGTACTATATATACGCATACGTTGTGGCACATTTCTTGTTTCTGTTGATTTCCGGCATTATGCGTTGTTCTTGAGAGTTGCTCTCTTGGGAACCAAGCCTTAATTTTTTTATCTTAAAACCCAGCCTCATATTTATCACAACTTTCTGTACTTATAATTTCTTTGGTGCTAGGCAACAACTTTTAAACATATAACCACTAATGTTCACACTACTTTAGAATGTATATTAGAGTGACAATTTTTGCAACCGTCTCCCGTCGACCTACTTTCGACTCTATCAAATACTTTCGGATCGTCTTTAAATTTTAAATGCGCTATATGCAGATAAAAAGAGAACTTTTTAGGCGGTGGCGTTATTAAAATCGTCGGTTTGAAAGACTCCGTAATGTACCAGGGGGCATTTTAAAGTTGTGAAAAATACTTCGATGTATTTGATAATGGAATAATAGGCTATATGCATCATCAATTCTCTCAGAAATCATTTCTGTACTTTTTATACCCTGTACCGTATGGTACCAAGGGTATATTAAGTTTGTGCAAGCCGAAAATGTATGTAACATATAGAAGGAGACGTCGGAGACACCCCAAAGTTACCTAAAATATGATCAGGGTGAATAGAGAAGTCGATATACCCATGTCCGTCTGTCCGTCTGTCCGTGTGAACGCCTAGATCTCAGAGATGGTAAGAGCTAGAGTTACCAAACTTTCACATTAGATCCCATATTATTCCATAGGAGGCAAGTTTATTTTATTTTTTTGATATCGGGGATAAATTATATAGCTCCCATGGGGGTGTTTGAGACGACCTCGACAAAAAAAAACGTTTTAGATGAATAATTCGATTGTTTATGAAGATATCGTAACCAAATTTGGTATTCGAAAGTTTTTATAGTTTCCATTCACTGTACCAAATTTGATCGAAATCGGTTGACTATATCATATAGCTCCTATAGGACCGATCGACCAAAATGACTTTTTTAAAGAAAAATTCGATATATTTCGATTTTTAATAAAGATATCGTAACCAGATTTGGCGTTTGGAAATTTTTTAGACCACTTAAGCAATGTGCCAAATTTGAACAAAATCGGTTGACTATATCATATAGCTCCCATAGGTCCGATCTTCCAAAAAATCGATTTTTTAACAAAATTTGTTGTGTTTCGTTTGTTTGTTAAGATATTGGGACCAAATTTGACATTCGTTAGTATTTTATAGTTCCTAAGCACTGTACTAAATTTAATCCAAATCGTTTGACTAGATCATATAGCTCCTATAGGACCAATCGGTCCAAAAACACGTTTTTTATACAAAATTCGATGTGTTTTGTTTGTTTGTAAAGATATTTGAAATAAATTTGGCATTCATATCTTTTTTAAGGTATTTAAGCACTGTGTCAAATTTTATTGAAATCGGTTGACTATATCATATAGCTCCCATAGGAACGATAGGTCAAAAAAAAATTTTTGCTTAAAAATTCTTCTGTTTTTGTTTTTTTTGTGAAGAAATCGGACTTTATTACAAGCTAGTGGTACAGGGTATCCTAAAGTCGTCCGCGCCCGACTTTACGTCCGCCATTTTTTTATGTTGATCTCACACTTTTTAACAATGATACGTATTTTCATGAAATAAGAAAAATTGATAGGAGTCCGGATCCGAGATTTCCTCTGGGTTCTGGACATTCTCATTTTAAACCTTAAAAATATATAAAGTGTTAAGATTTTCGGAGATCAACGTATTAATAAATAGTATGTCATTACCTACAGGAACCTCGAAATTTGACCTTTTTTTTCATTTTTTTTAGTGAAATGGCATACTTAACCCGAAAATACAACACACAATATTTTTCGAGATATTTTGAAAAAAACACTTCGAAATTAAAAAAAAATAGTATCTTTACTTAAACGCAAATATCTCTAGTTGTACTCAGCTGATTTTCATAATTTATTTCATAGGTTATATGCAGATGAAGATTTGGAAACCTAGTACTCTTTATAGATATTTATAGTTTTATGGCAACTTGTTCTATTTTTCGATATTTTCTGCATCTATTCATGTCTGCTTCCTTTCTTTCAGTCTATAAACACAGTACGGGTTTGTCAAACAAAAAAAAAAAATTATTTTATCAGAAACTGATAAAATTTATCTTGTACAAATACTACTTGACCTTTGCATTATTCACATGTGTATAAATTGTTGTAATCAACATTTGCATAGATTTTTACTGGACATGTAAACTGATATGATAATTCATCATGGAAATCAATAAACGTAAATTTCTTCTTCTCAATTATTTTTGTAATAAGATGTTTTTCTTTTTATTGGAAAGGTATTGTAACTGTTATCTTTGCTCAGCTTTTACCTTCTTTTTCATTTACCACTGCCTTTGTTTTTATACACTCATGGTATACATAGACACGTCTATCAAATTAACATATTTGTAATCATAATATTGCTAGGGAAAAAAAA
>JBAMAX010002807.1:0-293316 GCA_037043745.1 Chymomyza amoena | reverse complement strand
AAATAATTTAAACTAATTTCTGCTTCTCTGTCCATGCAAAATTCGGATTGATAACTAAAATTCATTTATTAGTTTGAGTTTTTACGATAATCGAATTTTTCGTGTTTAATGGAACTACCCACATTTAACTTCATAATGTTTGGACATTTACATAGTTAGTTTGTATCAAATATTCGAAATATTGTGATTTAGTGCTATTTTCTCTTAAATTAAGCGATATAGAAGTGTTAAAAGTAAAAAGTATAATACTATTTTTTTTTTTTTTTTTTTTTTTTTTTTTTTATAATCCCGACAATTTTTGTTATATCTGCGGTGAGGTGATATTTAATAAATAATTTTTTTTTTTATCGCCTATAATAAAAAAAGCCTATTTTTACTATTTTTTTTTTTTTTTTTTTTTTTTTTTTTTTAGCTGGGTTCCACATTTCTGCTGTAATCCATGTGCTACAGGTTTGAGAAATTGGCTGAATGGCCAAAAAAACATCATTTCGTTTTGCAGTGCCAATGCAGTGGCGAGAATCGACAAATCACGTAAGTGATTTTTTTTTTTTTTTTTTTTTTTTTTTTTTTGGAAAAGGCAAGGGTGTTTCTTTTTTTTTTTTGAGTGCCATAACATATCCAAATATACCATCAGCTACTCGTCCTCTACCACACAGCGATCTTTTTCCGATCCCGAAGCGTCCTCACATCGGTGTTTTCGAAGATGAAATCAAGGGATTTTTTTTTTTTTTTTCGTCAATGTCCGAATACGAGGTACCTAGTACATCAACACAGCCACACAGGATAACACAAGCTGAATTAAATGATCTCGTAAGGGACTTAGAATTGCCAAAGAACAAAGCAGAACTTTTAGGTTCAAGATTGCAATAATGGAACCTTTTACAAAGTGGTGTAGTTATAACATCTTTCCGTAACAGACAAAAACATTTGATGCAATATTTTGAAATGGCTGAAAGTTAAGTTTTTTGTAAAGATGTCCAGGGTTTGATGGGATCTCTTAACATTACATATAAACGGGAAGAATGGAGACTTTTTATAGACAGCTCTAAATTAAGTTTAAAAGCAGTATTGTTACATAACCAAAATATTTTACCATCGATCTATTATTGCAGTCCATATGAAGAATCTTATGATAACATGAAAACCCTTTTGCTGCAGATAAAATAATGATCACCAATGGCAAATTTGCGAGTTAAAAGTCGTAGCTATTCTACTTGGACTACAATTAGGCTATGCAAATTTTGTTCTTTCTTTTGAATGGGACAGTCGTGACAGAAAGCAACGTGTCAAAAAAGTGTGGCCTCATCGTCAGTCACTTCAGCCTGGGATGAAAAATGTAATAACCCTTTAGTTGACCCACAAAAAAGTGTTACTTTCACCACTGCACATAAAACTAGGGCTTATGAAAATTTCGTAAAAACAATGAACAAAAATGGAACTGCTTTTCACTACTTTCGCCAGAAATTTCCAAGATTAAGTGAGGCTAAAATCAAAGAAGGTATATTCGTTGGTCCCCAAATAAGAAATTTATTAAAAGACGAACACTTCGACACTATTTTGGAAGGCAAAGAAAAAAAGCCTGGGACAATTTTCGCCTCGTGACAAAAAACTTCTTGGGAAATAAGAAGAGCGACAACTACGCTGAACTTATTGAAAATATGTTGTCATCTTACCAAGAACTGGGTTGTAACATGTCCCTGAAAATCCACTTTTTACATTCTCATTTGGACTTCTTTTTTTTTTTTTTTTTTTTTTTTAGCGATGAACATGGGGAGCGCTTCCACCAGGACATCGCTAACATGGAAAAACGATATCAGGGCAAGTGGAACTTTTTTTTTTTTTTTTTTTTTCTGCTGGATATTCATCGAGATACTCAGAAGCAGAGTACAAAAGGGCAAGAAGAGCCACGTCGCAATTCTACTAATGAATAAATAACGGTATAATTTCTGTTATTTTTTCAAAAACTTAAAATTTTTTTTAGAAATGGAAACTAATTAAAAAAATATAATTGTATTTCGTATGCAGTATGTCAACATAAATAAAAAAAGCTACTTACACTAGAAAATACTTTTTCAAAATCAAAATTTGTATACTAGTGTACTTTATCAGCGATGTGATCAAATAAGCTTGTTTTCTTTGACATTATAAGGAGTATAATCCAATGTAGTTATGTATCATTAGCTCTTATTATTTGCGAGATCTAGGTATTCAGTGAGACAGATATGTTTATCTAGTCTAGGTCTATGGTACAGTCGAGGTGTTGCGCGAAAATTTGATTTACTGTACGTTATCTGGAGAATATACATAGATATTCCCTCCTTATTAAGTCCAAACTGCATATATGTATGCAGAATATGAGCCATTTGCAATTGGAAAATTTGTTATTTTGTGGCAGTATTATAAAATAAATAATACAAAATTCAACCGATTATAATGTGGATGGAAAGATAAATTACAAGACCAAAAAAGTTATTTCTCCTCTTGCTAAATGTGTATTTGGCTTTTTGGTGTCGAAGAATCCATTTTTTACATTTATTTTTAATTTTGAGTGCTGCCAGGGCAGCTTTTGAGTGTTTTTTTTAATTTAAAATTTTTTTATTTTTTTTTTAGTTTTAAAAGAAGATCTAAAAAATATGTTTATTTAATTTTTATGTTTTCTATTATTAAATTTTAAATCAAACGAATTATTCATTTTTTGTTTCCTTATTGAGGTTTGATTATTTGTTTTCGTTTTTTTTAAATATGGAAATAAACTTAGGTAAAGTTTGTATACAGATTTGCTTTCCTGTGATTATCTGCGGTTTTAACTTTCTAGCGCCTACCGTTTTTTTCAGATTAATCGATTCAATCGATTTTTTGTTGAGAAGCGGTCTAAAAGATCGGTTCTCGAAAATTGAAGATTTAGCTCTATTTCCTACACATAGGCATACGCACACACTAGTACTGGAGAAACATCGATGTTGGCCAACAAGCAGACAAGGTTAAAACCAAAACGATAGCTAACAGCTGACTAAACACATTTTTTTCCATTCTCTTCGTTTCGCGCACTCTAAATACCACAACACTATTATATTATAGCCTTTTTACACTGGGGCGCATCTGACATCTGGCATCTGATGCCTCAGATTGCTACGTATGAATCTGCCGTTCCGAAAGTTTCAACATCATTCCAAGATCTTGTGCAAATGTTCCTATCTTATTGCGTCCCGATGAGAAATTGTCCGATTATTTTTCTGTGCAGCCCTAATTCGCCACGAAATTGTAAACAATGTCCACAAAAAGACTGGCAGCCTTGAATTCGAAAGAAGGCGCCAAAGCCTCATTTTTTTATGGAACTGGCACACAATTTAAAATGTGCGGCAATATATAGATAAAAAAATATACAAGCCGATCCAGCAAGCGTTTCATTCAGAACTTCTAGTTTGATGAGTAGAAAAAAAAATTAAATTAAAAATTTGAAAAACCCCCGACACAAGAACTGAGCATATCTGAGCGGAACGCATGGGATTTTTTGCAGATGTGACAAAGGTGTCGCTCTGACAACATCTAACATATAGCATCTGTCATATTGACAAGCTGACGCATAAAAACCAGAAAATTGTGAAAAATTTTAAAATATGGATTTAAGCAAAAGTTAGAGGTTATTTTATGTGTCGCTCAACAACAGCAACAATAAATACAAATGTAACTAAGTTATTAAGAAATGTTGGACAATGCATCAAATATGCAGGTGCCGCGCCTGCGAACGATTTGGATGGTTGTAAGTTCTGTGGTTAAATTTAAAAATTCACAAATTCCAAACTTATAAGCGTTATGGCATGTTTTGGGAAGAGGACGTATCTGAATATACCTACGAATTTTTTAAGGAGAACTTCCGGATGGAGCGAAATGAATGAAAAGAATACGAATTGGCGGAGTGCAATTGCCCTTGAAAAGGGGATTGCCATTGCACTGTATACCCTAGGCTTCGCTTCTGAGTACAGGGCAATAGGACGACTGTTCGTAGTTTCGCCTAGCATCTTGTGCAATATTCTGCACGAATTTTGCAGGGCAGGTCTAACGGTGTTCGCAGAGGAGTACATGCCATCGAACTATCCAGGGGTTCAAATCGCTTGGCTTTCCGCAGTGTTTTGGTGCAATTGGTGAGTAAATGGCAGTAAATTAATGGTTTTAATTGTTTATATTTAATTACATAAGCTACTTGTTTATTAGGAAGGTTGCCACATTGAAGTGAGCATTATCTATGCCCGATTAATGAAATTAAATTTGCAGGTATAGGTTTACCTGCGTAAACATTGAATCCCCAGGTCGATGCAACGATTCCCTAGTCTACCGTTTGTCTTCACTTTGTAAGAAACTGGAAACTACAAAGCTGCTTGAGGAAGGCGTAAAAGTCATAGGTGGCATAAAAGTTCCAGTTTTGTTGATTGCGGAATCGGCGATTACATTTTTAAGATATATTATGAAGCCATATCACCAAATCAACAGGTTTTTAACTACCGTTTGTCCAAGACCAGACGAGTAGTTGAAAATGCATTTGGTCAAAGGACCGGATTCCCATCCAAAAAATAATAGAATGATTATGATGTACTGTTGCATTTTGCACAACATCCTAAATGATCACAATAGCGCAGTAAACGACACTTGGAAAGTTGCTACTTGGGAGCTTCGTGAGCAACCAATTCATACCAATATTTCTGAGGACTACTCACATGATGCAGAAGAAATTAGAGCTGCAATAGACCTTTCAATAACACCGAACAAAATGAATAATAAAATGTTTGTAATTGATTAATTTTTTTAATCACGGCTCTTTTAGGCTTAGAGCTATTTTTTAAATTAATATTCTTATTCTACTTATTTTTCTCCAACACATCAAGAAGCTTTTGCCGGAAAGCTTCTTGGCTCTCCGCCATTTCCTTCAACAGTTCATATGTCTTCCGCTGTATTTCCGCTCGGTCATGTGCAGCTTGGATAAGCTCGTCTTTGTTCACTTTATGCCGCTGCGGAGTTGATTCTTTGATCTCCACGCATTCGTCAGCCACAAATTTGGGCCACCTACTGTTAGGTCACGTCACCTATGTTAAGTTAACATAAAATGTTACCATTAGCTTAAGCATTAAAATAAGGCCACTGAATCCATGTATGTAAAATGAATTAATTACTCTTCGTTTAGCTCGCAAACTGCCAAGATCTAGATATTAATTCCACGATCAAGTTGTCGCGTTTCTAATAAACGATTCCGCATATACATACAATTATACAGTTGAACATAATTACATTGTACAAAATATTAAATTCATAAATACAGCAATTAAACAAATAAAATTCAAAACATACAACATTAAAAACATTGTTCTAATTTACAAACGTAAAATACGCAAACACCTACGATATAATTGAAATTAAAGATTAAATTTGAACAATTTTAATTCAAAATGCTTACTTTTATTATCCAATGCATCAATTCTTTGAACTTTAAAGTTTCCAAGCACTTTTGATGGGGCTCCTCCACTCGGGCCAATTTTTTGTTTCTCTTCTCTGAAATTACTCACACAAATATAATTGCTATTAAAGAATTTATTGTCAGACCATAAATCCAAGAGGTGTCTCTCAGTATTAAGCTCCCATTTTATCTTGAGCATTATTGTTTTTTTTTTCCCAGCTTCAGCTGCAATTTAAAAATGTTTTATTACAATTTAAATTAAAATAAACCATTTATATTTTTACTTACAATAGCCACTGAATAGCATTGGTATAAGCATGCATACGCACACATGCAACACATACAAAATTTGCAACACAGCAGCCAACAACAACTTAACTCGTAGAGCGGTGTAGATGACGAGGGTTCGGATTATTCTTCCATACTTGACGCATGCATGCAAAACTACATCTGCTTAAATGACCCGAGCAAATTTTTATTTCTGCTCAACACTCACTAAAAAATTTTGTTAACGGCCGTTGATTCTACTCTATCTATTTTTATACTCGTTGCTTGTAACTTAGTGGTTTCAGTGCTGCAAAGCACTAAATGTTTTTTACTTACCCAGCGCAGGTTTTGATTTATTAAGAAAATGTCATCGATAGATCGTGCTTATATTTTTTACATATCGCACAATGCTGCCATTACCGATAACTATACAAAAGCCAATTGTCGATTGTCGTCGTGTGGTGTTTCGAGGCGGAAAGATATTTTTTTTGTATGTTTAAATGCATTTAAGCTAATTGTCGATCAAATCAAAAACTTCAGTGATTTTAATTTGCATTTAATAATGGGAAATAAATTGTAAATGCTGGCATTTGCGCGAAATTTAATGAAAAACGAAAAGTTCTAAATCCGAGTGCGCGTGTATTGGTGCGCGTGTTTGTTCTTGAGTGTAGTGTTGTGTCTGTGATTTCTTTAGTGAAGCGACAACGTCGCAAAAATTAAAGAAAAAAAAACTTAAAAAAATGCAGGTAAAATCAACACAATCGCAGCTAATATGAGTTTAAGCAATGAAGAATTTGTTTATAATGTTGGTTGCGATATTGAGCATTTTTTAAGAAAACGTCTCAGCAATGGGTAAGACTCGACAATGAACAATTAGAACATTGCCACGAAATTGATATATGTATGTATGTTTGTATGGGTGCGTTTGTGTGTGAGTGCGACAAACGTTAAGTCAGCTGGCTTGACAACGTCTTGCCCCACTTGCAACATCAACATTACCGCCACCAACAATAATAGTAGTGTCTGTGGCAGCAACAAGGAAATGTGTATGTAACTTATATGTGTGTGTTTGGTGCAACATTACCGGTTTGCAAATGCTCGGCCAATACAAGTTTTCCCAGCTGTGGTGCAGTTGGCAAACATTTTTCCGCATTGTAGCTGCAACAGCGACGTCGGCGTCGACGCCGCGCCGCTAACACGATTATTTCTGGTGCGCGTTTGTGTTTGTAATGCAAAGCGCATTGTAATAAATAATTAATTACAGCACCAACAACAAGCAGCATTTACTCCCATAACAAATAAATAATGTTTATATGTAAAAATATTTATTATATATATGTTAATTATTACATTACGCTATTGTGTTGATGCCTCCTCTGCTCTGCATTGCATAACAATCTTTTAAGTCGTGCTTCAAATTTGCCTTGCGTGCTTCATATAATACCCTATTCAAGAGTATTATACATTTTTGCAATGGTATAAGGCGTGACAGACCCTATGACTGGTATGACGTATTAATACTGTAAGAGCTAGAGGCACAAAAAGATCACTTAATAACTCTCATAAAACTCAATTCGTTTGAAATCTTCTAAAGAACTTCAGTATATTTCAATAATGAAAAAGTAAGGCTCACCAAATGTTATAAAAAGCATAATAAACTAAGAAAAGGAAAAAGGTAAAACTTTTATTAAAAAAAAGAACGTTTTATATTATATTAAGCATAAAATTATATATGTACATATTTTATTATTTGAGTAATGACCAATTCAAAATAGTTTTCGTCGTATTGACTGCCATATTTAAAGATCAAAAATTTGTGGCAAAAAATGGTTGTAGAGTAAATTTACTCCGGCCCAACAACTGAGTAACATTTATTTTTTTCCTAAAATTTTGTTGTTTCTTTCCCAAACAACCTGTTACACACGCACACTCACACAAGGACGCAAAGACTTGGTGCCCACACACTTACACATACTGTTTCCCCCACACATGAAACAGTTTATGCTGCTTACTCAGCTTCGTTTTGATTATTTTTCTCTCTTCTTCTTTTCCTTTTTAGTGTCTTGCTCTTTCCACCTGTAAACAGTTTTTGCCGTTATCTCATACACCAAGCATGTGAGAACTATAGCCAGAATTACGATCTCTTAACATTCTCAGTGGGACAAGGCTCACAGCGACGTACTGTGCTGTGTTTTCGAAATCAACTAGTCGACCCGCAAGACTTTGAGGCGTAAGTTTTTTTTTCTATAATGAAAATGAAAAACAAAATTAAACGTGACAAATTTTAATGTCAATGCAAATCGCAAAAAAACAAAAAAACACGCAACAGACGCAGGCAACAACAAAAGCAACTACAACAGCAGCAGAAACATTCGCCAATTAAAAGTTGGCGCAGTAACGGGAAAAGTCACCTGCTGCACCAGCAGAATAACGGGAGAAGCAACAGCGGCAGCAGAAAGCGCCCAACGGATCCGTGCAAAATGGGCATAAAACATATCAGCGAGACGCGATGTAAGTAACGAGAAAACTAACTAACTATCGCACTGGTGATCACAAAGATTAAATTTGACCTGGGTGGGGGTTTTATGTTCAGGATAGAAGTTTTGTGCTTGGCCTGGAAAGACCTTAAATTATTAAGCAAAATTATCTGAATATTATCTGTTGTAGACCGCACTGTTAAGTACATATACCATATTTATCTAAAAGATTCAAATATATCTACTGCACATGCCATCGCCAAAAAAACATCTTTTAATTTCAACTCGAAATGGTGTTAACTTTTATTTAAATTAGCGCTTTAAAGTATGTTACGAACCATCGACAACAGTTGCAATTTTATTTGAAATTGGAAATTTATTCATTTATTGGAATGCACATGTACCCTTCTATGAATTAAAAAATATATTACTTTATATGCTAGTAAGTGTTACAATTGTTTTATAATCAAATTAAACGAAAAATGTCTTCTTTTCGACTTTTTGTCGGTAAATTTTTTGATATTATATTAACACTGAGGCAAAGCTGTTTTCCGTTTTTTTTTTATGATTATTTTTATGTATTAACTTAAAAATTTAGTAAAAAAAATTAGCTAAACGGCAATTATCTTTCTTTGTATTATACATTTTTCAACCATTCTCGTACCATTTATATTCGGCTGATTAACTTCTGGGAAGTTAACGTTCAGTTTCAGAAAATTTGTACGTTTTACATAAAGAATTTTTACACAATAAGCTTCAGTACTCCGGCTATACTTTTGGGTTGGTATTAGGCCCTGTTAACCGCACAAGGTATTTAGTTGGGCTAAAAGTAAAAAATTTTCGTATGCTTGGGCCAAAGATCGTTTTTGTATTTATATATGAAAGTAAGCAATAAAAACTTCGCGATAAATACGTTCCCAGTATTTACAGTATCAATATAAAAGTAGGAAATTGATTCTTTGTTCGAAAATCCAACTAAAATAATATCAGTTTATAATAAAAAAAATTGTTTTTACATTGGAGTTTAATTTTGTATTAACAAAGCTTACAAGATAAGAATAAAAAAAAGAAAAAATGCAATAAAGAATATTAATTTCACAAAAAGACAATTTAAATTCACATTATAAGTTATCGTTTATTTAACCCAGGAAAGGCTATTTTAGATCTTCAATTTAACGAAATGTCGATACTTAGCATTATTTAGTACAAGTAGCAGCGCAATTTTTGTTGTTACTTTAAAGGAGTAATAAGGGAGGAGTTCTTTTTTACAACAATTACATTTCGTCAAATATTGATGCAATTTATTTGGAAGAAGGGGAACTATAACTATAACTTTTGTTGTATTTGACGGATTTTGGTTAAAACTGAAAAGTTTCGGATCATCCGGTATATTGCTTAAAAACTCTAAAATACATTTGATTACCAAATTAAGTAACAATATCTTTATAAATAAACGAATTAACGAATTACACATCCGTTCTTACCGACAGACAGACAGACGGACATGGGCATATCGACTTCTCTAGTAACCCTGATTATACTTTAAGTAACTTCGGGGGTCTCTGACGACTCCTTCTGTATGTTACATACATTTTCAGCTTGTACAAACTTAATAAACCCTTTGTGCCATACGGTGCCTAGTATAAAAAGCGGGAAATTCTACTACTGTGGAAGGGGGTAGATATTGATATAATTCATTTCATCTTCTACTATGCGCAATAGTTGGTCAAGTTTCCTGTCTCTAGCTTTTACAGTCTCCGAAAATGTAGGTTTTCATACAAACGGAGGGACAGATTTATCCCAATAGCTCTCCAAGCTTGAAATTAAATTATTTGACTAAAATAAATAATTTAGCATACTTTGAAAAACAAAAACTATAATGAATAAGAAAACACTTGCAATTAAATTATTGGCCTAAAAATAACCAAGTCAAAATTTGATGCCGGTAAAAGAGAAACATTTAAAAAAAAAAAAAAAAACAAATCACAACAATACGCTAGCAAACGTTTGGCCAAGAGAGCGCGCAGTTTGCGACTGAATTGAGAGAGGTCACCGCATGGCGTACTTTATTCAAGGTCGCCCTCTTTCTCAATTTTGTTGTTGGAGCTCCAAGTTTTGTTGTCATTGCATCATTTCAAAACCAACGCGCTCTCTCAGGCTGGATGACTGACGGCTGCGCGCACGCTCACTTGTTGCGCTCTCACGACCGGTGGCCAACGGGTGTTGACATTCACGAAAGCAGACAACATAAAAGAGTCAGCAAAAATGGGGTCAGCATTAGTAAAAAAATTTTTTTAAGTTTAATTTATGCGCTCAGTTTTTGTATGTTTTTTGTTTTTACGTTGCTTCACTTGCGCAGTCGCCCATAGCTTGATTTTATCAATTTTTATATGTGCGAACTGGCAATTTGTTGTTAATTGTACACTTTTGTTAAATCATTCGCAGTGAGCAAATCAAACTCTGTGGATCTTTATAGACCGCCAGCACTTAGGAATAATAGCAGCGAAGAAGCAGCAACAACGAACGGAACGTCCGAAATTATACCAACAACTACCTCAGCAGCGACGTCGCAGTCAGCGCCGGCGCACAGGTAACATGATACCAGGGTGCACAATACATTTTAAAACTAGAAGCGTGATTTCCGCTGCATTACTGATTTAATTTGCTTAATTGGACGCAATAACAAACTGTACTGAAAATATTCTATTTGAGTCAACATAATTGGTATAATTTTATTCCGATCATATTGTTGGCCATTACTGTTATTAAAATTAAGTCAGTAAAGTTGCTCTCTATCATTTCCAAACAGAGCATAGGATGACCTTCTAATAGTTGAATTATATGCACATACATACATATATAAGAAACAAAGCATAAACAACTTACGAAATTCTTTTGCCTAACGCGTTTGCATTATTTCATTCTGTTTTGCTCATCTGTTTCGCCAGCACCAGCGCACAAAAACAGCAACAACAGGTTAACGCTGCTGCTGCAGCTGCCACTCGACGTGAACGCCGTCCCGATCGCGCTGTTTATGTGCCAAGGGCACGACGCAGTCAAACAACGCCACCAACAACGATGCAGACGTCAACGCCAGCAGAAGCAGCGTTGAATACGTGCAATCCACAACAACTGGAAACCGCAGTTGTAGACACAAACTCGTCCAAAGCGGACGATTGCAATAATCCACACGCAAAGCCCAAAAAAACTAAATTGCGTAGGGAACGTAGCAGCAAAAAAACAACCGCTGCCGCTGATGCCACTCTGCATTTTATAGCACCAAACGAGACTACCACCAGCCCAACGGAGACCAGTCCAAATCAGGAGGAGTCACCAACCAATTGCAGCAAAAATTGTGATAAGGAGGTAGGTAGGACGGGTCGTAGCTGTCCGTTCAAGGAAGAATCGTGCGGTTCACATCCACATTAAATCAATTGCAGTAACTAACACAAGTAAAATCATGAAAACTGCAATAAAAACCTTGAAATGTTTATGAAAAAACATATAGACTTTAGCAGGGATAGTTTAGAGGAATGATAATGAACACTTAAATCGGTTTTTGTTCAACCGATACCGATCTTTTTAACAAAAAAGTAATTTAATAGACAAATTTAAACTCGAGCTTGCCTTACTTGCAGTGCCAACCAGAGCTGAAAATTAATATGAACGCTGTGAGCCAAACCAAGCCTATGAAAGGCAGTAAAACTAGCAATAGTAGCAAGATTAAAACACCACGAATCGAAGATGTAGGCGTCGATAACAATGATAAAGCAAATGATGATGCAGCCAAATGTGATAACGATGTGCGCGAGCTGCAACGTGCCTCAAAAGTAAGTTGATATCAGGAAAAGGCTTATGGCAATAAAAACAGACTTATTTTTATATATACTTATTACATAACAGGAAATAAACCGCAGTAACCGACGCATAATGAAGCAAACTTTTGTTTCGGATGTGCTAGAGATACCCGAAAAGATTGCCGACAGTTCATTGAATGCAGAGTCTCATTGCAACAATGTGACAAAAGCAACAGAAACAATTCCTACGGATAGCACTACAGAAGGCGAAGACGACGATGAGGAGGACGAGGATGATTGGGAGAACATGTTTGATGAAACGGGAGAATGCTTGGATCCAAAGATTTTGGAAGAGTTGAATGAGGCTGTAGGCAAGTGCAAAATTGAGCTGCCCAAAATGGACTACACTGTAAGTTGATTCTTGTCGCTAAGCTAGTATTCTTATAAATACAATTATTTTATGCAGGTCTATCATATCAAGCAAGCGCTACTTAATGAAGAAGAGTTTCCACATGTTTTAGAAGTTTCCAATTTCCCAATGGAATTCAAAACTCCCGATTTGCTTATGCTATTTTCTCAATACAAAGGCACCGGCTTTGATATTAAGTGGGTAGATGACACGCATGCTTTGGCTGTGTTTAGCAGCTCTCGTATTGGTGAATATTCTTAAGCAGAGCTTTCTCGAATTTGAACTAAGAAACTTTCTGGAATTTATAGCTGCTGAGGTACTCACAATGGGCCATCCATTTGTCAAGTTGAAGCCACTAGCTGAGGCCACCCTAGAGTCGCGATTGAAAGCAAAGAAATGCGCTGGTTCATTACAACCTTATCGTCAGAGGCCCGAGACATGTACAGCACTGGCGCGTCGTCTGGTAATAGGCGCCTTGGGCGTTAAACTGCCAACTGCACCGCAGGAGCGAGAAAATGAAAGACGTGTGTTACGTGAAGCCAAAGGTAGGCCGTATATCTTAGTAATCACTTCAAGATGTTAACTTTTTTTTTTTTTTTAATCGCACAGAACGCAAACTCTTAGCTGCTAAACAGCGAGACGAGGCCTGGGAAAGTTAGGTGGCAACGCAGTGTGTATTTTGAAGGATCATGCGCAACGCTTAATCCATCAACAAACACAATATTTTTCTCAATCAAACCTATAAGTACTTTTTAAATTATCAAAGAGAGCGTAGTTTAAGTGTTTGCTTTTTGTGCAATTCATATGAAATTTTGCTCAATTTGTTATAGTTTTATTATGTGCATTCTGTTTAAGAGAAAAACAAAAATCTATTTATGTATATTTGTCATAAAGATTAAGCAAACCCAAAAGCTCATGCTCGTTTGGCGTTTAACACTAAGCTTGTGTAATTAAAATGTAAGGCGCATACAAATTATATATTTAAATATATTTTAATAAAGTTTATAGCGCGTAAGTACAAATATGAATTAGAGCTTTGTTTCTTATGTTAACCAGCATATTGCAATTGCCCCCTGAAAACCTGGCAAAAGGATAGAAATTAAATGACTGACTATTCATAAAAAATACTTTGTTTCAGAATTTCGAAGTATTTTTATCCCTATTAAATTACAATTATTTTGTTAATTTAATCATATGTTCAAAAAAGTATTTTTTTAACCTTTCGTACAACTATATAATGCTATAAGCCAAAAGACGAAAATAATAATAATAAAACATCAAATTTGACAGGTGTCTTTTGAAACCTTTTGGTAAAAAAATGTTAAAGCTTTCAAGTAATCATCGAGCATTGGTTTTATGTTTATTAACAGTCGGTTAAAAACCAAGAAAGTTACAATTTTGTAATTAATATGTGCAATGCCTCATCTTAAAAGTTTTCTAAAAGAAATTAAAAAAAAAAAAATATTGAGTCTTTCGTAAACTGAATCTGATTTTAATTTTTTTATTAGCAAAACGTCGTAATTTTGAAAATTAGCTGTGTAATATCAAAATTGCGTGACTTTGTTTTTCATTTAGGCAGTTTATGACACTGTTGCAAATATCTTAGCAAAGACTTACAAAAAAAAACAGCATTAATCATTAATTAGTAGAACAAAAGTTAGAAAGCACCTAAAGGGCCCCAGTTTTACTACCTTTGTAGCTGTAGTCCAAGGGAAAATAGCTTGAACATACTTAAAAGATAACGAGCCTCCACCATGAGTTACACTTACCATATATCATTCTTTGATTAAATAAACCAATGAACTTAATTTTACTCTACGATATTCAAATGAGTTTTATTTAGCCATAATTTGTCTTCCCAAAACTATCGTGCATTGTTTTTGTATTATTTAGCAAATGTTAACATTTTAAACCTATTTTTTTTTATAAAATTCAAGGGTTCTAAGAGCTTCAAAGGTAGTAAAATTTGGGACCTTTAGGTGTTTTCTAACTTTTTTCAACTAATTAATGTTTTATGCTGTTTTTTTTAACTTTTAGTTCATAAAGCTTTTGGTGTAATTAAAGCATCTTACTAAAATTTTCTTAGTTTAATGCCGTGCTCTATAGTGTCCTCTTGCGTGCTCTGCCCGAAGTGTTTTATTTATTGTATTATTTATAGAATACGTTTTATTTTGCCTCATAATTTGTTAGTAAATCGTTTATCTAGGCATTTTGCAAATTCTATTTGATATTCCCCCGGAAAACTGGCATTATATTTTGTGACATTTTTATTTTGAACAAGTTGACCGAATTCGGGTTTTTCCCGATTATAAAAAATCCAAAAGGGCAAGAAAATTGGCTATCTTTAAAAATAAATAAAAACAACTTTTAAAGTTGCCCCAACTTATTTTTGTGTTACGGGAATTAAAGGAATTGAGATTTGTCGCAATGTCAAAATACTTTTTTCCACCTAAAAACTCATATCAAATTAAAATAAAAAATTGAAAAAGTTCAAATCGTTCTTAGTGCAATATTTTGCTCACTTAAAGCTTATAATAGAATCTTTCTTTTTCAAAAGTAAAATGAATTTTGTTACTTCTCCCAGTTTTTATATGTATAAGGTAATACTTTCGCACAGTTTTGTCAAAATACTTTTGGCCACTTTTGTAGATCAAAATATTTAACAGCACATCAAAAACGCGCGAAACTTTTGCTGTGGATGTGTCGAAATTGTCGGCAGAAGCCAATCAACATTGAAAATATATCTATTTCCAAAAATATCGATAATCAGGCTTGGCAGTACCGATGACATCTCTGCTTTGATAATTGCAATCGCTGTCATTTTAAGCCGGCGCAAACCGACGCAAGTGTTTTATTTTGTGTTTTGGTAAAAGGATTAAATTAAAATTATTATATGTGTAAACTGTTTGTGTAGTATAAAATTCAGTTAGCATTGAAGGTATGTAAAACTGTTGGTGCAGCTGTTTCGGGTCATAAAAAAAAGCCACAATAATAGTAATGTGTATCTCGTGTATAAATGACAACACAAAAAATTCATTCATATGTATATTATTTATACACATGCAAACATTTTATTGATAAGCTACACCCTTTGAATGCTTATCATTATTAACAATAGCTAGACAATACTTTTGCAGAATTAAGAGTACATTCGTATTGAAAACATACATATTTGACTGCGTGGCTTGTCTATGTTTGCTAGCGTGTGTGTTCCCGTGGAAAAGCAGTTAATCGCATTTCAGTTTTGTTTGTGGGTGTAACTGTTGCGTGTCATAAAATTGGCTGTAAATTTTAACGCTTAAAATACGTGTACTTAATTGCGGTTTTAATATTTAATAGAACATTCCAATATGAAGCAACTAGCTGCACTTTCGCTTCTGCTTCTGGCCGCAGCAGCGCCACATGTAAACGGTGCTGCACATACGGATGACAGCGAATCCTCCTGTTATTCATTTGCTGGTGGTTCTGTCTATCCAGCTGAGGCGCCCGGAACCAAAGATCACCAGTTGCAGTACACAAAAGCAGTCAGTAAGTAAAATAAATCGTAACTCCTCCATAAAATTAATATACAGCTCAGTGGTTTCAAAAGACAGTTTTTGCATATTTCAAATGTAATTAAATCAAACAGAGAATAGAGTTCTGATTAGCTTCTCTGTCGGCCTAGTCTCAAAGCCGAATTTTCGGTCTAGGTAGCGGGAGTGTCGGAGTCAATGCCAGTAACTGTTTTTTCAGTAGCTACCTTGTCTTCGACAATCTTTAAAAAAGGCAATGTACACAAGTACGAGAGGCGTCCGAGAATAGGCGAAATAGGCCAAAAATTATAAAAAAATCAACAAAGTAATAACAGTTAATGAGCCAACTGAATGTGTAGGCATTTTTAAAAATTGATCCCATGGAGATTTTTTCATAATTTTTGGTCACCGTGGGATTGGTTGTTTATCTTGGCAGCTAATCATTCACTTTGTACACTTTAAATGAAATTTTCACTTGTGTTTTCCAGTCTCGAAGCCCGCACCACATTTCGAGGGCACCGCAGTTGTCAACAAGGAAATTGTAACACTGTCTTTATCACAATTTTTGGGCAAATACGTTGTGCTACTCTTCTATCCCTTGGACTTTACATTCGTGTGCCCCACTGAAATCATTGCTTTTTCGGATCGCATTTCCGAATTCCGAAAAATCAAAACTGAAGTAATTGCTGCCAGCGTGGACTCGCATTTCACACACTTGGCCTGGATAAATACACCGCGCAAAGAAGGCGGTCTGGGCAATGTTAAGATTCCCTTGCTCTCCGACTTGACACATAAAATAAGCAAAGACTATGGAGTTTACCTAGATGATTTGGGTCATACCCTGCGCGGTTTGTTCATAATTGATCAACGTGGTATTCTTCGACAAATAACCATGAATGATCTGCCTGTGGGCCGGTCCGTTGATGAAACAATACGCCTGGTGCAAGCTTTTCAATATACCGACACGCACGGCGAAGTTTGTCCAGCTGGCTGGCGACCTGGCGCCGATACAGTAAGTAGCAATTGTATGAGTTACTGGTTATATATGTAGCTTCATTTTAATTAAATTTTGTTTTTCAAAGATTGTGCCGAATCCAGAAGAGAAGACAAAATATTTTGCCAAGAATAATTAATATAAAGTGAATGACATTCCTAGCCATCCAGTTTTGCAGAGAACCACCAGTTTTTAGTTTCCTATGTGCACGACTGAAATCTATGCACATATTTATTTGTAAATATATGCTCAGGGCATTATTCTTTTATATAAAATATAATTTCTTTTATTGTGTAAAAGATACAGCATAAATATGAGTTTTTTTAAATATTAGTTATGTGATGATACAAAAATGAAAGTAAACAACTGTTTAACAACGGATTTCGTTAAGTACAAGTACACAAATGTAAGTACTAGTATAAAAAATAGTTTTTCATATAGTATAGTAAATCATTAGGTACATAAAGTTGTTAAATATACATACATTAACTTGCTTTGTTGACTGTGCGTAAGTGCGTATTATCAGCTAGGCTTACAGCGCGAGTTAAGGTTTAATAGAGGGACTTTCAAGTGTATAACAATAAGGATATTTTAAGGCACTCTTGTTCGTGTGTATGTGTGTAAGATAGATTTTAAATGCTAATTAAAAGCAAAACAATTTGAGGTTCGTTTCAACTCGTCAATAATAATATTCGAAATTAATACCAAATATAGGCTACGCTCCTATATCCTTCGATACAAATACATTTAAACATAGTGAAAATGCATTGCACATAAAATGCATTTGAAATAAATATTGTGCGTCTTATAATATTCGTGCTGCAGAGAAAGGTTTGAAATTCGAAAAATGTCTTGACCACAATTTATGATAAGATTACTGCTCATAGTAAACCACATCCTAGAATATAAAAAAACATTTGTTAATCCTATGGCCATTCAATTTCGAATTTCCTCAAGTTGAACTTACAATCAAAAACAACGCTGCAAATATCAATGCCTTCATGCGCACGTCCAAATTAAGTGGGAATGTTACGCTAAAGTAGTCTGCATCGGTAAATAATTCCCTGCCAAGACCTGACCATTGCTTTGAAATTCTTCCAATTTGCTCATTGTCAGTACTTAAAACCTAGCAAAGAAAAAAATTACTTATGAATGAATGATGCTTAATTAATAATCGCAAAAAACCCGAAAATTCAAGATGGCTGCAAGAGCTATGACATCATCTCAGAGAGCTTGAAATGCTAGTGCTTCCCAAAAAATTTAACTGACCTTGAAATTGGTATCACTGCAGCATTTCCAGGGGCATACTGGACCCTCAATGGTCAGAACAACGTCACCATACGGGTTTTTGATGTTAAATTTGGGTTTCCAGAACGTACAAACTTGCTCCACTGTGCCAAGGATCTGTCCTGGCGGCGCAGAAACCTCTACAGCATTCAGGCAGTTGGGAAAACAGCATAATATATCGCAACGAAAGGGGCGCTGCAAATGAAGCACTTCCTTTTGAAAGTTGTCCAAAACTTTGAGCTCAAAGGGACGCGAGCGGCCTAAAAAATTACGTGTACAACAGTCGCTTTCCTCAAAGGCGTAATATACATTTTGAGCCAGAGAGTTCTTTATTTTAAAACGATTCTTGCTTTCAAAACCAGTTAGTAGCTCCAATTTTTCGATTTTCTGAGAAACCAATAATTGATCTAAAGCTGTTAGATATTCCAGACCCGGTGGGCAATTATTCATGCCCACAGGTATGCTCATCCAGTTTTCTGCAAAATACACGAGCAGGGCGTAATTTTAGGCACTTATATGGCAAAAGTGAATATATAAACGATATTTTTTTAATCATCACTAAAAATTAATATAATAGCACACGCCCACTCGCACACTAGGAAGTATGCTTACCAGGGTTTTGCAAATTGCCGGCTGCATTGGACTGTGGTTGACGCACTATGGTATCATCGTGGGGCACTTCTTGCGGCACCTCCTTGTATTCTTTCATTTGCATCATATTTAAAACTTTATAAATTATTGAACGCTCAGCACAAAAGTACTATGAATAAGTGACCACAAACAAAAATTTACCCTCGCAGTCCGGCAACCTTACGAACTGTCACAATCAGCATTCTAGGCTGGCAGCACTGTTGCTACAGTGGACCAATTTTGTTTTGATTTTCATTTATGTTTATGAAATAAATACACAACAGCTGTTTACATTAGTTTATCATAATAAATAACAAAACGCCTTTGTTTTGTTTTTTTTATTGGTATTGGCGATTGCCCTGTTATTGAAATGTTTACACGCATTAATAATTCATAATACATTATTATTTTTCTGTGTTTGTTTTGTTATACGTATACAATAGACACTTAACGATTTGTTTAATTTTTGTTTTTTTACGTAGTCATTTAGTTAAAAGTAAATAAATGTCTATGTTGCGAGTATACACTACTTACTTAGAGGGTTTTATTTTGTTTTTGGAGTTTTTTTTTTAATGTAAATTTATGTTTGTTGCTATTGTTTCTTTCTTGCTGGCATTTTCATTAAAAAATTTTATTTTGGCGCGCAAACATAAAACTTAAAATGTATAACTTTGTTTGTTGTTACAAAAATATAACACGTAAAACTTAAATGAAATACATACTTAATAAAGAAGATCGCATGAAACAATATGTGTATGTGTGTGTTTTTTTGTTGGTGTGGCTGTGTTACTTTGTATGTGTGTGTGTGTGTCTAGGTTGGAGCCTTTATAAACGATCCAATACTGACATTATGGACACACAATGCTACGCCAACTCAACGGCAGCCAAATTAGGAAACGAAAAGCATACTGTGAAGGGTTAAGAAAATGATTAATTAAGAGCCTTGACCACTGGGTAATTACGTACTTATCAAAACGCCATTTGAGCCCATTTTTGACGCGCTCGTCTACTTGTTGTTAATAGACAAGCGCTCCACACTGGCCAGCAGCTCGTCCGCCGTCTGTGACACCACCTGCTCCTGATCGTCACTTGTGCTCAGGTTTTGCAGCCGTTTCTCCAAAGCCGACAAATCCTCCAACTCCCGCTGCTGTTTGACCATGTAGCGCAAGATAAGCGTTGTCAGCATGCACATTTCCTCAAGTATCTTAGCGGTTTCAGGTGTGGGGTGATCGTAGCGATTACGCAAGAGACGCAATTTTGCCTCGGCCAGCTCTAGTGGTGATTTACCACTACGATCATATACATGCACTGTGGCACCACCTTGCAGTAACACTCGAACCACAACATTAAAGTTATTCGAGCTGGCAGAGATAACTGCCAGGTGCAGCGGCGTATTTCCCAGCGAATCCACCACATTCGGATTTGCACCGAATTTCAGCAGCTGTTGCACAATTGGTATGTATCCACGGCAGGCGGCCAAATGCAGCGGACTGCGTTTGTACTCATCGGCTGCATTTGGATCACCACCAGCTTCCAGTATGCGGTTGAGTAACTCAATATTGCAGGTGGAAGCGGCAGTGCGCAGCTTGCGGCCGTTCGATTCGGCCAGTATATTATTATAGCTAGAGTGCAGGCGTGGCCTCATGCGATTGTAAGGACGCATCTTAAAGTTCGAGCTGCCCGACGGCAGCGTACTGGGGTGTATCAGGCTGGGCAGATAATCGCCGTTCAATGGCAAAGGGGGCAAATGCGGCAGCGCAAAATGTTCACCTGTATTTAGCTGGAATGCGTTTGGATTCAGGTTAGGCCACTCGCCGTGCGTGTTAGGCGATGATGTGGGCGTGGGCGGCATGACAGGTGGCGGTGTTATCATTATGCCGCCAGCTGTGGATATGCCACTACTGGGGCCAGCAGCAGGGCCATTGTCCATGCGCTTTAATGAATTGTGGAAATCCTTTTCATTGTCCACACCAGAGTCGTTAGTGGCCGCGGCCATATCAGAAACGACGACTGAGTGTCTGTGCACGTTACAAGCGTTGCCTAGCGTTGCAATTGCAGTGCTTAGTTTGTAAAATTTTCAATTTTTGCACGCGCTTTGTACTTTTCTGTATTGTTTGTATATTTTTCTCGATTTTTTTTCCTGTTTACATTTTGTGCGTGGTCGCTGCCAACTTTATTGAAGAATGAACTGCCAACTCGGGCGTGCAAGTCATGGCGAGCAATGTGGCAACGCCCAACCATAATAAAAATTAACAGCGGCGAAAATTTGTACTTAATGTAAACAAATATTAAAAAGAGAGTACAAAAAAGTTCGATCAAAGCAAGGCGATGTGTAGCAATTTCGAATTTTGTTTGCTTTGCTTTGAATTGTGTTTCTGAGCCCGTGTGGCGCATAATTATAATGGTTTTCGCCTCTGTCTATTAAGTACTCTATGTAATAAATAAACGAACGTTGAGGCAATAAGTTTTTTACAATAATGCTTTTATATTGATTTTGCAAAATAAAAAACACAAGTGGACGATCTAGATTGACCTGTTGATTTAACTTTACACGTTGCAATTCACCAAATACAATTAAATAAATAATTTTAAGTAATAATCGAGGCAATCATTTCTAAAACATTTATTAACAAAAGTCGTGCAAATAAATAATTATAACTTAGGCGCCCTGCACGGAATGTTTGCAACATACAAATAAAATTACATTTACTACATCAATTGGATTAAAGCATTAATAAGTACATTACATTAATTGATCTTCACGGACTTTACAAGCCTTAGTAGAAAAGCGTACTTGTTTAAAAAAAAAATGTTTTGCTTATTTGGCATACACATAAGATTGCTATTTTAAATATTTGGTAGATTGACGTTGAACAATATAAGAGGGTTATGCTGCGTGTTTTCTTGTATCTTGGTGGGTGTTACGTCTGCTTGTGTGTGCTGATTTAGACCGCGAAAGTTGGTGGAAATAAATTCTCTAAACTATAATAAAAATAAGTGAATTGTGTAAATTTTTTAACAGCTTGCTATAGTTAACTGCCAATGACTACATTATGTGTATGCGGTCTAAATCGGTCTTACTCGCTATTTTAAAAGGTTTATCATTTCAATAATCTTGTTTCGATTGCTATGCATGTAGGCCTTAGTATGCCATAGCATATTAATCAGTTTCTGATCGTTCTTCTCATCCATGGCAATGTCCTCACTTAACTGTGGATTGAATCTGTAGTAAGGTATGCCTATAGTGCTGCACCAGGCGCGAGCACGATCCACCACACGACCATCGGAGCAAGTGGCTTGATCTACCAGTAAGTTACCTGTATTATAAAAATAAAGTTCGTTTTAAATTACAATATAAGTTATTTTATGTGTGACTTTCATACCAATAGTAGATATACCGTAGGCCAATTTGGCCGTATCCCAAATACTTTCCGGACGAAAAACGTCAATATCCTTGAGTTCGGTGACGGGTATATGCCCTGTGCCTAGTGAAACAACAGCTGAAACCGGAATAGCCTCTGCCTCACGTCCGGCGCTGCGCAGAGCCATGTTGTACTCATGAATTTCCGTCATGGCATCCAATGTGGGATTATTGGCAATGAGTCCACCATCCAAAAAGCGCCCAAAGGCGCGGAAGTAAGATGGTGCCGCGCCAGTGGCTCGTGCTGCTCGCCACACTAACTGCTCCGAAGGCGGCGGTGGCGGTATGCGGCGATTACCTTTAACATAAAAAAAATGGATTTGGTAATTTCATGCAGGACATTTACCAACAGCTACTCACTTATAGAAGTTACTATGCCTAAAATATCACTAGCACTGGTATAATTACGAAACAAGTGCAAGTCAACGGGCTTGCGATCAGCCATTACGCCAGTCACCATTATCTTTGGATGCTTAATATCGGTCATAACATTAAACTCTCCTAAATTATCTTTCAATATGGACTCAAAGTGCTCGCTGGCGTAGGGTCGGGACCCTACAAAACACTGCTCCTTCATGCGTAGGTAAAGACCCATGCACTGCCGCATATTCTTTCCGCAACCTAGGCCCAATGCTAGTATCCCACCTGTGCTTGTACCAGCAATCCAGTCAAACATATGGACGATAGGCGTTCGTGAAAGCTTTTCAATTTCTAGCAACATTTGAACCAAAACAAGCCCACGAATGCCGCCACCATCAAGACACAATAACCGACCACGTCCATACGGTTTATCACCAATCTCTGCAGCAAAAGGTGAGGTGGGTGATGGCAAATCGGGACTTGCAACACTGGGCGGAGTAGCGGCAGGACTGCCGGAGCTGCCTGTGGAACTGCCCTTTACAAGTTCATCTGCATTGACTTTGGTGGTAAACATGCCCAGCAGAGCATCCATAATACTTTGTCCCTTTTGCTCTTTTTCTGTGTCCACAACTACAGGTACTCTGAAATATGAAGGAAAACAATATATATTTAATTAATTAAAGCCCTTAATATTTATTTTGACATGTGAAGTTATGTACTTACGTAGGCTGCGGTGGAGGCCTTTCTACCAAACCATTGGCTGCCAGAAAACCGCCGACAACTTGACGACTTGTAGCAGCCAACATATTCTCTATATGCTCACGCTGTTCCACCGACTCAGGGGCCTCTGGTGGTATACCATTATATGTGCCAGTTGAATTGCAACCGGGTGGACACTTTGAGCTGGACGAGGAGCAACGTTTGGCGCCCACTGAGTGCAGAATATAAAGTATTTCATCCTTTTTGTTACCACTTGCATCATTGCCCACCATATGTCGCGGTGTCTTGCCATCTTTGTTTTTAAGATTTATGTCGCAGCCAAACACCACCAAGCACTGCACAATGGGCACCAGTTCCTTTTCAATGGCAATATGCAATGCTGTATTGCCCTCCTTATCCACTACATCTATATCGGCATCATGTGCCAACAGCGTGACAACGCATTCAAATCTATTTCGTGCAACCATGACATGCAAGGCCGTGCGCCCGTCAAAATTGGCAGCATTCACGTCGCAGCCCTCCATAATGAGAGCATGTAGTGTTTCACGCGAGGAGCACCAGTGTAAAGGAGTGCCCCCATACTTCATGTCTTGCGTATATAATTTGCTGGCATTGGTACGTAAAAAAGAAGCAACAGATGTGGGTGTAGAGGTCTTATATAGTTTACTTATATTCTTTGCATTGAGATTGACATCGGCACCGGCTAGCAACAAGGCCTTAACGCATTCCGGCTTGTCTGAAACGCAAGCGAGATGCAAGGGTGTATAGCCATCAGAATTGAGGTGGTTGAGATTGACAGTGCTACTTTCGGTAAGCAACTGAAATTGAAATATATATATAAAAATATATTAAGATTATTAAAAATTGAACAAGTTTTTTTTTTTAAAGTACACTTATTGTACAATTAAATTAAATTCGGATTTCAATTCCATTCATTCAAGCTTTATTAATAAAAAAAAAAAACTCACAGTACCGACGGTTCAAATTTTTTTGAGTAATGTGAACTTGTGTATGGGTCAGAAGATAGTGCAGGGAACGTTTATTGCATTATATTTAAGTTAGCGAACATTTTACTTACGTTTATTATTTCTTTGGTGGTGCTAGCGGCATAGTGAAACACAGAGTTGCTATTGATATCCAAGTGATCTACTTTGCTAAGTGGTAGCAGAGCTTTGACCATTTCGATGTTTCCTTGTTTAATCGCCAGCTGAAATGGCGACATGAGCGTGGTGTGATCGGCATGATCGACACATTGCAAGACCTTGGGATTACTTATATAGTCAACCAAATTGAAGAATGCAATTAAATGCGTTAGCGACCACGACGGATTCTCGCTTAGCGCATCGCAGACCTTTTGTATTCCGTTGACATTGTAAAACTGCCGAAATAGATAGTTGTAGAAAAATGAATTGTCAAGTAGGTTTATAAAACAGTCGACTTACTTCCTTGACAATGGTCATGAACACAGGCAAACGCTGATAAAAAGCATTGTACTTCTCCTCAGCTTCCGATTGTACTGGCGAACGATATAAACTAAAAGATGTGGTGTTCGAATCGGATGTGGGACGTTGTAGTACAATATCATATACGGCTCGTTTGTCGTTGCTATTAAACGGTGGCGCAAACAATATCATGGCATCATCACGTGCCACCACTTGTAATGTCCCTAGTGATTCACTCTTGATTTCGACGACTTTGTTAGGGGGGTAATCGCCACCGAGCAGTCGTTGAAGTACTGTAAAATAGTCGTAAACATTAGTGTGCTTTTAAATAGGTTTTTCACATTAAAAAGCTACTATACGCGCACTTAATTACAGCTATCTACACAAAAATATATTATATAGGGCAATAGCAATACCAAAGCCAGAAGCCAGTGCTCCAAATGTCATCCACGACATAATTTGATGATTTCTTTATGCGGATGCTGTGCGAACTTTGAAATGTTGCTTATGCGCAATTACTTAACCTGGTGCAAAGTACAAAAGAATTTTAATTCCAATTATTAGTTAGGTGCAGTAAACAGAAGATTCCAAGGTTCTTATCACCTACAGTGCAAATTAATCAATAATAGAAAAACCAAGCATTCTTGTATATAATCTATAACGGTGGACCGGCGGCAATTGCGAATGCTGTGGCGCGATTTGCGTTCAACCGTGACTCAACAGCACATTAACTAGAAATAAGATCTGATGATTATATATGTATATACACATACGTGTATCTACATATGTACGAAAGTATATGAAAGGTTTTGATTTGAAGTTAGCAACAATATTAAGCTCCTCCAACTAAAGTTTGATATGAACTTATTATTGACAAAATATATGTGTGACTTTCCTTCTTTGCCAAACATTTATAGTTAATCAATAAAATGGCTGCTGATAGTTACAAAATGCATCAAGGAGATAGGTCTCACAAATAACTGCAAGCGACTGCGCATCTAATAAATAATAAGCTTACCATTTAACATTGCGTTTATTCAGGTGCCGGCTTAATAATGTATAGCTCTCTGGACTGTATTTTGTTATTGTCACTCGGTTTATTATTTAAATATGATAATTTTTAAGTAACGTAGCTACGCTTGCTTTCTCTCACAATGCAGCCGAAAAAACTAATGCACGATTATTTTCGATAAATATCATAGCACAAATCGAACTACGATGCTGCCATATGCAGGCATTATTAATTACGAAGAGTGGCAGCACCGTTGTTATTAAAACAAAACACATGCAGAATACGCAGTCTAAAATTCATAAAGTGATTTTATGTTTGCCGCATTTTGGTAGAAAAAATATAATAAAACTAAAAATTAAAATTGTATTGAAGTGTGACGCATGTATTTAATTAAAATTTATTGCGTTCTTAACTTTTATTAATCACATTTGCATACGAGGATTACATTTGCAATTGTATTTTCGGCAATTCATATGGTGTAATTTGACTACTTAATTTAAGGCGTAAATCGAATTAGACAAAACGTAAAAGTGCACGCTGCGACAAAAGGTGCATCACATTAGTAAGTTGAAATCGTTACAGTAGGCAGCAGGCATAACAAAAGCCAGGCAAGGGCGTTGTTAATGGCATGGCTCGTGAGTGCCTCTTTTAGGGGGACGTTAGCACGGCTGCGGCAGTTCAGTTAACAGGGTGGCAACTGTAACACCCCCTCCAAGGGCATGGCATGACAACCGCATCAAGGTGGCGTAAGTGCTGCGTTACTGCTGCGACTAGCTTATTTTAAGAATCCCGAAATGGTGCCTCTTGCCCCTACTCAAAAAGTGATTCATCGCATCTGTTTAATTGCATACATTATGCAAATTTATACTAATGTATTTTTAAATTTACTCATAGAAAACACGTGAAAATAGTGAACCAGTCGAAGATGCAAACCAATCAAAGTCCGCAGTTGCCTTGCAAAGGCATTTTAAAGACCTCACGGAGCTTTGACAAATCTGGAGCGAGGTAAGCATTTAACTTTGACCTTTTAAGAATTGAAACCTACAATAGCACACTTTGCAGCTTTCGCAAGAGTGCCAAATTCGATGAGTTGAATGTCTTGCAAACATTTCATCCAGCTGACAAGGATTATGGACACATGAAAGTCGATGAGCCAAAAACACCCTATAACTACTCGGAGCAGTATGATGAAAATAGAGATGAGCTGGATACAGAGTTGCTAGTAGAAAAGTAAGGCTAAGTACATTAATATAATTATACCCTTTACTGTATGGTACAAAGGGTATATTACGTTGGTGCAAGCCAAAAATGTATGTAACATACAGAATGAGTCGTCCGGGAACCCGCAAAGTTACCTAAAATATGATCAGGATGATTAGAGAAGACGATATACCCATGTCCATCAGTGTGTCTGTCCGTAAGAACGCCTAGATGGTAAGACGTAGAGCAACTAATCTTTCCGATTTGATTTTTTATTTTATTTACTTGACTTTTTTAATATCGGGGTTACACATAGAGGACCTCGAAAAAACCAAAAGTTTTAGATAATTCGTGTGTTTATGAAGTTATCAGTTAAGCACTGTACAAACTTTATCAACATCGTTTGACTATATCATATATTTTCCATAGGACCAATTGATCAAAAAATCGATTTTTGTACAAAATTCGGAATTTTTTTTTGTCAAGATATTAAAACCAAATTTGGTATAAAAAAGTTTTTTAGAGTACCCAAGCACTGTACCAAATTTTAACAAAGTTGGTTGACTATATTATATAGCTTCCATATAAACTATCGGGAAAAATGTTTGCTTAAAAACTCGTTTGTTGTTGTTGGCTATTTATGAAGCTATCATAACCTAATTATCGATTATTAGCTAGTGTTACAGGGTATCCCGATTCGCCCGCCTTTTAATGTACACCATATTTTTATACTCATTGAAATATACATTTTGCAAATTTCTACAGGTTGCGTATAGCGGCTACTTCACAGTCTTCCCAAAGCTTTGATGATGGTTCTTCCGGTGATGAGCAGCCCCTTACTGAAGACGAACGCCGTAAGTATGACAATCGCGGTATATTTAATTTTCCGTATACTTGGAACTAGTGCTGGTAGTAACATCGATGTTATGTCGATGTTATGTCGATGTTGTATCGATATATCGATACATCGATACTGACAATCTAGTGAGTGACAAGCGGAGTTCGCTTAAATCAAATTAGTTTAAAGATTATGGGAGAAAAAGTGGTGTAAACTTTACACGTGACAGAGGCACCCCCTTATAGACTTTCATCAGCTGAATCCGTAGTCCAAAAAAAAACCTGATCCAATAGTTTTTAGATAATACTCAATTTATCTCGTTTTATGGGATTTTGGTAGTTATCCATAACCAATGTGTGAAGGAGTCGCACATGGTGCCTCTGTCACTTGTTAAGTTTACAAAACTTTTTTTTGTATAACCTTTTAGATTGTTATTTATTATTTCTTTGCTTATTTTTCTATGAAATGTAATTAATTTTTTCTCTTTGTATGTAAATTCAATTTTATTATTTTAAAAAACTAACGAAATATTGTTGTATCCGAAGTTAAACATATCCAAAACATCGATATTGGCCAACATGTTGGTCGTTGTTACCTCAGCACTACTTGGAACATCTATAGAGTTATGGTTGCTGTTGTTGAGAAAAATATGTTTGTTATGGATACTTAAAAATAGAATAGATGAACCATTTTCTTTTCCTTGAGCTAGTAACAAAAAATTTGTATTTTTAATTATATCCTTTAATTTGGTTGATTGCGATATATGTAAATCTAACTGATACGGGCGAAATCACTCCATATAATATTCAATTAACTCAGCTTTCTTGTTAATCTTCTTATGTTTTTAATTTTAATGACTTTCAGAGAGAAAACGTGAATTTGAACGTAGACGAAAGGCACACTATCGAGAATTTGAAGCCGTCAAATTGGCACGCAAGCTAATACAAGAGGAAGATGACGATGAGGCAGACATTGATACCAGCGCGTCAGGCTCCACCAAAGCCGCAGCTGGAGGCGCTGCGGGCGGTGCCAGCTCCAAGTGCTTTGCCAGCTGCTCATCTCAAAAAACCAAATCCAAAGCTAAATTATCACCAGGCACAACGTCTACCACACCCGGCAGCAGCAATATGGATGTCGAGCATACCCATAACTAAAAGCAATATCAGTGAATATAAAAATTGAGAGTACTTCCAGCAAACCAAAGCATGGGCTTAGGCTGGACTTTGTGTGGTATCAGTGTAAACTAGCAGCTTATCAAAAAAATATTATATGTTGCATTTTTGTGCCACAAACCAGCCGTGATTACTTGAATTATACGCATAACCAATCGTCGACAAACCATATTTCTAACACCAGTCGGCACAAATGTTCGTTTTGAAATCTATTAAATTTGGATTAACAAAACAATATTTTTACATGTGCACATGTGTATGTAATAATTAGGAATGTTGAACATGGCATACAAAGTTAATGTATTTTAAATGAACAATAAAAAATAATATCCGAGATTTGGTTCAACTCTGAGCGGAAGAAGGCATGCATTTGTGAGTTTAATTTTTATTAAGCAATTTCCATACAACATAACATGAACAAAATAAAGTGCCACAAAAGAGTTAATTAATAGCTCCACCTAACGACAAATTAAAAATGGCAGTAAATAAGTAACTTGTTGTATATGTCAAAAAAAAAAAAAAATACTTTTGCCTTATTTTTAGTTATTTATTGTATCATTATTATATATAATTAGCAATAAAATACGATAAATTTCAATAAAAAATATAACAATTTATTTTTGGTATTTTTTTATTCCAAGGCTTCATATCATTGCATCCTTATTTTTAAAATTCGCTATGATGACTGGAACTTTGAAAATTAACCTCCTGCTGTTAATATAGAAATAGATTACGTGAAAAATAAAAAAAGCGCTGTGAATAAACATTAATCCTGCATTTTGTGAAAACCATTAAAATTTATGTTCAACTAAATACCACTGAAATTGATCGGTTGTACTTTTTTTTTTTTTTTAATTATTATTGTATAATGATAGCCAGAACACAACAGTTTATGACGGAAGCTCTTTTTAAAGAATAAGTATTAAAACGGCTTGCACAAACTTAATATTATTATTATATTATATTATTAAAAAAGGCATACTAGACCATAAGATTTTACTAGTTTATATTGAAATACTAATTATCACTGCCGACAGCAGATGTCTTATGAACACCTAGATTTTGGAGACCAAAAGACAAAGACACAAAATTTTAGCGAAAGATGCAGTTTGTACTTTTTCAAAAATGAGTAAGGCTGCTTTAATTGGTACAGTAGTACATTAAAGAAATTGTCAAAAATTACGATTGCTGAAAAAAAATTACTTAGGCATTTTGCCTCCTCACAACATTGTTCCTAAATTACCAACAGGGCAATAGCTAAACTGCTTGGTGAGAGTAGCGGTGAAAGCGGAGTTTGTTGTGCTATGCTTCTGTTCTAAAAAAAATGGGAGCAGGAGCAATAGCAGAACAAATTTATGCTCTCTTTTGCTGCTATGGAGCTATCAATGGAACTATCGATAGTCGGCGCCATCGATAGTAATTTTACAACCATCGATAGTTGACGATAGCACTATCGATAGTCGACGATAGTCCCGTCCACAATAATATACATATTTAGTTTTAAATTTAAAGTTTGTTTAATTTTTAAACAAGAAAATTTGTTTACGATATTTATGATTTTTGATCTTAAAGTTTTGGTTCAAGAATTAAAGAATGTTCACATTTTCTTCCTTGAGCCTGGTTCGCTTCTCCGAAACAATTGGGCGAAGCTACAGAATGCATCGCCGATCTGATCTACAACTGCCGCTTGTCGATGCGATATTATCAGTATCCGCCGAAATACCTGCAGCTGGAGTGCTGGAATCTTTTCAAATGATCGTGGAAACTTGAAGTATTTCCGTTGGTTTTGTACTCCTTTCGAGTGTTATCTAATCGGAAAGCTACATACTTGTGAGAATTTATTTTTCTTTTTTTTTGTGTTTGCCTCTCGGTAGCCAGATCTTTCTCCGAGTCCGTGCTGCTGCATCGCATGTCTGCCTTTCAGCTCTCGACACACTAAGTGGTTGGGAGTCCCGACGTTTACCTTAAATTCGACACATAGTCAATATACCTTGAAAGACGGCTATTATAATAAACATTAATAAGAATAAAGTGCAGACAAAAATAATCAAAATGTTTTAAAAAAATAACAACCTAACGCGCTTCAAAAATTTAAATGATGGGTTTCAATGATCCTAATAAGGATTTTAGATCATTGCAGGATAAGTTCTCATCTCTTGCAAGTATACTTGCCAGTTTGCAGCTAATATTAGTTTCTCCTAAGCGTAAAAGGCAAACGTAATGCCACTGAGTCAAATCTAAACGTTTCTTCCAACTTAGCAGCATTGGATGCGACGTAAATTAATTAATTCGTAAATCGACGCAACTGATATCATTTGCAACGCCAGTCCCTCTTTCTAGTGAAAATATTCTAGTTACTGACCCGAAAGATAGAGTGTGGAAGAGCTTCACTTACACTGATTACTGCTAGCACTCTGCTTAAGAATATTCTCTCGAATATTTTAGAGACAACTAGGAGAAGGCTAATGGATCTGTATGGAATCATACAGATAATAGAAGTGTGCCACTATTGCATAGGGAAGTGCCCGAAGCGAAGTATGGCGTTATAAATTGCAACTAAAAACATAATTTCTTTGCGGGGTCGAAATTTATCTTTTATTAGGATAAATTGGCTTAATTGGTAAGGACATCTGGAAGAGCGCTTCTAAGAACCATGTGACTTTCGTACGTTTTTATGCGATGGTAATTCAGCTGGGGTTAATCTGGTTGGTTCTGCAAAAAAAATGTCTTTTGGAAAATCTATTTTTGTTTTGAGACATATAAGTTCTTTTAAATGAGTCTGAAATATCTCAATGTTAGGCCGGTGTGCAGCAGTTTCTTTTTGTGTTCCATAACAAGCGGTAAATGATCAGAGGAGTCTATGAAAAACACCTTTGTATAAAAGTTATATCAGTAATGCGTTTGGAGTCCAATTGCGCGAAGAAAGAGCGGAATTGTGTTCTATTCCATAGAATCCCGGTGGGTTTGTGTTCGAGTGGCGAGTCATGAAGTGGTTCTGTGTGTATATAATTCTGTGTGGCTATAATTTGGGATCGGATCTCGTGCTTCTTTTGTACGACTTCTTGATAGGCGAGCAGCATCAGCATATGAAAGCTTATCTTGTTGTTTTTGCTGAGGTTGTTGGCTATCGTAGATCCGGGCGATGAAAATCAATTTGTTCTCAGTCGCACGACTACGTGGGTGATGGATGAATTTAATTACTACTCTATATGAACGTTCTTCTTTCAATTTTATTATTTGACCGCCTACAGTTGTTTTCTTAAAGTAGTTTTCGCGGCTTACCGTCGCATCCAGCAGTGATCAAAAAAGGTGAACAGTTGATGGCAAGGAGCGTTTTTTCCAACTTAGTAGACCTTTTGTTATAAGCGCAGACTTTGATTCGAATTTAATCTCTTTTTACGAATTTTCGTAAATTCAACCTATAGACTTGACCGGCCGTCCGGTCGTAGGGGTGGTGTCCTCATTGCTGTAAAAGACGCAAGTTTATTCTTATTAATAGAATATCTTACAGTAATTATATTTCCGGTTGTAGGCTTGTCATCTGCAGTGATCCTAAGAAATTTTTGTCTCTATTTAATATTAAAAGTAAGTCTTCCCTGTAAATTGTCGGTCCACCTCTACTGATTTTTTATGCAACATACAAGACTATGCCATTTATAATGACTTCAGTAAGATTTAAATTTGACTCAGTAAGCCGTAGCCATCTTCCAGTTAAGCTCTGCCTTGTCATTTAAATTAGATCTCATCCTGTTTATCTAATCGTATGCAGAAGGTAGTTGTTAAGGGCTGTGAATCTAAAGTATTTAATAACACTTCAGGGTACCAGAGTCGTGCAGAACTCGGTGCATAATTATACATAAAGCTGAAGGGGCTTTGGCTTTTATTAAGCGTTGGTTTAAAGGCTTTAAGGGCCCTTACATTTCTCGACCGCCTAATTTGAGAATACAGCTCATGCGTTAGTAGCCACTTCGAGGGTTAAATTGAGATATTATGAGCCAACATTTGGTCAACGGTGCACTTTGGCGTTTTTTTTATGTTATCTAATTCTTTTTTGAACTTCCTTTTTTTACTTGGTTATTGTAAATCATAATTGACAGTTTTTGATGTGAATCGGTGAATATCTTTAAAAAGGTATTTTGGAAAAAATTACATATTCCCCTTACCATCATGCCTGTATACTAGGCAGCGTGAGACAGAATTACCTCATGGAACCGTAGATTAAAAAAAAAAAAACAATTATACTTTTGAAATCGTTTAGGAAAAGGAGTGTCGTGACGATAGACATCATCGTAAAAGGTGGAAATAGCCTACAATATATCACACCCAAACCATTGTATCAAACAACTTGATACTAAATATAAATCAAGAGAAGTAAAGTGGCGATGTCCCGTCTGCACCCTCTCCACTTTCCTGTGGTTAAAAAAAAAACAAATATGTTTTTCTTCTCGTCGCGAGTATTCAAGAACTTGCCATTTATTTAATTTAAATTTTTCATACATATCGAACATCGTTTGTCTGTTACATATATTATGTTTCATACAATTAAACAAATGTAATGTACTATCAATAGTTTTGACATGGCCGGGGGCATAAATTATTTTGTAAGTCCATTATTATAGTATAATCTTTGGTTCCGCCAAAAGAAGTACCAAACGCGCGCACAAAACTAATCCATTCGAGCGTACAATAAACAATGGCATCCTCATTTTACTGCTTATTGGTGTGACTATAGAACCCATGTTAGTTAGGATGGCATTTTAAACATTGAGTTGCTACAGCCCCAGCCCAAAGGATCAGCTAATATGCGCTTATAAGGTACAACGTTTTTAGCAAACACCAAAAATAGAGTGCCTTGAGATTTTATATAAAGATATTATATATAGTATAGTAAAGTTTTTGCCCGCTGACAAAACTGTTTATAAACTTCCCGTGTGTAACTTACGTACTAGTTATTGACATTTTTTGTATTGCTGTGGTTAATAGTATACATATAATATAGAGAAAAGATGATTTCTCAAATTAAAAAAGCATGCAAAATCTAACGTGAAACAATAAAAACTTGAACACGTTCCCCACAAAGCCTTTGGCATTACTTGACATGACCAGACGCATTTGCGAGCACGGTTCTTATAATAAACAAAATTTGCATTAAAGCATATATATAATAAATATTAGTTTTGCGATTAAATTAAATAAGTTTCGTTTTCCGTAAGGTTAGCCATTTTCATTCCGTTTCCATTTCCTAAGAGTCATTGCTAGTATCAGAATAGGTTTATTAAGAATAATATACATATATAAAATGTATGTTTCGTAGTACTATGAATATGCATATGCTCCAATATAGTACATACAAATATATATATATATAAAGTTTACCATTGTTTGCACTGCTAACTTAAGTATTTTAGGCCGTATATTTTGTTTATATTTAGATATGGTTAATATTTGGCCCAAATATCGATGCATCAGTGGCAATGTGTGTTCTTCGTATGCTTAAAGACCAAATCGACACATTACTTATTTGCAGCCATAAAAGGGCCTAGTTATATGGTATACCTAATAAAGCATAAGGTAGCTCTTTAAATTCGTTTCGTTTGTTAAATAGATACATAAATATTTGATAGATAGAGTAGTGTTTCGTTAGTTGAAAATAACATTAATAAAAATATAGTATATCTTCGTTAGTCGTCGTTTTAGTAACATATATTCGTTATGTGATTATATTTGAAGTGGGTTCCATTGAATTTTTTTTTTTGTTTTTTGGTTTCTTATTGTTTGGCTTTTTCTACATATAGCCAAATATATCCATTATCGCCAATCTAAGATAGCATATGCTGAGTGCCAGGTGGCAGGTGGTACCTTGTAGCTAGGATAGGCACTGTTCAGCTGATGCTTGGCAAAGAAAGTCGTATAGTCCTTAAAAAAGAAAGTAATTCATATAATGACAATTAAAGCTAGACGTTTTAATTTAATACTTACACGATTCACCCGTCTGGGGCGGCAAACGGGGCCCAACGCCAAAAGGCGACGTTCCTCGTTTTCGCGTGCGGCGGCCACCTTGTACTCTGGTGGTGGCCATTTCAAGTCTCCGCGTAATTTGCTGCCTCCTACGGAACAATAAAAGGAAAATGTGAGTAATACTATATTTGAATTACATTCGAAATTGCGAATAAACTTAT
This sequence comes from Chymomyza amoena, assembly GCA_037043745.1. NCBI lineage: Eukaryota > Metazoa > Arthropoda > Insecta > Diptera > Drosophilidae > Chymomyza > Chymomyza amoena. The sequence goes on along the minus strand of JBAMAX010002807.1, from coordinate 258,153 downwards.
TTTTGAGAACTGAATCGATCACCGCCGTCGTACCGATTTTTGTGAAAATTAAAAAAAAAATATAATGAAGATCCTACGTGTAACCAGTGGTGTGTGGAGTCGTTATCATTTCGAAGTTTTTGTATCGCACGTTATTTTGGCAACAACAATAAAACCGTAACAAAATTATAGACTTCTTGGAATTACGGCTACGTTGATGGGGTATGGGAAGGAGACCCCATTTATTTATCGCATTTCTTGGTGGAGCGCCCTATTTGTACAAAAATCGATTTTTTTGAAGATCTGTCCTATGAAAAACAGACAAAATATATCGATATTTGTACATAAATCATATTTTTTATATGATGTAGCCAACCGATTTTGATAAAATTTGGTACAGTGCACTATGGTCCCAAAGCCCTTTTTTTACGTAAATTCAAAAAATCATATTCTTGATTTATGCAAAAAACACATTTTATTCCAATAGAAAATATTCCAATGAACTTAGAAATGAAGTTCTTTTTTTTTAGAAAATTTTTTTGTATTTTTCTTCGGCCCTGAAAGTTGACTATTTATTTTGTGCGCACGTGGTTGAAATTTACGCAAAATATTGTACACTTTTGTTTCCTATATAAAACAAATAGAAAAAGGCCCATTAAGAAAAATAGCTATGGAAAACAAAGCTACAGGTTTGTTATACATGTTTGTATATGTTTTTTTGTTTGTAGATGTGTTTTGTTTATTGTTTAATGTGCTTTTGGGCTGTGTTGTTTTTGCCGACCATAACCTCAAAAAAATTTTGAAGTAGTAAGTATATTGTCGTGCATTGTTGTAGCTGTAAATGCAGTCTTGTGTGTCAATGTGTCTTCTTTATAAAACACCCAAAATCTTGTCCCCGAATTTCCCCGATTCCATATAATCGCAAATTTCCCCAGGCAACTTTGAGTTCGAGCATGCAAAATTTGCTTGAAGTGTGGCTGCAGAACAAGCATAAAGCCTCGTAAATTTTTGACTTTATTTTAAAAAAGGTCAATGGAAGGCTTTCGGAAATGAAGGAGACGGAAATAAAAAACAAGTTTAATAACTTTGCAGCCTACGCTAAATGCTATGCAAAATGCAACTATATGGCTGAAAGATTTAAAACTGATCCAAAACACCATAATTGGTTATCTTCAAAGTTGGTAATTGGAGTCAGTAAAAGTGAGCTGAAACCCAAAAATGCAGGACGTCCACGAACTTCTTATTCTGCTGGAAATGAACGAATAAAAAGAAAATGTGCGTCCGAGCTTTCTGAGAAAGAAAATCACAGTACATAGTTACTTGTCCATGCTGCTTCAGTATCAGCAAAGAAAGCCAAATGCAGCGATGTATCGTTCGGGCTAAAGGAAACAGCAAAAGGCAATGGAAGTATTTTAAAAAAAAGTTTCTTGCTCAGGGTCCAATTCCGTTTACACCTGATGAAGCTTTGGCATTTCTGCTGGAAAATGGTTTAATCAAGAACACCTATGTGAACATCAGGCTGGAGAATAAAAGTCGTAATTGTGATATATATCCTAGCTACAAGCATGTGATTGAGGCAAAAGAAAAGTGCAGACCTTGCAATATTTAAGTTTTTGAAATATTAATATCGAGCTTATATCTGACCCAGCGAAAAAATTAAAATAAAAAGAAACATTTTTCGGCTGATGCTCTAGCGCTCTTGGAAGTGCCAACTTCTACCCCCAGTGAAGGCGAGCTATATAATACCAGAATTGATGCTGAAGTAGATTAATCTGATATGGACGAGTCTGACTTGGACCAAAGTGATTTTGACAACGAATACGCAGTTGATATAGAATCTGAATTTGTGGACGAGCAATAAAAATTATAAAAAGCTAAGAACACAAAATAAAAAATTGAAAATAAATACGTTTACAATTTATTTAAATTTTTAAATTAGAATTGTGCTGATTATTTACATATTTGATATAAGAAAGTTATTTATTATAGTAGATAGATTAAAAAAAAAATTTTTATTGACAAAAATAATATTAAAAAAAAAATTTGCATATGAAAATATAAGAAAAAAGGCGGTGCCACGCCTATTTTCCCCAGTCAAAAATTCTATTGGTATTATTTAGTTGTATGCAAAAAACCAGACTAAAAAATTTTTTGTAATTCTCGAGTTATTAATTTATGTAAAAAAAATGGGCTTTGGGACCATAGTGCAGTGGTTAAAGTGCCGAATTTAGTAACGATACTTATCAAATTAACGAATTATTCCTTTTTGTTTTTGTTTCTATCTCTGAGATCTAGGTGTTCATACGGATAGACGTACGGACGGACGGACGGACATGGGTGTATTGACTTCTCTATTCACCCTGATCATACTTTATGTAACTTTGGGAGGTCTGCTACGATTCTTTCTGTTTGTTACATACATTTTCGACTTGCCCAAACTTAATATACCCTTTGTACCATACGGTACAGGGTGTAAAAATTTCGTTTAAGCCGAATTATGGTACTAGGCAAAACGCTAGTTATTCTAACCTCATGAATCAGCTAACGACCTAGCTAAGTTCCTAACGACAGGTTATGCAACATCGAACCTTCGGGAACCTGCATGGGATATGCCCTTGCCAGGACATGCCAAATACATTGGCGAGCGTTAGACATATCCTAAGTTGTGAACACTGGTGTTTGACGAAATCGTCAATGCTGTATCACCAGAACAAGTGGTCAAGTCGAATTATTTGCCGAGACAGCTGTGCCAAGTTTAGGACTATTTTTTAATAAAGGGCGAAAATCTTTTGAGTATATGTATATCATTGTAGATCTTTCGATAAGGAAGGTATCTAGTCGATATAGTCGGTAAATTACCTAATGGAAGGGTTCGTGAGCAAAGGGCTGTATGAACACACTATGGACACAATTACTTGTTTTAAAAAAATTAAAGCTTTCCCACAAAATAATTATAATAATCTTGGAGATAATGAACTAATTAAGAGTTATTGCTAAAGTTAGGATAGGAATTAAAAATCCTTATAGAAATATCTCTATTTATATAATAGAGTAAATCCTCTTACCTTGATAACTAACGGCGGCTGGCTGCGAAGTATAAACTGGCGCTGGCGTTTGACTGACAGGCGTCTCCTTGCGCAGCGTTATAATGCCGGGACTGGCGCCACGATAACTATCCGTTTGTTGGTGTGGGTATTGATCGGTTTGATCTTGAGAGTGGGGCTGCGAATAAGAATTATATTGGGGTTGAGCATAGTTTGAGCCACTATTTTGTTGTGGATAGTTTTGTGGTGGTTGTTGTTGATAAGGAGAGGTCTGATATGACGGTTGTGGTGGCTGTTGTTGTTGCTGCTGCTGATGAGCCCATTGTGGTGCCGGTTGCTGCCACTGATGTTGCTGCACTGGAGCCTGGTTTTGTCTCTGTTGCCACTGTGGAGCAGCGCTTTGAGATGGAGCACCAGGTGACTGATAAATATCTTGCGATGGAGCACGATATTGTTGTTGTTGTTGTGGTTGCTGCTGCTGCGGCGGCTTTTGGTGCATGGTGCAAGTCATGCAAATCATGAAGTTTCGGGTGCCAAGACAGGATATGGATATTTTTGTGGATGGGTATTTTGTGATGGAAGTATAAACGACACAAGTTTGTATTGTCGAGGACACATATATAGAGAGACAAAGAAAACAAGAAAGTTAGGATTATAGACAAGATGGGTTAGGGGCTGAGCGCGATACAGTTCAGTTTAAAGCAGTTTTAAAGCCTTGGCGCAGTTTACAACTGAAAATTGCAAGAAAGAATAAGCAGATCAATGTTAAAGCTTCGGTTAAGGCAAGTTTCCAACAGCGAACTTAGTAGTACAGCACAATTACAAAGCGGTTCAAAACAATCATGTTAACGATGGGAAAAGGATCACAAAAGATACGATAGCTAACCAACCAGATGACGCAAGGGTGTGTTACGAAGATTAATCGATCATTATGATATTCAAAGAAATGAGCTTGAAGGTTCCGTCGCTGCTCCCTCCTTTAAGCCAAAATTTTTATCAAGCTAATGAAAACTATCATGTTGACAATTTGCCCATAAAGTATAACAATTAGTCTCGGACAATTTAAAATAAATCTTATTTTCTGCTGTGGTTTTATAGACACAAAATTATAGTATTCATTGTTTTATTTTAGTCTCACTACGTCATCCCTGCATTTCTTGTCTAATATACTAAAATTAATTAAAACACTTAATTTTAGATTATTCTAACAGATAGTAGAGGCAAATCTTAAATCTTTTCAAAATCCATAAAATGTGTTGATGTATAGATAAAATGTTGGCATTACGGCATACAAGCTGCATACGAGTATATCTAAATTTTATTCAATTCCTTGGTGCATCATAACAATCGTTTCTTTGATAGTATATTTGAATGAATATATATTTTTTATATTTGTGACTTTGCGACCTCTTCACAAGCGTTTGATGTCTAAGGAGCAATAAATTTACCAAAAGTACATAAGCATATTTATTTTCCACACATATTATTACAATGCCATCGGTTTCTTTACGGGGTACGGAGAATGCGCATCTTTTGGTTGAATTTGGTGTAAAGCTGTTATTTTTATGGGTAATAGGAGTCTAACTAAGAATCTAAGATTGCTTGCAGCCAAAGGAAAAAGAACCAAGCCAGAGCTAAACGCGTTCATAGACAAAACTGGAGCACTGCTAAGCCAGGCTGCAAATCCCAAAGGACAAACAGTACCTGCTGTTGATAAGATGGCTGCTGTTGCTGGTATCCGGTAAAAGCGGGGGGCGCACTCGGCGCATAGCCTGCGGCTGTGAATTCACGCTGCGCCTTGGGCGAAGGTGGGTTTATGGGCTTCCAGCCATGTCCTCCAGCATTATCCAGTGCATGGGGCGCTGGTTGATATGACTGCTGTTGCTGGATAGGGTATTGATTGGTTGGCGCAACAACAGGTTCCCTTGAAGGTTGTCTATTGAACTGGCCCTGTGTATATTGCACAGGTTGTTGCGATTGTTGTGGTTGGTGTTGTTGTTGTTGTTGGTGTTGATACGGATAATTAGCTTGGGTTTGACCATAACCATTTGAGGCATAATTGTTGTTAGTTGGTGCTTGACCATAAACATTTTGTGGGTTTTGATAATTTGTTTGTGGTTGCGGATTGTGCTGTTGTGGTTGTTGTGTGGGCGGTGTTCTGGGTTGGACATTGTTATAGATGGGACCCTAGAATTTTTGGTCAGGTTAGGGCAATATATACATAGAGGTATGTGTAGGTGTGTAAATGTGTGTGTTTGTGCGAGTGCGTTGGTTTACTTAAACAATCAGTCATATATAGAGTTTAAGTTAGATGGACGACTATATGTCTTACGAGTATATATATACAGCAGATAATTGTTTATATTTTTTTTTTACAAATTTTATATATACATACAATAATACTAGGTATATAGTAACATAAAATGTATTTACACTTAAAGTGCTTGCATGCTATTTACTAGCGAATTACCTGAGCAGGTGCAGCGGCTGTTGGCTGTGCAGCTGCCTGTGGCTGTGGATAGTAACCCCCAAACCCGGGCGCTGGACTTTGAGTTTGCGGCTGTGGCGTAAACTCGCGAATCACGCGCTCCTCCGATGCGGGCGGCCAGGCAACGCGTTTGTAACCTGTAAAGTATATAATATATAGAATTAGGAATCGTCACATACAATAGTTGTGGGTAAGATGTATATAAATGAAAAAAACATTCAACAAAATGCAAAAACAACAAAGCACGCGCTCGGGCGTGGGCGTTGCTGGCCTTGGGGGCATTGCAATAAGTGACACGGTTTGATGCACCGCAACAAGAAATAGCAACAGTTGAAAACACAATTTGAAAATGATTTAAGCCAATTAAAAGTGTATACGTATATAAATGTTTTTACGTATATAATATATTTATTATACGACGACGACGACGACGACGATATATGAAAGTGAAGAGTGTGAGATTTTTCGAGATTTGCGTAGATTCTGCAAATCATACTCGATGTTACTGTTGTTGTTGCTTTAGCTGTTGTTTTTGTCATTGTAGATGTCTAAATTTAGCTAAAGAGTCAAAAAAGAATTTTTAGACGTAGCAGCGCGCACAATGACAAAAGCAACAGCCACAAAATTACTCATACGCCAAGTTGTGTGACAAAATAGTTGAATATAATAAGTTCAGCTAATAATGAACTTGAGGTATCATTTATGGTTGGCTGGAATCGTCGTTTATATGCGCTTAAAGTCTATATAGATGATAAAAAATGTTTACCCTCCAAGGTTTTGTATTTTTCATTTATAATATTCCACTGTGCGCCCATTTTTGTTTTGTTTGCTTTAATTTTAATCAAAAAGTGATTTTTTTATTATTTATATACAAAAAATTGGTGTGAAACTTTTGTTGTTGTGAATTACTGTCGCACAAACCGTTATATAATGATTTTTATTAAAAAAAATGTATTGAATTTTTGTATTATTAAACTTTAGCACACCAAAAAGAAGTCGTTACAATTGTAATTTTTTGAAAAAAGTCGTTAAATTTCGAATTGGTTTCTTAAATAAATAATTATAATTAGATTTTTTAATTTTTTATTCGTTGGCATTCGCCGCGCGATATGTTTGCTTTCGTTGTATGCTACTAAGTGAAAAACGGTCGTGAAAATGCTTAAGGAAATTATTGTTCACAGCTAAATTTGAAATCTCTCAATGTGTTTGTGAGTTGAAAATCTTTATATCTCAATGAGTGAAAAAATAAATTAATTGTGGTGAGAATAAAAAGCAGTACCCAGTAAAATACACAAAATTTTAAATTATTGCTAATGATGCTCAGCCGTGTTAGATGGACTTGTGAATTGCCTGCATTGTTTACATCTTCGATTTTTGATTTGTGAGAGATACAACCAGATCATCATCATCATGATTGTATTATGGGGATCAGCATTAGCATTGAGCACCTTGAAAAACACGTTCGTTCTGGTCTGCCAACGGTGCTCAAGGTGTGTCTACCATATAGATATATACTTGTACTGTATAAATATATCTAGTTTTTTGCAAATAAGAATAAAATGGCTAAGAATATTTTGCATATTTTTGCGTTCACCGAAAGCCAAATACTGATTGAAAATGGTTTAAAAATAAATTGCTTAGCAATATGCAATGATATTGTATTCTTTTATAATTATCATTGTTAGCTTGTCTTATTTTGACTAGTTTGGCTTATGTATATGTATATTTGCCAGCTCTTGTCTTGGGACTAAGTCAAATAAATTTATAATTGAACATATAGTCACAGGTGTACATCAAAAAGTTGGCTCATTCAAATTATTAGTCAAAATGTCTTAAGATGTAAACACAAATCTCTGACTATTCATAAGATATCGTACGAACATATTGGCAGCAAATGGGCCGTGCGACATTGAACAATGAAAACGCTTGTTAAACACAAAACAAATTAGTTCTAATGGCTTGACTAGACAGTTTTGATATCAGTTCACTGTATTAGGGTGACCATGCTACTAAAACAAACGTACATATTTTGCAGCCCTGTTTGCACTGGAGATGGTTCTTTTGGTTTTTTGTTGTTTCTTTTGGACCTTTAATCAGGTTAATAAAACTGTATACAATACTGTTTTAGAAGACATCAACGTAGCTTGCAAGGAGATTGCTGAAAGAGTATTAGGTATAGTGCGCCGTTTAAATAGTATAAATAAGTCAAGGAAACGACTTGGTTAGAAATCCGGACTAGGAAGCAACTTCGGCATATCTAATTGCATGCGAGAATGCCGGCATTTATTTTAACAAACAATAACAAACTCTGAAAATTTGCGTGGAGTTTAGGATGGGCCCGATGTTACAGTTCTTTAGTGCGCAAGCGTCTCTCTAGGTGATGACACAAATGAGCCCATTGCTTTAACTGCTGCCCGTCGAAATCTTAGAAAAGATATTCCCACTGATCCCCCAGAAAAAATTCAGCCTGCGGATAAATGCAAAGGAATCCAACCTTATGTGAATTGGTGCAATTAACACCACTTCTCTGGTTTTAGAGCGCGAAGGCATCGATACATGGCAAATTTTGAGTATCTTGGCAGCAAAATTACTAAAAACGGTAGAGCTGATGCAAATATTGGTGATCGAGTCAACAAAGCACGACTTGCATTTCGGACCAAATTGAGAATTTTTAGCAACAACATTAAACCCGTACTTTTGTACGTTTGCACAATGAAGCCTCACGCAGTTTACCATTGGAAAGTTGCAAACTTTCATAAGCAGCAGCTTAAGAAAAATGAGGACCTTCTTTTGCGATCAAACGCCATTCCAGTATAGTCACAGGATACAGGCACGCAAGTTTACATAGTCATGTTTTACGCCGGCCTGACAGTAACATTGCACAAGCAGTCCTAGATTGGAACCCAGTAAGGGCAGCGATGTCGTGGTCAAGAAATGCATGGATTCGGAGCACAAAACATGAAATAAATCAGTCCCATATTTCGTGGAGCCCACTTGACCCTACAGCAAGACTGGAATCACTCAACTATGCAAAAAATAAGTGCTACCCTCGCATAGACATGGTGACACGTAAAAAAAGCTAGAGGATCTATATCTCGAATCGGCAAAGGTTGATCTGCTAATCAATGTGACCAAAGTAAAAGAAATGCGACGTCAATACGATTTCAGATGAGCCCTTAAAGTGGTACGGCCGACAAATTAAAAGAGTCCCCCAAATCTTTAAACAAAACTGTGGACCAACAAATTTACAGTGTACACCACAATTAGACAGATAGGACGCACCTTCAATGCCTATGTAAGGGCGCGGCGATACATTATCAAACGATCGATTCATATTGAAGTGAAAATCGCGTTGGAGCTGCTGCTCTTCATTGGCCAAAGAATTGAATTGATGCTGTTCATCATTAGCTTCATTATGTTGCACTAGAAACTCGAATGGCGGCGGCTGTGAGTTACAACGCGGTGTATACGCAGTCTCGGTTTTTGGAGTAGTACTGGGTGCTGTGACTGTTTGAGTAGCAGCCAGCATGCTTGAGGATGTGGACATACACAACTGTAATGGCTCGGTGGCCGTTCGTACTAAAAGCCCAATATTATGACCTTCTATTTGTGGCACATACGCGAACTTAGTCTTCACCGGCTCATTAGTCAGGGCTGTTAACTTGTTGGCCTCCAATTGCACGGCATTTAATGGTGAGCTGGCACGTTGTGCGGTTTCAATGGGTGGGGCCGGATAGAGACGTGATGGCAGCGGACTGGGCGAACGACTACGCACCCACTGCTGTGGTGTGACGTCGGCTGAAAGGGTTGACTTTGGGATAGCAGTTTCCGTTGACTCTTGACTTGGCACAATTTCGATTTCGCTACGCTGACGCAACAGTTTGTCGGTACTGCTGCTGGGTGTTGTTGCCATCGCCGTCGTGCTCTGCATATCTTCCCAGGAGATTTGACGCGATATATATGGACTAGGTACCTCATAAGTGGCTTTATAATCGTCCAGCTGTTCGTTGCGTAAGTTCTCAAAACGCCATTGATCTGCTGGAGTTATCTTGCCCCAGCAGAGCGGTGAGCAGCGTTGCACGCCACAAATTTCACAGTAGTTGGACGGCAAGGAGCTTTCAGCGGCTGCTTCGTGTGTGCAGTTTTGTTTTAAATCCTTGGATGCCATTTTTAAATCAAGTTGCTGTTGTTCTACATGTGGTTGTTGTTCATGTTTTTGTTGCTCCTGCTCCACCTTTTGATTGTCCGCCGGCTGCTGCTTGGTTGTGGGCATGCTGGCCAGTTGCTCATAGCTGGCAATAACATCCGCCACATGTTTGTAGTCTGTGCTTAGCTGCGCTTCCGTTGCTGTCTCCTTTTCCTTTTCCGTTTCACTTTGTGGGGCTGCGGTAGCAACATCCGTTTCCTCTTCTATAATTACGTGTCGCGCCAAGGCAGCATACGGCGTTGTCTTATGCACTACGTGCAAGACCAAGTGCTCGTCCGGCTGCCGCCTTGTCTTACTACCCTTTGACTCGTGCTCTTTCAGCGTTAAGGCAATGCTGCGTAGCTCGTCTAATGCATGCTCTACTATGGGCACGTTCTCTGGTATGGGCTCCGTTTCAGCCGCTTCGGTGGACTGGTTTAAGGGCATTATTGCGGCACCGGCTGCTCGGCGGTAGATTTGTCTTAGAATGGATTGAAGTGGACTTTCCAGTGCGAGAATGGGTGATTGTCGAGCGGCAAACATGTCCCACAACGTATTTTTATTGTTGCTGTTCTCAATATTGGTTGCCTTGGGTAAGTCTGCTTTGATTTGTTCCGCCTCTGGTTGAACGCTACGCTTTAGCGCTGACTTAGCATTCTCCATATACGCATCTATTTGCCGTAAATGCTCCGCTATGGATTGCTGTATATGCGCATATTTGGCCTCCAATTGCGCGATTTCCATATGCGACTCATGTTGCTTGCTCTGCTCCTGATTGCTGCTGCTATAGTAGACGCCTTGGCGTCGCGCCTGTTTACTGGCCAAATCTGCTGCTCCGGCATCGGGCTTAGATCGTAGCTGTGGTGCTGGCATGGGTAGAGGCAGCGGTGGTGGAGTGGGTATGCTAGGCGTTCCAGGTAGTGATATGTTTTTACTCACGCTCGCCTGACGCTGTAGTTTAATGCCGCTGGTTGCACTAACATAGGTAGCTTGCTCTGCTGCGTCTTGGTGCTGCGGTTTCATGTCCAGTATATTCTCTTTCGGATTTTTCCAATTGGTTAATTTTTGTGCCTGTTTTTCGGCTGTGGGTGAGGGCAAAAGCGCTATGGCTGCTGGTATATATGCCACCGTCTGATCCTTTTGATCCACGGAGCGTAAATAGATGCAGGCGTCGTCGTAGATTTGCTGCGCTGTGGGTTGTTGTCGTTGTTGACGCTCTGGCTCTGGTTCTCGCGACTTTTCCACTTCAACTGGTATGACACGCGATTTGTTTGCCGCTGCCGCGTGCAACTTGGGCAGCTGCTTTTGCTGCTTAGCTGCCAAGTTGTCAGCGGGTTTTGCCAAGTTATCATCTTTTACAGCTGCTGCCTTCTCGCTGGGTATTGGTGGCAGCGGCAAGGCTTCCAAGTCGGTCACAGACAGTACTGCTGTCTGTGGAGTGACACTAACCTTGGGATCATCCTCGCTGTCCCCATCGTTTTCCGTGTCATAGCTGATTTTGATCTCACTGCTGAGCTTGATGCAGCGTCGCTGCACCTTGGGTTTGCCGTTACCAGTAGCAGCAGCAGCTCTGGGTTTTTGGGGCGGTAATTCTGTGGCCGGCACTGCACGTTTTCGTGTGCGTCCTCTGTCCAACGAGTAGGCTTGACGCTTTAGACGATAGTTGGAAGCAGCTGCTGGACGCTTTTGAGCTAGCTGCTCGTAGTACTCACATTTGGGGGCCACCAAGCCAATATCCATTTCGGCGGCCTTAGTCTCTGGCGCACTAAAGCCCTTCGCTGTGGGTGTGGTTGTGAAAACTGGATTTGGTGATTTAGTAATTAGCTTATTGGGTGTGGTCGGCCCGGCTGATTTGGCGCCCTCTAGCTGACGCTGCTCACGCACCTGTCTGGCTGTGGGCTCTATGATTCTCGTGGGACTATTAAACTTTTCACGTAAAGCTACTACGCTGTGTTGCCTGCAAAGTGCCGCATCAAAATGTGGCACGGAGGCAACATTATGATCGACTGTAGTTGCGACTTCGAGCTCAGCTGGCGGCCAGCTGTGATCACGTTTGTATAAGGCACGGCGTGTGGCCAATCGGTTTATACGCAGCACGGTATCACGATCTATGGTTATATCCTGTTGATGGGTTAAAAACTCATTCTTTATCTGATCCAGCAGTTGCTGATGTACAGCATGATGCGGCGGAGCTTCGGTTTGACGCTTTCGCGAACGGCTTTGTCGTGGGCTAAAATAATCTACTATAAATTTTGAAGCGTCAAATAGCGGCGGGAAGAGGGCAGAATCCAAAAAGAGCACTTCTATTAAAAACTTTCGCTTACATACACGTAGACAAATATTTCACAAACAGGATGACTAGGACTAAGATTTGCGTTTTGTTGAAAGTTTTTATTGTTTAACAACTACAACGTTTTTTTTTTGTTTTGTTGTTGTTGGGAGTGCGTTGTTGCGTATTTAAACAACACTTAAACAAGATACTAAAAAATAAACATGTTCCATAAAGAAAAACATACCGCATTTAATTTGTTGTTCCTCCTCCTCGACAGCGCGTAATACGGCCGAGTTAGCCAAGTTTAATGGCTTTGTTATATTTTCGTCTACTTCAATCCTGAAAAAAAAATAGAATTATTAGTAATGCATTATTCAATTTAAAATTTATTAGAAATAACTTAAATTGAAGTTCATTAGGCTAAAATTGTTTGTACTGTAGTTTTGTTGTACAGTTTGAGTGCCACAGTGTCGGCCGATAACGCGTTACATCAAGCAGTTCGCTACTCAAGCCGTTAAAGCAGTTCAAATAAACCAAAACTGTTCAGTGATTACAAAACTGTATACGATATGAAGCTCATGAGAACTATAGCACATACGATATTCATACGAATACGATATTCCAAACGCGTTATGCCGGCGGCTTTTTAATTTTTATTTAATTGTTATTTAAAAAAATTAATCTAATTAAATTAGAAAAAAAATTTAATGTAAATAATAGCAACAAAATTTAATGCAAACATTGAATTTTTGTTATTAAATTGCTTAAATTGTTATTATTTATAATTGAATCGGTCATTTCAAAAACCTCATAAGTCCCTAAATGAGAATTTTTCAGGAATCAATAAAAACTGTTTCGTACACAAACAAATGAGTTTTAACGGACTTTTTTATGCTTAATTTAGTATTTGAGTGATAGAAAATTTAAATTCTGAATAACCTTAACAATTTATTAATGAAAATAATGAAAAAACCCGAAAAACTATTTTGGACTTATGTTGTTTTAGCAAGAAACAATTAATAAACTGTTAAGATTATTCACAATTTAAATTTTTTATCTCTCAAATACTAAATTAAGCATAAAAAAGTCCGTTAACACTCATTTGTTTGTGTACGAAACAGTTTTTATTGATTCCTGAAAAATTATTATTTAGGGACTTATGAGGTTTTTGAAATGACCGATTCAATTTTAAACATCAAACGTCATGTAAAAACCTCATAAGTCAATGGACTTATGTTGTTTTTGCAATGAACGTCTTTTTCACGGTATTATTTGAAGAGGAAGGATTGTATTGATTTATGTAGTTTTTACCCAGAATACGTATCTCTCTTTAAGGAGCCATTTTCAGCAAAAAAAGCATATTGCAAAAAAATGTGACTTATGATGTTTTTGAAATGACCGATTCAATTTTATTTTTTTAGTTTTGTAAAACCAAATAAGTTGCATTAACATAAAAAAATGGTTAATAAAATTTTGAAATTTCTATATTCTTTGATAAATTATTTAATTATAAAACCCCCGAAAATTCAAAATTCGCGATACTTTTTGAACACACCGAAAAATAACTGTATTCTAAGAAATTTATGTTTTTTAAGAAAATCATCAACACTGATTACTATTTTCTTGATTATTTTTGATTGCATATACTATATTATGTATTATATATTTTTGAGCGGCCAATGCTCTATTTTTATATACTAACTAGCCTGCCTCCTCGACAATATATATTTTAATATAAACATCGCAATAATATTTTCAGAGCAAGATGAAGACAGGCTCATAAAGCCAATCACAATCTTGGAAAAAATCAAAAAGTGTGCTGCATTGAAGATTGCAGCCACACAAGTCCACCGTCGATTTTACACACCTTTCCGGTGGACAAAAATGAGCAACAAATGTGGAGATCCATATGCAATATAAAGCCAAGGTTCATGAATAACGCCTGCCTTTTTATTTGCAACGATCACTTTTTTCCAAAAGTTATAATGGATAAAAAGTTGAAAAGAAATGCCAGGCCGATAATGCACATGCACATGGAAGCCCAAAAAAGTGGAATAGAATCTGAACCACTTGTGGATAGGAACAAGGAATTGAAGGAAAATAAGAATTGCACAAATTTTAACTATAGAAATATATTTTGTTTACTAAAACATTGTACATGTAAACTAAAACTTAACTAATTCCTATTTGAGTGATTTTGTTGAGGATAGGACGATGATAGGAGAAATAGGAAATGAAAGGAAGTGTTTCTGCTGTAATGTGTCTTGCGAAAGTCAAGTCGATGGTTGTTTCTTTTAACGTAGTTGACTTAGAAACGTTTGATACGCAATCAAGATTATATGTATATTTCATGAAATTAAGAAACGAGTTGTCAGACTTTACGTTTTCGTATCTCTTAATAAAATAAAATTTTCTCGGCAGTAGATAATAAATAATAGATAAAAGCTATACACACACATGAAACATAAACATATCATGTAAGAATTTTCAATGTGAAGGCATGATATATAACATTAATAGAAATATTATTGATATATTTTCTATATATATTATGTTATTATTGTATATGTATGTATATATTGCTGGCATGAGGCATTTATAATTAATTATGGAAGGCATAAAATAAAGAGAATATATCATTTATCATGTTTTTCATGTATATATTTTATATATGATAAGTGACATACATGCGGAGATGGAAGTTCATATAACAAGTATTACAAGTATGCATTTGCAGATTGCCGTAACGTTACCGTAACGCGTTACGGTCGTTACACTTTTTCATGAGTGACTCCGAACACAATTAGGTTGTCCTAATTTAAGACGTTGTCCCCTCAAAAGAACAACTAGTAACATCATGCAAAAGACTGCCCGATGATTTCTTCAAGGTCTCTTGGCATAATAATGAGATTGACCTAACTTGCCCTCGTTGGGAATACTGGCGTTCGAAATACAAGAGGAGCAAGTGGGCAAACTGGAAAAACAATTGGAAGATCTGCAAAGCCAGATTGATGCATTGTCGAAACAAATGAAAAACACCACTGAAATGAATTGGAGTCCCATTAATAGAATACAGCCTGGCTTCGACGAAAATGTATGCAAAAATATTGCAGAACCCGTCAAAAGTATGACAGACACAGAAAAAATATGTGTCCTCGTATTTGACGAAATGCACGGTAGAGCAGAGCTCGAGTACAATTCTACAACTGACAAAATTGATGGCTTTGTAGATCTCGGTAATGGAAGAAGGGAGAAAAAGGTTGCAAATACTTTTCTCTTCTTCCAAGTTAAAGGCCTTGTACAACCGTGGAAATATGTATTCTCCTATTACTGCGCTGACATTGTAGTGAAAGCTGATAATGTGGGCGGCATATTAAAAGAAAATCTAAGTGCCCTAAAAAAAATTGGCCTACAAGTCAGAGCCATCATCTGCGATCAGGGTCCCTCAAATCAAAGTGCTTTCCAAAAAATGGGCACAACGGAACTGAAATTTTATGACGCAGATGGCACTATCTATTCAAAAGCATGCGAAATTGCTTAATGATGAGCGGCATAAGTACGCCAGTAGGCGAAGCAAGTTGGGAAGTCATTTCGGAACTATACAACATAAAAAAAGTCAGTGCAACTACGCGCATGGTTCCGAAATTGACAGAGGCGTACGTATACCCCCGCTTCTTTCAAAAGATGATAGTGGTCTTGGCAGCGCAGGTATTTTCAAAATCGGATGTAGATGCAATCAAAGTCTGCCATAAGAACAATCAGTTCTCAAAGAAAAATGCGGACTACGCACTGCCAACAGCCGATTTTGTCTAAAAATGAACGACGCATTTGATCTCCTTAACTGCCGATCATTCAACGCAGGTCAAAAAAGGCCTTATTCGGATGTTAAGGAGATACTGCTGGAACTTGCGTCGTTCCTAAATATATTAAAAATGGGCTCCAATTTCTGTCGCGATGGCTTAATCGACACACTGTATAATATGATAGCACTGTGTGACGAGTATATCCGGAGTGGTTTGCTACTAACCACAGATGCAATTTCCATCGTCAAAGCATTCTTAGCAAACTAATCGTTGAGCTGTTGAGGAAAAATCCCGATTGCTTTTGGAAAACCTCAACATAGAAAAAGCTGCATAACGAATGAAAATACTTCTGGATGAAATTTGGTAAGGATATAAAACATTTTAATGTATTCATAGCTAATTATTGAATTTTTTTCTTTTACAGATGAGAATGCTTTTGATGTCATATGGTGGCTGGCATTAAACCATCCTAAGCATCTGCAAATGAGTCTGTGAAGCGAATATATAGCCTCTCCCTATTAATAGTCAACCTCACCTTCAGGTGCATAAACGAGGCTCTGACGACCGAGAAGGGGCGGTATAACCCGACATTTTTGCGCAGGAGAAATACTGTCGCTGCTTATGGATGGTTCTTTTTTTTTTTTTAATCATGCTATTGGAACAAAATACATAAGTTAACAATTACAATTACTCACTTTAATCAAATGAAATTTATGGTTTATATATAACTAATCCGAATTTTAAGAATTTTATTTTCAGGCGTACTCCAAGGAGGAAAATCTGGATGCGCCAATGACGGCAACCACATCAACAATTCCCTTAAATAGTAAGTTAAACTGAATAAAAAAAAAATCAAAAACTTTAAACTGCAAGATAATTTATAAAAAATGTTAACAGGTCACTGACTATTCTGAAGACTGAAGGAAGGAAGACACCCAAAGAAGGAAGGAAGACTGAAGGATGACCCCACTAAAACAGTGCCTTATGCCATATGCAGAATTAAAACCTTTGTGATAGAAAGATAAGATATTGAAATTATTTAATGTTAAACATTTATTAATTAATTATATTTCCTTTTTTCTAGTGAGCCTGGACCTGGATGATGAATTCATATGGCGGACCTGGACGCAGGTTTTGAAATTTGCCCCATCAGGACCTGGTATGGCCGCCGGACATGGTTCACCTGCTGGATCATGCCCGGCGGTCATGACAGTACCTAGGGACCTATTTGGGGGCTGTACTTGAGCAGAGACTGCTAGGTACTACATGAAATACCCAAAAAGAGGAGGAGGGAATGTTTAGTGGGCACGCCACACACGTAGCAACGACGGTTGCTTTATGGTGCGAAGGCATTTTAACCCTACCTCATCCGCCCAAAAAAAAGAAGAAAAAAACTGGTGCCTGTAAAGTCGGTTTTACGGGCGAAGATTTTACGTGACAACGTCTTTTTCTCGGTAGAATATTTATTGATATGAATATTATTAAATTGCACAATAGGAACAAGGAATTGAATGAAAATAAGAATTGCACAAATTTTAACTATAGAAATAAAAAAGTCGATGGTTGTTTCTTTTAACGTAGTTGACTTAGAAACGTTTGATACGCAATCGAGATTATACGTATATTTCATGAAATTGGACACACACACACACAGATTACGATGGAAGTTCATATTACAAGTATTACACTTATCGTTACACTTATCGTTACACTTATCGTTACGGTTATCGTTACACTTATCGTTACGGTTATCGTTACACTTTTTCATAAGTGACACCCATACCAACCTTATTTAAGACGTTGTCACGCCAAAAAAAAATATGTACCCACATAATTTTATTGTTATAAAGCAAATAGACTAAAGAACAAATGTACGAGGGGCATTCAAAAAGGAAGTTTCCCTAATTTTAAAATGAAGTACAAAACAATTTTTAGGTTACAAAATGAATATTTATTAACTATTTGACTCACAAACTATTTTTCTACATAGTCACCTTCGACTTGAATACATTTTTCGTATCTGTTATAGAGTTTATGCAAACCTTCTTTAAAAAAAAACGTGTCCTGTTTTTGGAGCCATAATTTGACAGATGTTTGAACTTCTTCGTTTGAAACAAAATGCTGCCCACTTGGTGCGAGATCCGGAGAGTACGGTGGGTGATCGAAAATTTCCCATTTGAATTTTTCCAATAAAGCTCTCGTTTTTTGAGCAGAATGAGGCCGTGCATTATCATGAAAGAGTACGATTTTTTTGGATAATTTTCCTGGACGTTTTCGTCTGATGGCATTTTTAAGCTTATTTAAAACTTCGCACGTAACGATCCGCATTGATTGTTGTACCAGGTTCCAAAAAATCAACCAACAAAACACCTAACGCAATTCACAATTGGACTCGTTTTGCAATGGTAGCTCCATGGTTGTTGTGTTTATACTGCTGAAAAAACTATTTTCGGTCACCAATAGTGGATGGATAAGGCGTCGGACTTCGGATCCGAAGATTGCAGGTTCGAGTCCTGTCGCGATCGAGGTGAACAAGTCTGATTTTTTTCCAATTCGTTATTGGGTATTATTTGTTTTATAACTTAATTTATTATTATTTTTGCCTTTAAGTTACAAAATGTAAATGCACAAATTGTTAAGGTCAGATTTTGTACTATATGGCTTCTTGTACGCAGAGTGTAGGGAATTGGATTAAAAGTCTTAAGAAAAAGTTTCAGCTCGTAACTACAATTTATTTTAAAGAAGCGATTGATAAAAAAAAACGTTTTTGGTCCATAAAACTTTAATTTTTGAAGATGACGTAACTAAATTTGGAATTAAAAAATTTTTTTTTTGTTCTTACGCAATGCTACGCATTTAATTTGGTTGCAGTATGATGGTATAGGGCATCTAAGCCCGACTTAACCGTGTACTTATTTTTTTAACGAAATATTTTAGTTTTTTTTTTTTTTATAAATTTTGGCAAATTTTTTATAAATGAAAAAATTTTTAGTATCGTAGAATCTCAGAATGATTTCATTAAGATAGAAATAAGTAGTTTTAAGACTCCAAAAGTACGAGTTAAGTGGTGCACGGTTTACTAGTAGAAAGTATATTTTTAATAATCTCTTAAAATAACAAAATATTGTCTGCGTAATTATAATAGTTTGAAGCAGCTAAGGAATGCTAAAGGACTTACTTAAATGTTTAATAAGGGAAGTTTTTTCCTTTTAAGGAATCTTTTCAGAGCTGGCACATATGTATGTGTTAACTGTTTTATTTAATTATGTAGAGTTTTCAACGTTAGAGTCTCTCCCACGTAATCAACTCCTTATATGCATGTGGCGTAACAGCAGGCACTACCGGTAGAGATGTATGAAACGCTTTTAAAAAGTAGTCAAAGTGTTATTTCCTGCGCCTCACCTTATTATGGATGAGTTAAGAAAACATTGACGAACTCAAGGATATTACTTTACTGAGGGAGGTAAGAATATGACGGTTTTTTGTGAAAATTGTCGTTGTGTTGTTTCTTAGGCTCACATGAATCTATGCAGCTTTTAAGCCAATGATATCTGAAATCCAGGTTCTCTTAAAGGATCAAATAAATTGCGTCAATCTTTTCATCTTTGTCGTAGCAGAGAAATAAATAGTTATATATAAATTATACAATAGTTTAGCACGAAATCCGAAATTTGTAGTTCTTGAAATATTTCTGTTAATGTTCGTAGGTCCATTAGTTTGGTAAGTTGTAAATAAAATATAAGAATTTATAAAATACCTGCTAAAGTAGCCTTTAATGACCGTTCCTGCTTAAGTACCACGTGATTGGCTCTATTTTTGACTTGTTTTACTAGCTATTCATAGATGCGTTTAGTTGCAAGCACCCACGCAAATTTAATCTTATAAGAAAATGCTCAAAGATTTGTTCCTATGGCCACATCATAATAATAAAGACTATATAAATGGATGACTTTTTTATAAAACTTTACGTTGTAGAATTCTCTTCGTTTAATTGATATTTTAATTTTCTATTTAACATAATTTACTAGGGAAAGTATTCATAAACATTTTTGAAAATTATTAAATTTTATAAAAAAATATGTTTTATATATTATTTTATTTTGTAAAAAAAAAATATTTTTTTTTTGGCCGGATTTTGGGAGATCTTAATAGTGCAAATTTAACTCGGTAGTAAATTAAAAAGTTAAACTTAGAGCTTTTAATCTAACCCCTTAATTATATACACTCCAATTCCGGATTCAGCTGCCCAAAGTCCATATTCACATGTAAAGGTTATACCACTTTTTTTTGAGAGCATGTGAGTTATAACAAAAAAAGTTCTGTTCCAGCCAGAATTGCCGTCTCATAAAAATAAAAAAAATCGGGTTATGGAACCGATACGAATCACATACAGTCTTCTGGCAATTCGATGTTGGTGGCATTTCTGAAGGATTGCGTGCTAGTAGAATTGCACAGGAGGGTGGGGTCGGTCATTGAGGTGCGCTTGCGCTTGTCTGATTGTCACACGGGAGTGACCAGCGACGATTTCCTAACTGGCCGATCCATGTAGCTTACAACATCCAGCTTCACGCTAGGTACCCTCTGGTTAGCCCCTGGATACCCCTTTCCAGGAGTAAGCTAATGTAAGAAGGTGACCCCTCAGGCGATCTGTGTTTTGATGACGGTTTGCATGGACATCTACTACCATGCAAGGGATTCGAAGGCCCAGTCAGCCGTCATTTCCTTTTCAAACCCCATGATAACGAAAATATCAAAAAAGTCTCGGATATGCAGGCGAGCGATACAGGCCTAAACTCACATCGGGTTCGTCGTGCCATAGAAGCAGAAGAAGAATTGCAGAAGTACTGCCAAAGATGAATTATCAAAGAGTTCTGGCTTTGAAAGGGTGACAACAAAGCGCTGACTGGATTTTGGATGAAATTGCTTTCTTATAAATTATTAGTATTGTCGTTTGCAGTCTTATTGACGTATATGCATGTGGATTTAAGCACTAGGTCACATTTATATTGGGGAATATTTTGTAAGCTATGTGAATATAAATTTAACTTCACTGCGAAAATTAAAAAAAAAAAAACTTATCAAAGACCAAAGGAGCCAGGATCATACATTTCTGTTCGTCAAAATCGGTAGGTAGACTCATGTGGTCTAAAGTATATAATAATAATTTTAGTTTTTGAGGATTGCCACAAGTCTTTCCAAATTAAATGAGTTATTCTACTTATGCCTTAAAATGCATACCTCTTAAAACCAGATGAACACTATACAAAATGCATTTGGAATGTTTCATCTGTAACTGTTCCTAGTTACTTATATGTAATAGCCTCATTGTATGGTATGGGGCAAGATATCGGGATAAAGCAACCAACTTGATCTCCCTGCAAATAATGCACATCTATTGGTAACATTTGCGCTCTCTGACTCTTGAAGGCTATATCGGATCGCAGATGTACCAAAGATACGTGCTTACTTCTACATTCAAGTTAAATATTAGCTTAGTATTTCCTGAAGAGATGTAGAGATGAGAGAGAGAGATAATGAACTGAACTTAGTTTGAACAAACGCTAAGCAGCAGCTTCAGCAATTTGTTTATTATAAAGTTTAAAGTTGAAATTCACAGCTCTATTTTTTTATGAAAAACTCGATAAATGTTGCTTAAAGTTTTTCTGCTTAGTTACCACGCGCAATTATGCCTATATTTGACTAGCTTCACTTTCCAATTTTAGACTTTAGCGCTTTGGTGGCAACACCTACGTAAATACACCTCAGAAAATGTTGTTACACAGCAGGCATAAATTAATGCGGCAACACTGGGACAGGCCAGAGTTTACAATGTGCGTAAGTAGTGCTGCAAAGAGCCATATTGACCTCAAACTTAAACTTGCTTAAAGTACCTCAAACATGGACAAAATCAGATGCTAATCGACTATGACAACTAGACAGCCATGGCCGCTTAAGCTAAAGCGGCTATAAAAGTCGTTACCAGTTTGCGACACTGCATCATATCCTGTGCAGCTTCTAAACAAGCAACTTGCTTCCTTGCATCAACACCAACACCAACATCAACATTAGCAACAATGTCCAAACTAATCCGGCTTCTCTTAGTACTGGTCGCATTTTGTGCGCTGTTCTTGAGTTCGCCGCAAAATTTCACGGAGGCGGCTGCAAGTAGGCGAGTTTGTGGCGCCCAACTAAACGATCTGCTGTGGATGGTCTGCCAGGGCAGATTTAATCACCGAGTACCAGCAAAACGTGGATTGGGCCTTGCGGATTCATCAGCTACTACCAATTCCAATTCGCGTAAGTATAGCGTATTGTATGCCAATGACTTTCTTTGTCTATTTCACATTTCGCATTGCAGTGGACATATTTGATTATGTGGAGCAACAAAACATTGGTGATGACACCGAGTCAAGTCCTGCCGCCGCCAAACAGACAGCTGGCAATTGGTGGCAGCCCGAAAAGATTTACAATTCGTTGGTGGGTACCAGGCGGCGTATGCGTAATGTGGCGGATGAATGTTGCGACAAGCCTTGCACTATCAACACCATGTTAAATTATTGCCAACTCTAGGCTTGGAATTGGATGTTTTGAGGAAACAACTCTGACTGAATTTTGGATGAAATCGCTGCTGCTTCAAATTGTTGTTGTTGTCTTTATTGTTGTTGATTTACTAGTCACTACTTAGCATACTGTCTATTAAAACGTTTGCAAAATCAAGCCAAATCTCAAGCATTGTGTCTATATGCCTGACGTTTTCGTTTAATCAAAATTAAACAACCTGCCAGACCCAGACCCTACAACAAAACAGTTCTCTTGGCCAATATAGTGACTCACTATTGCAACTGTTGATATGTATTCCCGAATTCTAAAAAAACAAAAAAAAAGACCAAAAAGTGTTTAGAATTTTTAGTGCCCGAAGCATGGTTACCCTATAATTATGTTGATGTTCTTATTTGATACAAATACATCAGAAATATATTATTAACAGCTGTTAGTGTTTGCTCTCAGAAACAAAAATTAATGTGGAAGAAATCTTGTATACAAATGATGAGCCAAGACAGCTGCTAGCGGGTAATCTGAATCGACTTGAATGCTTCGATATGGTCACTCTATGATTATGCAATCAATTCTCTTTGGTCCATACACCTTGCGCTGGGGGCATAATTAAATAGCCTTGTTTTCTTGAAGCTGTAGCCAAAAGCTTTGTTAGTAAATTTTCTTAAGGTCCCTTACATATATTTCATTAATGTTCATTAAAAGTTAAAAGAAAAATTCTATGTTTAATGCTTGATTAACTTGAAGTTTTCATCAATTATCAACACTGGTATAACTGTAATGAAACTGTTAATATGATATGCAACAGATTTGATAAGAGTTTATGATAGAACCAAAAGGTAAAATGTGCATTTTCTTAAGGTTTCAGGTCTACTGTAATTAATTGAATCCTCAATTTACAAATCTATCGAAATTCTTATTTCAAACGGTTGTGCTCCGAAAAACAAATCCAAATATGAATAGACTCAAAAATGATTTCATATCTTGCTTAAAAAGATTTTCCCTTGTATTATATAATTTTTTAAAATTTCATTTGAAATTGTATAGCTATATTTTTGTAAGTATAGACTTTAATAATTTCCATCAGTCAAGATTCCCAAGCAGCTGCGAAAGCCATACTTATTTCAAAATCTGTTATTGTCTGTTGGTTTCCAAAAAAAAATTCAAAAATTTCAAACTTATTTAATAAAATTCTTCTAACTTTTTTGTAAGAAATCGCATTTTAAAATACATTCTGACCATCTTTATTTTATTAACTGAAATCAACCTATCCAAAAATTTCGATAATCAATACCTCAAGTTTGGGTTACCAAATTTTAAACTCTAACACTTTCAAGATTATTATTTTTATTCACAGCGAAAACTTTTTGGAACAAAAGACGCAAAACAAAAAAAATATTAAATTTTCACTATTTTTGCATCTTTCCAAGCGAAACTAATGAACTCTGTTTGTCAGGGTGGTTTCAAAATAAAAGTTGCAGCACAACTTTTTGGCTAGCTCAACTATTTCGTGTTGCTTTATTTTTGTTGACATTGTCATGCGCCATGTTGTTGCTGTTGTTGTTGTTGCCGCTGCGAATTGTTGCTGATGTTGTTGTTGGGGTTATCTGCAGATTCCCCCAATTTGTTAGCATGACTCATTGGCTGGCGTTAATTTAATTATATAAATTATGCAGAATATACATAAACATACATTTTAATGCTGCTGCAGCTCCCTCCTTGTTGTCGTCAGCTATAAAGTCTATAAAGTTAGTTTTATTTTTTACTATATTTGATAAATTTATTTATGCACACGCGTACTCGTTGTATCTAAACTTTTTGTTAGACTTGTTTTTAATATAAAGTGTATATTTTTTTTGATTAAATTCTCAAGTTTTTGCCTTTTTAGTTGGGATGATGTTAACGTTTTGTCGCACGCATAGACAATGTATAACTGAAAAACTCACAAACTGAGCAGCTGAGCAGCTGAGTAGCTGAACAAGTGAATAAGTGAATTGCAGCAAGCTACAAGATACTACATAGACAGCATAGATACTAGACTGTATCTGTATCTGTATCTGTAGAGCTACTTAAAGTTTGCGTCAACAACGTCGGAGAGCGAACGACAATTGAAATGCTTTAGGCCGGTTTATTTAAACAACAATTGGAAACAACAATGCCAAGATAATCTAGATATCGTTGTGCTTGTCGTTGTTGTAATTGTTGTAGTTTTTGTAGTTGACGCGACAATTAGCTACAAAATAAATATTCAAGTCTAAAGCAGCCAGCAGCAGCATCTTTGAGATGCGCGCCAAAGTGGCCAAAAGTCGCCAAAGTGTTGTAGCTTTGGGTAATTACAATTAAACGTCAGTGCATTAAATAGCACCGCCTTACTGTATTGGTGCGTATCCGTGTGCGTGTGCTTGTGCTTGTATTGAGATACAAACAAATTGTCAACAGTTGCCGCTGCGCTGCCACAGTCTCTGCTGGCAGCGTTTTAACAGCTGCCGTCACGCTGCAGCGCACAAAGTGAGCTTTGCAGCTGTTTTGGCCACTGGGCAGCCACGCACCCCCCTGCCCGCTGCCCCCCTGTTACACCCCTTTATGGCACTATGTGCCATATTAATGTCTATTCATTTGCACGCCTTTGTGCAC
The DNA here is from genome assembly GCA_037043745.1 of Chymomyza amoena. Lineage (NCBI taxonomy): Eukaryota > Metazoa > Arthropoda > Insecta > Diptera > Drosophilidae > Chymomyza > Chymomyza amoena. Next base: position 233,192 of record JBAMAX010002807.1, on the reverse strand, counting down.
CTGCCCACAGATAGAGTATCTTTCACTCGTACCTATATAGTATTAGAGATGAGTGCGTGATTATTACTCTCCAATACTCTGTATCGAAGGTACAAATTTTAAAATGTATGTGTCTATCTGTCTGTGCTCTTGTGTGAACAAAAGGATGCAGTGCAGACAACCCTGGCACAACTGTAGCAATCTCATTCTGTTGATTGTGTAAAATAAGGCAAGACATAAGTTTTATGCAGAAGATACGACTCCCAAACGACTCCCAACAGAGAACTGATATTCCATAAGAGCTTGGGTCTAGCAAAAATTCCAACAAAATCTTTTGATAAACAACCAGATGACTTTGTTTACTGCAGCTATACCAAATATAATTATTCGATATATACTTATATACATATATACTAGTGGGCCCGGCAGACGTTGTCCTGCCGAAACTTTTTGAATAACCTTAAAGTGTATAAACATCTCTAGTTTACTTATCTAGACAATCATAAGATTTTTGGATTAGTTTACTTTCATGACTCTCTAAAAAGCCGTATGGACGAACTTAAGTATTCTTAAGAGAATTCATGCCCACAGAAACTACAATTCAATTTTCTACTATGCTATATATATATATATATATATATATGTATATGTATATGGCAATTTACACACAAAAACCAATATTAACAAAAATGCTTATATCTCACGAACCAATACACACAAACACATCGCAATAGGCTTAAAACCTCTGTATTGATAACCTCTAACATACGCAAAAATCAGATTTGAAATTCATCATCATCATACTTATTCTACTATTGTTTATTTGTGGTTTTTGGTCGAATGCAAATAGACTTTGGTCGCTTTAGTGGCTCTGACGACGATTGCTACAGCTTTATTAGCCATTTACGTTTGTCGCGGTTATACCAAAATAATTAATCTCAGTAAATAAATTAAAGGTAAAAGGTAAAAAGGTGCCCAAAGCTTTTGTCATTTTTATATGTATCATCAGAAACTAGACGTTGCATGACATCTTCCCCATATTATAGCTACCGATATTTATGGAGTGTGGATTACGTGGATAAGCAAATGAGAACTATTGAACTATGTACAACGACACGATGCTACCATATTGCGCATACGTCACGTTGACATCCCTAATAATAAATATAAACTTGTTGTTGTTTTTGCATGAGTTTGATTGTAACTGTTAAATGCTTTGGCAACCTCCTTTGATGGCCTTTCCCCTTTGAACCAATAAACTATTCACTATGAAATATTGCATTTAAATATTATACAGAATTGTTTGTCAATCTATAATTTTGATATGACTATGGTAGATGTATATTCACTTACCCCTCGGCTCCGAAGGCCTTCAGCTCTCGATCTAACGTGGCTTTAACATTCTCCTGGGAGTACAGACCCATGGGCGAGTTGAACTGCTTGTGCACCAGTTTGCGCTGTACGGAGGCCATTTTGTTTGGCTTTTTGTGCTGTTGCTTTTACTTCTGCTTCGAGTTTTACTTCTTCTTCTTCTTCTGCTGCTGTTTTACTTTTGCAGCTTTTGTTGCTTCTCGCTTGCTGTCGCTTTGTTGACTTCTTAACGCTTACTTGCGTTTTCTAGCTTCAAAAGTTTTCAAAATATTGTTGATTAAAAATATTTTGGCAAGCAAATTTCGCTTAGCGTTTGTTAGTTATAAGTACGAGTTAAAATACATATATAAATATGTATATATTTATATACTCTTTTTTTGGTAAAGTGACTGATTGTTGTTGTTGCTGGCGATAGTGGAATAATTTAATTCTATAGACAATTTCCCCCTACTTCTATAGTATATATGCTTAGTTATTTTATATTAGTCATAAATCGTTTTTCGTTGTTCGTTCTGTAAAAAAAGAAAGAAAAAAAACATTTAAATAAATTAGTATAAATATAAAATGCAATTTTAAATGGAGTATGCTCCAAATTTATACATATGTATCTAAAATACTTCAATGTCATTACTATACATATAAACACATATCTAGGGATCTATTTTATATACGCAAGCGTTTCACTTTAAATGCTTTCATTTTTCACATATACATATATGTATATTTCACTGGAAGAGCATCGTCAACACATGGTCAAATGTGTGTATATGTGTGTGTATTTCTATGCCATTTTCATATTTCTCGAACATTTCTTTTCGCACATACTATACTACATATATATGTATGTTTATATTTTAATATTACGTATACGCAATATTATTTTGCTTTTAAGTATTTTTACAGCTGTTGCTTAGGTATTTTTTGAAAATTTATTTAATTTCCAATTTAGTTTAGAATTTGTGGCATATTTCAATATTAATAAAATCAATGTAGCTTTTTTTTCTTAAGCTACAGGCACTCACTCTTCACTACTGTCACTTTTAAAAATGTATTTTAAACTAATTTGAAAACCGCTTGGCTGAACATTTTGCCAATAAGAAATAATATTTTTTTTTTTTTATATTTATATATGCTATAGTTTGTTTTTCTAAAAATAGATGCAAAAACAATTTTTATTTGAAAATATGCTAATTTTGCTATTTCTAATAATTTTTATATACGCACACACACACACACGACAGACAACACATAGACAGACATATTGCTCATTTTTCATTTAAGTTTTTCTGCAGCAGCAGAAAACATATCTGTGAGTTTATATACACATACATACATATATACACTCACACACACACATATCCACACATAAACATTCCCGCCTTGTGTGTCACCTCAAATAAAATTAGCAACTGTGAGCAAATAACGTTATACAGATTTGCGTCATTTCTGCTGTCTTTTGGTCAGCAGCCGCAGCAGCAGCAGCAGCAGCAGCTAAACAAAAAGGAAACCCAAAAACAAAAAAACGAATAGCACCAAAAACAAAATTAAAATAAAACGAACAAAAAAGCAACAAAAATAAACCAACAGCAGCAGTCGTAATGAACATCATAATGTAGTTTTTTAACGGCATAAAAAAATGCCAAGGGAGAGAGAAAGAGAGAGCCAAATCTCAAAGATGCGGAAACGCATGAACAAATATGTATGTACAGTGGGGCAAAAAAGTCTTTACATAGCCCTATTTTTGAACTTAATCCCAGGGTACAATTTTTGTTTCCAAGTAACATTCATCTTTGATACCTTTAACTCCTTGAGGAGCATAGGACCTTATTTCATTAAATGAAGCTAAATACAAACATCAATATGTTAGTTTTTGTATTGTAAAAACACAGAAATTACTTTATATGAAAATGAATTTGAATATAAAAAATATTGTTAGACTGAATAATTTACAAGAAATAATATAATTTAACAATAATTTTGCAGAAAACGCATTAAAATTTTTAATCGAATCCACAATTTCATACAAAAATTGTTGAAATACATTCTCGATTCTCTTCTCACACGGAAAGTATTTTTCCAAGCTCTGTAAAAATTTGTATGCGAAAATCTTGTCTCGCGAAAATTTGGTTGTGCCAAGACTTTTTCTAAAACCTGTTTGCAGCAAGACACTTGAAATTATATTAATGCGTTTGCTAACATTTTATGCATTTTAATAGAGCTGGTCGGTCGCATTCGCAGCTGCCGTCCGTCCGTCCCGTCCACACACACACACAAATACAAGCCCTACATATAAGCGCCCAAAAGCACGCTATGCTTTTTTAAAATATCGCATCATGCAACACTTTTTTGTGCTACTTAGCAACACGCCATGCATACACTCGCACTCGCACAAAAAAAAAAATAAATAAATTAATCAACACTTAATAAAATATTACAATATTTAAATTGGTAGCAAACCGGGCAAATGCCGTGCAAACTTCAGCCACTTGATGCTCCAATTAATGTTTTACACACGTACGCTTACGCTATATGTATTCTATATATGTGTGTGTGTGTTGCACATGAAATAAAACAATATGACTAAAAGTTTTAAAGTGCACAATACACTGAGAAAAAAAATGCATACCTAATGGAAATGATTATGGCTCGTGAATCAATTGACAAGCACAAAATTTTCGTCAATTCAAAAGAATTACTATTTTAGTGCAAAAATTATAATGAAAAGGAGTTTCTAATATTTAATTTAATTTCATTCTAAAGGTGATAAGAAAACTTGAAATATTTTGGAAGCAGCTAAATCACTAAAAATAATCAACAATTCTTAAATTCCAAAGATTACTAATAAAGCAGCAAGAATTTACTTTGCTGCCTAAATTTGTAATATAGTATCCAAATATGTGGGAATCATTTACTTCCTCAACCTATGAAGAATTTCAAAGACACCTTATAAACAAATTGGCATATCGAACTGTATACATCAGTATAGTCTTACTTGAGATAGTTTTTATTTTACACAATAAATTTAGTAGTTTCAGTAAATTTCTTTTGATTTTCCATGAAAAAAAACAAACAGTTATTACTGAAAGGTGACCGAATGAATGAATATTTTTGTTTGTCACATTGCATTTGTCACGATTTTTGCTAAACTAAAAATTCAAGCAGGACTCTTTTGTAATTTTCAAAAGTACTTGGATATCTTGGCTCTATGAAATCTAAATAAATTATATTTAAATTAAGTAAATAAATCAATGAATTCAAAATTTCGAATCCGGACTCCCCAAAGGTTGGAAAATGAGTTGCCAGCCCTGAAATATGTATACATACTTCGATGTGAAGTAAGACCAAATCCTAGATCCGCACCTGCTTACAATTGCCAACTTATCAATGTTTTGGGATAACAAATAATTATTTTTCAACTCTACCTATTATAAATAATTATATAGATATTTGTTTCAGTGTAGCCTAACATGCAGATCAACAGCATACACTGCACACCTATGTATTGCATAAATAAATTTTCGTGTCTATCTATATACATGCATGTGTTTATGTACATATATATGTGTGTATGTGTGTATATATGGTATACAAAATTTAAGCAAAAATAATGTTTCAAAAAACCGAACCAGCTCGACGAACGCGGCCTTCTTGCTGGCCATTTGTGCCCCATCGCTAGCCAGAAATGTGGGCGTGGGTGTTCAACCTCCAAATAGACAATACGTACATAAAAAAAAATATAGAAATACATACATATATAGCTAAATATACACGTTTATATTGTACGAGCTGCAATATTAAATTTTTCTTGGTGCTCCATGCACGGAAGGAAGGCAGCATTATCTGTGGTGGGTATCGAGTATATTTGGTCCACATATGCCGTGTGGAAGATATATTAAAATCAGGTGCAAATATTATTGAATTTTGCGTTTGGTATAAAACAATTTTCAAATCTTTGCAGTTGTATGTAACTATAGCTCTATATATATTATGTATATACTATTTGTATATACTATATGCATATGTGTGTGCTGAGTGTTTGCCAGGCATTTTAGCTGCCTCTTAGCTTAATTATTAACAAACAGCGGTAATATATAATGAATTATACATATACATACATACAAATGTATTTATATGCGTATTATGCGAATACTTGTTTAGTTTATTTTCAGTTGAAATTCTAAATATTTAACGCATATGCCTTACGGTAATTCAACTGGGACTTTTGAATCAATAGATTCATACTCATATATGTAAGTATGTACCCCTATACTCACACAATAAACACATATACATACATACTATATAGAATATATACATATATGCGACTATGCATACCCAGTAGCACTTGGCGGAAAGTAATTCCCAAGACAATTTTTTTGACTTCCTGCTGATTGCTACCAGAAAAAGGTTAGTAAAGGAAGAATGAAATTAAATCCATCTAAAATATTGATCTAAATCGCTAAGTTTGATAAACGGACGAGACTGAAATACGACAGAGCAATAAACGAAGGAATACTATAATATAAGAAGCCAAAACTCTGCTTTCCGATTTTTCATAATTATGTACTTGATTCTTAGGCTAAGTATAATTTTGTAAAATACGAAATACACCTGATTCTGTTTTTACACGGTACAGAAGTTTCAGAAAACCCAATGAAAAAAGACATAAAGCATATCCTTAAGCTGCTATAAAAATAAATTAGAAAGGTGCAATTTCTAAAGAATAAATTTATAAAAATATTTATCTGTATTATTTCAATCTGTCAGGCTTATTGTGTACACCTTTATTGATTTTTCATACTTATTTCTTCAATTAAAACATATTTGCGTTCATAACTGACTAGTAAAAATTTTTTTGGACATTCTAAAAGGCACAACTTGTTCCAAAGTTTCACTTGAGTTTTTGGTTTATGGAAAAGACAACTATGTTTAAAATTTGTATTGGCAAAATTCTCGATTATTTCTTATTTTTTTTTGTTTAAAGATTTTATATAAACTATACCTAACACTAAACAAGAATTAGGTCCACTTCCAAACAATCAATTTTTTAAGATATTCTTCGCTTGCATTTTTGTGAGGCTCTTCGTAGCCCAGTTCGATCCCAGTAGAATTCCAAAACATTTTGTTTCTTCTTGGTTAATAACACACATATAGTATATGCAAATTTTTAAATATTCCTAGTTTGTTGATTATGAATTTAATTTTAATGAACACTTTTTTTCTTCGTCTTGTCAGAATTGTATATCGTAGATTTTTGTCAAATATCCTTTCAAAGTTGCTCGAAAAACTAAATAAAAATGAAATGCATATATTTTATATGCGAATCTTTCACTGTTTCCCTTTCACTTCTTATCTGGATTTGATCTCACTCGTTTTTGAAATTTTCTCGAACAATGACTATTAAATGATTATTGCTTATCTAATATACTGTTCTGCACTTTTTAAAGAATTGTTTTGGGAAACTTCTCAAGGTATGGATTTTAGCCAAAGCATTATCTCCAAAAATTCCGACAGGGTGCTAATCGCCCACCTGTGCACACACACACACACACTTACGCAGGCAATCACACACTCGTTCAAAAAAGTTTACTACACATGCAAGAATTTTTCACGCACAAATTGAGCTATGGAATTATGTAGTACATACATATATATGCATATTCATTTACAATATATATATATATATATACATTTTTATGCGAAAGCATTTAAAGCATGTTAAATTGTTACTTTAACATGCGCGATAATATTTTTTTATTAACATTTTTTGTAATAATATTTATTTTTGTTTTCTCGACTCTCGAATTTTCTTGTATGCTCACCGTCTGTTGCAGGTTGGCGCCGCTTAATCCAAAAATAACACCGCCAAAATGCTAAAAGTTTGCCTTTATAGTGTTAACGCCGGGATTTTGCCGCCATTGCTGCCGCGCTCTTAACCCTTGGCAGGCCATGGGGGTGGCATTCGGTGGCATGACAGCAAACAATTTCACCCTTGTTTGTGTGTGTGCGTTTGAGTGAGACGGTGTTTTCTATTTTATTGCACTTTCACCGCAAATGTTCACACTCTTTGTGTTAAGAGCTGTAAGTGCAAGGTGCAAAGTGCAGGGCGGGAGCCTCAGTTATGAGACGAGACACACTGAAGTCCGGGGACTGGGTGCTCTGGGTGCTCACAGCTCACAGGCACACGGCGGCCACGTTTTCTATTTTTTCCGCAGCCTTAATGGCAAACCGGCGTTTTGTAAGCGCACTATAGAGCAACTGAATCCGTTGGTTTCGCTGCGAAAACTTTACGCAATGATCACGCGTATTCTTTTTTCTTTTCGTTTCTTTTCGTTCGTTTGTTTTTGTTGGCATTTTTTCTACATTTTCACATCTTCAAAATGAAGAAGAAGAATGAGTGGTGGGCTAGGAATCGGGCTGCGGGGTACACTGCTGTGTATGTATTTATACTTTTGCATATGTATGCAGCTGTGTGTGGAAAACTGTGCACAGTGGCGTTCATAAGGAAGGGGCCAAATGTAGAAAAAGTAGCTGCTCTGGTAGCTAGCAGAGAAGTGGTCTAGAATATAATTATTAATTAAGTCATTTAATCATAATCTAGTAGCTAACACACACACACACACACACACACACACACACACACAGGTATCATGTGACAAAGTGAAGTAGAGTATTTGTAAAGTGTATTTTAATTAGATACACAATATTAGAATGGATGAACATTCTCCAACAAGTTGGCGAAAACAAAACTTAAAAAAAAAAATTAAGTGCCTGGAAAGGAAAGTAGAATAAATTACCCCAAAAAAAAAGTTCTGAAAAGTGACAAAGCAGTTTTATTTCAGAGACTGCAATGAGTAATTAAACAACACCAAGAAAGTTTAAGTACAGTCAATTATCGTATTACACAACTAATCCTGGCATCATTTAACTTGGGGAAATTTCTGTTAAAATTTTGTAATTTCTTTTTACAGCTTATATTTATATTCCTTTGATGAATTTTTATTTTCGTTTTATCAAAGTTACGTTAAGGTTTTGGGTTTTTTATGGTACAAAGGGTGCATTTAGTTTGTGCAAGCCGAAATGTATGCAACATCAGAGAGACTAAAAAAGTCAATATACCCAACTGTCTGTCTTTTTTATTTTGTATGGACGCATAGATCTCTGAGTGTGTAAGAGCTAGAGGGACAAAATTTGTTTATTAAATGCGATATTGTGTCAGGGGAGACAAGTTTATTTTTTATTTTTAAAACTGGAGATACACTATACTACAATAGCTCCCACGAAAAACCCAAATAGTTTAAGATCAATAATTCGTTCGTTTAGTAAACAAATTTGGCCATCCCTGTAATAAATTTGATGAAAATCGGTTAATATATCATTAAGCAACAATAGAACAGATTGGTCATAAAAAACGTTTTTTACACAAAATTCATTTGTTCGGATGTTTTCCCATAGCCCCCATAGAATTGGTCAAATAAAGTATTTGATGCTAAATTCGAGTGATTTTTGTTTGATTACAAAAACGTTGTAACCAAGTTTGTCAAATAATATATCTTTTGGAGGTCTTACAGGGTATAGGTTATTCCCAAGACGCCCACGATCGAATTTAACGTACGCCTTTTTTTTAAATTCTCTTTTTAGCATTCCCTTCGAAAATGATGCAATCGATATTCTATCTAACAGATACCATTGAAGGCAACTAATTGCCACTACTAGTTCCATTATAATCATAAATTATTTAGGACTACAGCATTTTTATTAAAAATTAACTACCTAACGGAATCAAGGACTTAAAAACGGTTCTACACAAAAACTCCAGGAGGTAATATGCAGATAAGGGAATTTTTTTATTAACGGCAAATTAATAATAAGGTGGAAAAAAAAAGTTTTTAAAAAAGTTCAAATACAACAGAATTGTAAAATTTAATGTAAACAAATGTTAAACCCAAAAATTTTGTAATTTGCGGGTAAAGGGTTCAGATGTTCAGTTCAATGCGATATTTTCTAACTTGTGCATCGCTATTGATTGATTGGAATTGATTTTATTCGAGAAAAACCTAATAAATATTGTGTTTTACAATTGCAATACTTTCACGAAATAAAATTTGCGATACTGCAAAGTAAGAATTTTATTCTTTTTAGCAAACTTAATTTTTTTTCTAAATTTATTTCCTATTGCCTGCCAATTAACCATGTTGGTAACATTAATTTAATAAAAACCATTTTTTTATTCCCTGTTCCATCAATTATGGGTTTATGATCTTGGGTTTTGTCAACGAGCTGTCTGAAGCTTGAAGAGATAAATTAGCTTGCAGCAAAAGTACAACTTGTCATAAGGAGGAGAACGAACATTTAGCACGAACACTTTTGTCGTGACACGCAACAAATTTTTGAAGATATAACATTGACATTGCCTTGATGACACAAAATACAGAAATAACAAAAGGAGAAAAAAAACATAAGAGGCTGATCCCTCTATAATATAATATAAATGCTGTGTCATACAACAAGACATAATGTATCTGAGCCAATTTCTGAGCAATGAGTAATTGTGAGTCAAGTCATTTAGTTGGCGAGCTGCTTGGACAAATTCGGTAGTAACCGATTGTAGATAAATTTTAATCGTATCAATATCGTTAATAATAATTATACGCTCTATGCACCTTATTCGGGACGCCACTGTGTGCCACGCTTATTTATACAAAATTCTATAAAAACAATTCAAATACAGACGCAACAGCAACAATAACAACACCAACAGCAGTCGCAATACTCAAAGTAGTTTTCATGAAAAGCAATGAAAATTAAATAAATAAAAAAAGAAAATATTCGAATTGTGTGAAAAAAAAACGTCGCCGTCAATAGACGACGAGACAGCGCAGTCAGTCAGCTATGGATGTGTGGACAGGCAGATACACACAGATACACACAGATACACTACAGCTATAGCTAACATACATATAAGCATATGTATAGCTATGCAGTAAGCTGCGTCAGTTGTAGATACATCTACTAGATTTTATATACATATATTGTATCTTATGAGCGGCGGCCTCGTGGAATATTACAACATTTTTACTACTACCTCGACATCTCCACCTCCACAGAGATGCTTCTAATATTCTATTTTGAATTTGTTTTTTTTTTGACTTTTCCATTTACGCTTTTTCTATTATAGCTTTTCCTTTGGTGAGGTTTCCAAATATTTTTTTTCTCTTTTTTTTTTATTGGGTCCACGACGCACGGCAGCAATATCTAACGCGCAAATAGAAATAAAATTGGGAAAAACGACAGAAAAAAAAACAACTAGAAATACTCTTAAATTTTTTTTACATAAAAATAGCGACACGGAGCTCGGCGGAGGCGCCTACCAAAGGATCGAAAAAACGTGCGCAAAAAATACGCGCAAAATGTCATTTAATTGTTGCATTTTACAATAGTTTTTTGTTTTTTGCTTTTGTTTTTTATTTCACTTAAAACTTTTTGGCTTAATACTTTTTTTTTATTTTAATTGTTTGGATATTTATTTTTATTGGATTCGAGTTTTATTTTTCTTTTTATTGTGCTTTAAATGCTAATTAGCTTTTGTGCACAAAAGCCAATTTGTAGCCAATGTCTGTATATAAGTCATTATATACATAGTATATATATAAATAACATGTTTTTTTTTTTTATTTTGTTTGAAATGCATTTTATTTAATTAAATTTTGATTGCATTTTCTTTGCACACCAACACACACACACACACGCACAGAGCGAGGTCGGCAGAGCGAGCGAGAGAGTGCCAGAGTGTGAGCGAGTAGGAACGATGCGTAACACAGCGGTTTGTACTTTGGGAACATTTTCAGATACTTTTTATTATTTTAGTTGGCTTTTTGGCTTAAAGATTTTTTTGTTTGTGTTTTGTGTGCTGTTGTTGTTGTTATGACATTTTTCAGACAGCAATTACACTACACTACACTACACTACACGTAATAAACACTACACTACACTTCATACAGTCTTTATTGTAGCCACACTTTTGTTGTAACAGAGTGTGTGGGTGTGTATCTGTGTGTGCCTGTGTATCTGTGTGTTTTTTTGTTTTTTTTTTTTTGTTTGTGTAGTAGTACACGGGATACGTACACCTGCAATCTGCACTGACAGCGACTGACAGCCTGCTTGATAGTGACCACGTTCGCGGTGCGAATTATTATTATTACTCGTACGTGGAACGATCTCAACACTTGGCGTAAGTCGTTTTCATCGGATCGGACACAAAGTTCGCAAAAGCAGCGAAAGTTGTTGCCTCTGCTGCCCACTTCTTTCATGGAAAATGGAAAATGTATGACACACACACACACACACACACACACATACATACCTCTATCTATCTCCTCCCACCCAGCTACATAGTAGAATTATAGACATTTGCATATGTTTTTGTTCATACATACGAGCATATATCTGACCAGCAGCTAATCACGTATTTTTATACAGTCCTTAAGTGAAAATGTTCAAGAAAACAACAAAAAACCCCAAAATCCCAAACGATAAATATTCAAGACATACATGATTATCGTACAAGCTCATTAACTATAATATATAAACTTAAATTTATATTTGCTATATTTTCACCTATGTACATGTATATAAGAGTTTTATTTATGTTCTTTGTCTAAAAAAAACTAATATTGAAAATATATTTTTAGCTTTTCAAAAGCAATTTAAAAGCTTATTTTTTTAAGCATTTCAAGCGTAGCAATATTTTCGACAGCTTTAAAGTATTCACAACACACACTAAAAAGTAAGTTCTAATCAACTTTCTTCTATCTCGCCTTCCATTTCCATAAAAATAACAAAAATATAGTAAAACATAGTTTTATTTTTGTTAATATTTGAGAACTCGTTTCATACTAAGTTGTTCTATTACATTATTTTATATAGATAATGTTTTTAAATACTATACGAAATACGCTTTGGCTGGATAATAATTTTACTTGTGACATTATTATATAATTATTTTTAATCGAATCGGTAGATCGTGCTTAAAATTAATTTCGAATTTCTGAAATCATACCTTCCGTAACTATTCCTCTCCATTTTCTTAGATCGACCGCGGCATTTCTCCAGCTCCAGACATAAAGAGAACGAAGATCGTTTTCTACTACATCTAGCACCATTTTCTTTGTACTTCTTCTTCCAATCGTCTGTCTGCGAAATACTTTTTTTTATTTAATTAAGTTGACTTTTTATAAATCGGATTACCATTGCTTTAAGTTCCTGATTATATTTTGTTCGGTATCCATCTTCTAATCTGAGAAGTCTATAAGCCTTTCCTTGGAATATAATAATAATCAATTACACAGGTCAACATGGTTCAGTTGTTGGAAAGCTAAGAGTCATTTCCTAAGTAATTTGGTGCGTAGAATCCGAATCCGGCATCAGAATTGGCCCATCACGTCAGGATTTTGAGATATTTGAGGCGTTTTTTCCTACTTTTGAGGTTATGTACAGGGCTCAAAAAATTTTTGCGGTCTTTCTTTCCAGTTACAACATTTAGTACAACTCTTACCCTTTAATTTAAGGGTTCAAGAGATCAATTACGATTTTTTTCGTAAAGTTATGGCTTTTCGAAGTTACGAGATATATCCATTCGACGTCAATAAGCCTTTGAGATAACACTGAACAAGGTGGTCAAAGAAAATTGGAATTTTGTTGCTTCATCTTGTTGGAATGACAGCAAAAAGTTTGCAGCTCTATTTCGAAGATATAATATAAACACTTTTTCTTTAGAATTAATTAAGGATAAATACATGAAAGCGAGTTAGGACTTCAAAATAAATGTAATACCTAGCCAACCATAATTCGTTTTCTGATGAAATTTAGAAAAAGCAATCCCATTACTGGCAAAAAAAAACTTGAATCAGTGAGCCATTTTTTTCATCCAAAAAAATTTGGCTTGCAATTTATTGTGCCTTGCGACAGCGCACTAGACCACTAGACTATCATCCCAGAGGGTTTGAATCCCACGACAAGCATGGTGTATATTCAATATCGTTATCACTTAATCCCATTATCGGTATCACAAAGGGCCTGTTTTTGGCCTAAGTGATTTGGGACGCTAAGTTCCAACTGTTGCCTTAACCTATCTGCGTAACTACCTAGATTGAATCAAAAAAATCATGAATTTAATTTCGAATAGAGTGACCGTGAAATTAGTTTATGTAAAATGACATTTAAATATTTTTGTTCTTGTGGGGGCTTTTTTTTTTGCCTTAAGACAGACACCTCCAACTGGCAATACCTCCAACTACCAAGAACAGAGCTTTAGCTATCTAACTTTGTTATGGATTAAATGGTTAAGTTTCAGTAGATTAAATTATTTATTCAGAGCAGGAGCGCACAGAGGTTGAAGGGGGCCCGGGCAGAATATTGTGGGGCCATTTCTTTTAAATTCGCGTATAAATGGATTATAAATAAAAAAAATAAACGAACATATCAATTTATTATCTATATATAAAAATGAAATGCTGTACGTTTATGATCGCATAACGGCTGGACGAATTTGTCATATTTTTTGTATATTATGTTTATTATAGTGTGTAGAAGGTTAATAGCAAAAAAAGTTTTGAGTAATTTCTAAGGAGGGGACCCCTAACATTTTTTTTTTTTAATTTTTCGACAATTTTTTTTGTGTGAGATTGTTTACTATTGTTAATGTTTTACGTGTTACGGGTGTTCTCATGAACGCGTTGAAGAATTTCCAATATGATTTTTGCGTGTGTTAGAAGTTGTCAATACGGAGGTTTTAGCCTATTGCGATGTGATTGCGTGTAATGGTTCGTGAGATATACGCATTTTTATGAATATCGTGAAAATTTTTATTTATTTATACTGTTTATGAATATAGAAAATTGTTCAACATTTTTTATTTTTGATTATACCAAGCTTGCTGACGGCGCTTTCTCCGGAAGCAACAGATGGTGGCAAAACAACTAAAAGTATCAATGCGATACATACTTATGGCAAGACATTCTCATACCCACACGCAGATATGAGGCTCAGTAGCTCCAAGGCAGAATTGGTATCCCATTTCATTACTTTGCGAATCCTATGCAACAAATCGCTTTCGTCTCACAGACCACTCTCAAGAAAATCATTCGGGTAAGCGATTTTCAGTGCACTTGCTGCTGTGATAGATGGCTATTGAAAATCAGCTCCGGCATTTTCATATTCATGTGCAGCGTATTCGAGATCACTCACACTACCCTGTGGCTCAATGATAGATGTGAAGAGCTTCGACCATTCTGATATCCTAGAATGCAGTTTGCCGAAATCATTCAACAAGAGATCCACTGGTGGGAAGAATACTTGAACTTTAAAGCGTTCCTCTGGGCTCTCAAATACATTGCATCTCAAAGGCATTTCAAAAATTTGTACCAAATGGTTGTCAAAAGGATGAAGTCAAAAGACTGAAGCCACTTGAGCGAAGTAGCAACGTCTACCTGAATTCCTGTAACAAATCCATTTCAAGAACTTTTTCTAGACAAGACACAATCTTGATAGTTGTTTATCAATGGGCGAACAGCGTCAACAGCACTCTATCTATTGTAGTTAATCTAAACTAAATTTTCAGGAATTTTTCTGCGTGAACCAATTTTTTTTTTCGTTTTTTCATTTTTTTTCCATTGGTCGAGCGGGGCCCCTTTAACTCGGGGCCCCTTGAACCAACTTTCCCCCCCCTCTGTGCGCTACTGATTCAGAGCGTACAACAAAGCTCAGTTGGCATCAGATTTTTTTAAAAATAAATCGAGCGAATGAACCTTATAGCTATATACAGCGTCCAGACCAAATTTGAAAAAAGGAACTGCAAATAAAAATTGTTTTAAGAAAAAGCCAAAATATGGCACAAGCTGTATGAAAGAGAGGAAATATAATGGCAAATGAAGTTAGAGCACAAGAGACGAAAAAGTTCATGCAAAACAAAATTGGAGCTACAAAATGAACTCCAGAAGGCACGACGAAAGCGGCTTTAGCTTTTGTCCAGACACAATTTAAATCCGATTAAGATGGCAGGAACAGTATTCCAAAATCTGTAGCCAAGAGAAATAATGAAGAAGATTGTTTGTACTATATAAACTTTACAGAACAATGCTTAAAGTAAAGATCTTTAAGATCTCAAATCACAAAAATTTTGTAAATGGTGCAGTAACGGAGTTTCAAAGTAAAATAGTTTTTTTGTCGGATTCTGTTTTTTTTATTTTATCGGTGCCAATAGTCATACCACTATCAGATGTTTTTTGTTTTGTTGGGTAACGTTGGTATGTGCTAAATCAAGCTTATAAAAAAATAATATAGATTATCGCTAATCTCCTTACTCTTGCATTAATTGTTGGGAAACGTTGGTATGTGCTAAATCAAACTTATAAGAAAAGAATATAAATTATCGCTAATCTCCTACTCTTGCATTAAATTTTGTAGTCATGGCAATGTTATACTGCAAAACAAAGCCGCGGCTTTTACTGCTGGCGCCATCTAGTGAACTTTGTTGATGCCATCTTGGGTAAAGCATTAAAAACGTTATTAAAAACATAACAGGACAAAATGTAACGTTCGCAATAGAACCAATTTGAATCCTAAATTATTTTACTATCTACCAATTACTATGCAAAATTCGCGGCAATTTACGCTGTCCTCTAAACCCAATTCCAGTTCGATACACATAACTTTTATTTTGCAAAAACAAAAGTTAATTTAATATTTAAATGTCACGCAAGAGTATCCGAAATTCGTTACGTTTTCGTGTTTGTTCTTCTTATGACTTACATTCACCTCTTTATTTTTGTACATGTTCGTTCATGTATTTATGTTTCTTGGAATCTTGGCCTCTGCCACTTAGTAACATAAACAACTGCACAAGCAACAGACTTCAAGTAGTTGTTTATGTTATTGCCAAATGACTTGAAATACTTGAGTTCTCTCTCGAGTGCTTTGAAAAAGTTGCCAATTAATTGGCACTCCCTCTCTCGCCCCTAGCCCCTCACCGTTGCGTCGTTCCGCTTTCTTGAATCATAAATTGTAGCGCATTAAATCGTTCAACTAAACCGCATGCAATTTTATTCATTATTTCACGCTACAAAGCCAACAAAAAATATTAAAAAATAAAATAAACTATATCCTATATTTAATGTTTGTGAATGATTAATGGGACATTAGA
The DNA here is from genome assembly GCA_037043745.1 of Chymomyza amoena. NCBI lineage: Eukaryota > Metazoa > Arthropoda > Insecta > Diptera > Drosophilidae > Chymomyza > Chymomyza amoena. The sequence goes on along the minus strand of JBAMAX010002807.1, from coordinate 216,643 downwards.
ATTAAAATTGTATTTTTTTATATATATACATATGTATGTATGTATGTATGTATGTACATACTTTAGCATGGTTTCTGTTGTCGCTCTGGTTCTTGCTAAGCGCATCTGAGAATTCTTTGGTTGAATAATACACAAATATTTATGTATATGTATGTCGCTGCATATGGCCAACCCGTTTATATACTATATGTACATATGCATACGCATATGTATTAGTGTACATAATATCGGCTGTTGTTGGCTCAGGCAGCGCTACCTGTATGCCAAACAGGTGAGTGAGTGTTTATATGATATGCATGCCCAAAAGTGTGGAAAGTGGAAAAATATCTAGATAAAATATCTGCACACATATGCGCGCATTATTTGCTTAGTATTTTGTATGTGTGTGTGTGTATGTCTTTGCCTGCCAGCTGTGCTCAAGTTCTTTGGGAATTAAACACAATGCCTTATGATGAGCAAATACCCAAGCAAAAACTCTATCTATCGAAATTCATAACCAAAGAAAGCAAAGCAAATCGAAGGCGTATCCAAATGTAAGCCAGAGTAAAGAAGTGAGCTTGGGAATTCGAGCAACTTTGGCAAATTGCAGAAACCTCAATAAACACTCCCCGACCACCCGGCGTCTTGAATCCAGACCATGCACGTAGCCATTGAGCCATTGTCTGTAGTTCTTCGGTTCGTAAGCTGCCGCATTCAGTTTGCCGAATATCTTAATAAACTTTAATGACTATGGTTGCCAAGCGGCAGGAAATTGTCCTGAGTGCAACTTTGATAAACCTGACAATGACAACGACAGAAACACTTAAAAAGTTAAGACAATGAACTTTATATACTCTTGCCGTTCTTTTTTATTTCTATTTTTGGCTATATTAATATTTGATTAGTTTTTTTTTATTTGCAAAAGGCAAAAATGGATTAGCATTGAAACAGTTGCTGATGATATGGCCGTTTTCCTCTGTGTTTAAACAAATCTCGGAGGCTTAAAGAAAGATGAATATTGACAATATGTTAGTGTTTTGACATCCGTCTATTTAATATTATAATTATTAAACTACGAAAATTGTAAGCATCGAATGGAAGCTTCAAAGGACATGAGCAGTACGGGCATTCGGGGACTAAAATACTTGTGGTTTGCCTGCGTCTCGATGCGGTCTTGACCTCCCTTAATCAAGTTCTCTCACTAACTGATTTGAGCAGGTCACTGCAGAAGCTATTGCAGTAGTTGCTACAGTCCAGAATGCGGCTGGCTCAAGTCGCATTTCGTGCAGGTGCGAGCGAGACAAACACACAGTGCAAAAGATCCGTTGCTGGAATCGCTAGTGACAAGCAACCCAGTGAGAAATTATTGGAACAGTCGGCGCGTTGCGGAATATTGCAGTTTACCGACGCAACATGCAGCCAAAGTTAATGTTCAGATTCTAAGACGATAAAAGCTATAGCATATTTTTAGAGTATGGTCCTCTTGGTATATCTAATTCCAAGCAAAATCAAAAAACCAAAAAATGGTAAATCGAACTACAGTTAGATTCTTTTAGATACTAAAGACGTATTTTTAATGAAATAGACTATCAAGAAATTGTAAAATATTTTCTAAACATCTAAAGCTGTTGCCATTAAGGCAGAATATTGAACTATTTTCGGGAGGTCGGTGGCGGAAACTGCGAAAAGCACATTATTAAGGGGTTTTTTCTTTATGAAGTTTGTAATTCCTGCAGAAAATAAATCGCCGAGCTTTTAAACATTAAACAAATAAATTAGTAAGTACAGAAGATCGAAATTTCTTAATAAGAAGGTACAGATTTTTATTATTTTATATGAATAAATAACGAAGTTAATCGCACACAGTCTGGTGTTATGTATAAAATTATTACAAGTAAAAGATGATTTAAATTATTTTCAAACGTGGAAAAAAAGAATGAAGTAAAAAATTAATATTGAAAAAAATATATATCTATTCATTTATGTATAATTATTTAACCTGACTTATAATTTACAATAAAGTTTAAAAGACTTAATTAAATAATATGTATTGCCCAGAATAAATAAACATTTTGAAAAAAAAAAATGAAATAAATAAAATATTTATATTATATACTATTTTTATTTTGCATTCAATATATTTTACTTACTTATATGTGGTACAAACGTCAAAGTGAATTAAGCGTACGCTCTGAAAGAGTATATGGAATGAAATAAGCTGAGCCTGATACAATACCAGGGACTCGTTCGTTCGTTCGTTCGGTCATTGCACAAACTGCTGGAAACGCATAAAAGTATACACTAATAAAAACCAGCTTTGACAATTTCTCAATATATCCGACAATGACTTGGATTTGGCCTATAATTTACTTGGCCGGCACGTACTTGGTATCACGCAGAGCCCGCAGCGCCAACAAAAACCACAACAACAACAACAGCGATAGGTAGGTAGTACTACATACTAATAACAAGTATCGCATATCCGAATAGGTATCGAATGCAACAGGCACGCCTTTGAGACCCGATCCTGACCTGAGCTCATGCATTACTTATGCCATCATTTGCTAGTCCAACTCCCAAGCGCATGCTGTATTATATTTATGTTGGGAAACTTTAAGGTGCCATGGTTGCCACCCATGGACGTGTGTCGTTGGATGTTATAGTTGTTGTTGTTGTTGTTGTTGTCGTTAGTGATGTTGTTTGCGGCTTGTGGCTTGTTGCAACAATTAGAGTATATTAAATTATTGAGTGTGTATTAACTTTAAGCAAAAGTTTGTTAAGTAGACTAAAAAGCTGCCTTCATTAAGGGTATTTACAGGAATGTTAAGTGAATATAATATATTATAATAATTATTTTGTAGGTTACCCAAGAAAGTTACCCAAGAAAGTCTTAACACCACCAATGACTAGAAGCGTTAATAAATACCGATATAAATTAAAGAACGAAACTTTTGTTAACCTGGTTATCCGCCCGAACTTAAGGTTTTCCACTACATAAGTGATATAATTTTATTTATTTATTTTAAAGAGAAATACAGCAAAGTACAGTTGGCCTTAAATTATAAGAAAAGTTTAAGTGAAATATTAAAAAATATAACGAGGAAAAAAATATATATAGGTTGTCAAAAAAGTCTTGCGGTATTTCCGCAAGCTTGTCTTTGCAAGCGCGTAGTTCTAGTTGTATTCGTCGCATCGGTTCACGCTAGAGCTTTTTGGAAAGCTCTTTTCACGTGCTAACACGTGTTTGATTAATTGTTGTTTGCTTTTAGTCGTTCGTGAGTTATAGCGTCGCAAACATGGAGCAAAATAAAGAGAAAATACGGCATATTTTACAGTACTACTACGATAAAGGCAAAAATGCATCTCATGCTGCCAATAAAATTTGTGCAGTTTATGGACCCGATACAGTTTCCATTTCCACCGCACAACGACGGTTTCAACGTTTTCGTTCTGGTGCAGAGGTGATCGAAGATGCGCCACGGTCCGGAAGGCCTGTTGTCGAAAATTGCGATAAAATCGCTGAATTGATCGAAAGAGACCGGCATAGTAGCAGCCGTAGCATCGGCCAAGAGCTGGGCATAAACCATATAAACCATTTGAAGAAGCTTGGATTGAAAAAGAAGCTCGATGTATGGGTGCCACACGACTTGACGCAAAAAAACATTTTTGACCGTATGGATGCATACAAATCGCTTCTGAATCGCAACAAAATCGACCCGTTTTTGAAGCGGATGGTGACAGGCGATGAAATGTGGGTCACTTACGACAACGTGAAGCGTAAACGGTCGTGGTCGAAAAGCGGGGAAGCTGCCCAGACGGTGGCCAAGCCTGGATTGACGCCCAGGAAGGTTCTTCTGTGTTTTTGGTGGGATTGGCAGGGAATCATCCACTATGAGCTGCTCCCCTATGGCCAAACGCTCAATTCGGACCTTTACTGCCAACAACTGGACCGCTTGAATGCAGCACTCATGCAGAAGAGGCCATCTTTGATCAACAGAGGCCGAATTGTCTTCCATCAGGACAACGCCAGGCCACACACATCTTTGGTGACGCGCCAGAAGCTCCGGGAGCTCGGATGGGAGGTTCTTTTGCATCCACCGTATAGTCCGGATCTCGCACCAAGTGATTACCACCTATTTCTATCCATGACGAACGCGCTTGGTAATCGGAAGTTGTCCACAAGAGAGTCCTGTGAAAATGGGCTCTCCGAGTTTTTTGACAATAGGGAAGCGAGCTTCTATAAGAGGGGCATTATGAAGTTGGCATCTCGTTGGGAACTCGTCATCGAACAAAACGGCGCATATTTGACTTAAATCGCATTATTATAACCAATTTTATGAACAATTGAAAATTCAATAAAAATACCGCAAGACTTTTTTGACAACCTTATATGATACTAACTAGCCCATTGGCTGAACACAATATAAAAACTTACCATTTTAAAAGAGTATGCGAAATTCGCTGTATTTATAATGAAACAGGCTTCTTGTCATTTTGTATACTTGTTAGTGTTATGTACATACATGTACATATATAATACATAGCTGCGGCCTATGTGCTGTCTGGTTGCGGTTTTGTTATTTAACGGCAATTGCTGCTGGCCCATAAAAAACACATTGCTAAAATACATACATACATATTTACTCTCACATAGCAGCTCATAGTTATATATACATATATAACATATATACAAGCAGCAGCTTTATTTAATATTTGACTTGTTTGCGCTGAAAATTAACACATTTATTTATGCTACATTTTCTTGCTCAAATATTTATAGAAAATAATAAAATGCAACAACGAAGGAGTTCTGAAAGAGAGCGGTGGGAGTGAGAGAATGGGATCCAAAAATCAAAAAAAAAACAATCAACAAACAGTTTAACATTTAAAAATTTGTTTATTTTATAGACGATTTTCGGTAGTCATATCACACACACATACGATATAGCCTGACATAAACACATAAACACACAAACACACATAATACATACTAATTTATATACATACACATATGTATAGACATAGGTATATATGTATGTATGTATGCAAATGCATATGTAAGCATAATTGAGAGTAAAATAGCTAGTTATTTATGCATAAGTATGTTTATACTCTATATATGTATAGATATGTATACTATATAGGAAAAGATGAGTCTGTCCGTAACTGTATGCAAGTGGGGCTAATAGAGCTCCATGCTTATAAATTCGCTGGGTTTGGCTGCCGTAGGGCGTTGTCTCGTCTTGTTGATGCGGCGGTCAGCACCAAGCCCGTATATTTATGCTGCGAAGCAACCGCGCAGTAAGCATCATCGGGCATTTTGAGCGTTGCTCTTCCCGTTCTTCCCGGTGCTACTGCTGTTGTGTCCAGTAACTGCAACATCCAAGGCAGGGTATAGTGCCAGCAGCAAAAGAAACTCAGCGTTATGCAGAGGGTTAGTAAGGAGCAGCAGCTGCTCAGCATAGCAATAGCCGCATGGCTTTGCAATGAAAGTTGCTCGGTTTCCAGACACTGACGGAACTCATCATAGTCCAGACGCGTAATGGCGCAGTAGTGATTCAGCATGCAGAGACCCAGGCAAGGCGTTCCGGACTGGTAACGAACAGCATTGGCACGATAATATCTAAAGAGTTGAGTGTTATTAAAACCATTCATACGATATTTTATTGCTTTTTTTTGTTGTTGTACATGACTATGACATATGATGGCACCCACCTGGTGAACCAGGAGCTATCACTGCCCGTAAAACGTTCCGCAAAATTATGCAAGGCAATGGCTGAAATGTCAGTTAGCCCATAATAATGTGTAAGATTATACTCGGGCACCCAATTAGGCCCTTTAGCTTGATTGGCCAGCGGCAAGTCCAGCCAATACTGTGTGTAGTCCAGTAGTTGTCCATTTCCAGTGTCAAATTTGTACAGGCGCAATGCTGGATTGTTGGAGCCAATTCCAGCTTTACGTGGCACCACCGACGGTGCAATCATTATCCACGAAATGGGCTTCCCTGTATCAAAATCAATTGTTAATCATGAAATGAATACAATCCCGAAATTAGTTGCGCCCTATATTTTATATTAAGGACGCGGAGGCATTTGGGTCTATTCAAGAGATAATGGCTTTTAATGAGGTTCAAGGTTCGAAGTTCTCTAAAGAGGGGACCGTTGATACGACGCTGTGTAAACGAGTTACTAAATTAGGTAGCTCCAGTTTAGAAAAAAAAATGAGAAGATTTACATTTATTTAATATTTTGTAAAATTCGGGTCTGAAGTGGCAGTCTCTTTGTGGCATCGACATAGACTGATCATTATGTTGTGACAGAGTCATTGAAAGTATAATCGTTTCAGATATGGTTGTGAGGATAATAATGACTAAAAATATTGTGAACACTCGATCAAAAGGTCAGAAATGTCACTACTGGAAAAGTATTCTTCTTTCGGCCCTATGTTGACTTTAACATGCAACTTATTACGTTAGTCCCAAATGCTTTGAAATATAATTAGAAAAAAAAATTATAGTTTCATTTTATTAATATTTATTAAGAAAGACTACTATTATTTATTAAACTGAACTTTTTTTTTTTAATCTAATAGTTCTAAATGACTTTCTTTCCCTTAAAAAAGATATTTGGAACCTTTGCCCAAAAGAAATTTGCTTTATTTGGGTGACAGATTGTTCAACTAAGACTTCAAAAGTTGTCATACAAATGTCACCAGAGGAATTATTTTGTTAGTTACTTTTTCCTAGCCGTGAAGTTTGTCGTCTGTTGGCTTTTGTCTTTTAACTTTCACGGTCCAACGAAAACGTAGATTTGACAAGTTCTGACTGTCAAATTTTTTTCATGGTCTTGTTTTTCTCTTACATTAGCATTCATTGCACTCATTGAAATAATGTTTTGACTTATTATTATAATTTTCACTCACATTGAACCTTGAGTTATGACCAGTCTTATTATGACAAAACTTCATTTATATAAAATCCCCCTATTTTTTTTATGAAGCTTTGTCATTCCGTGCGAAATTTTTTCATTTTGCGTATGTGCCTTAAATAAAAATATTTAACTTCTCAACTACTTAGTTATTTGGGCGAACACAATTTTTATATAAGCTGAACCATTGCAAGAAGCGAAAAAAAATTCGTTCCTAGAGTGACGCCTTAGAAACTCTCAAAAACTGTATTAACTGAAGAATTCTGCTATGACAGTTGAACCTTTAAATCCTCGTTTTAAGCAAGAGTGCAATACCTACCCTGTTGATCGTAGATAATACGAAAAGTATCGGAATGGAGATGTCCAAAAAACTGTCCTTGTATAACCGATGCATATTTGCGCACCAACTCCAAATATCGCTTATTGTTGCGTTCCGTGAAGGTGAGCTGACCATTGTGCTGCGGACCCACATGACGCTCATCAGCGCCTGGTGGCATGTGACCCACAATATAAACCTAGATTCGAAGTAGCCACATACTTAGAACTATAATATTTATTTTCCATAAATATATACAGACCGTTTCCTTTTGATTGCGTGACTTAGTAAGGATCTCTTCCAACCAAGACCATTGTTGCTCGGCTTGTTGCAGCTCCTGATCTGATACTGTGCTGCTGGCCACCTTTGGTTCTGCATAGTATTCAGCTGGCCAACGCAGACTATTTGCATAATTTTGACTTGTTTTGGGATCTTGTTTCATAAAGTTTGTATTTAGAGCCACAATTCTGAGACGACTCTTGGTTTGTTCAAAGGAATAGTAACCGCCTTGTTCAAAAGTGACCAGCGCCTCGTTGGGTAGCCAGTGTCGCCAGAGCTCACCCATTTGCTTGTACTTAAGAACACTGTCCTCATGTCCAAGCACCGGAAATATAAAGGGCGAGGAGAAGGTGCGCCCAAGTAACTCGGTTATATTGCGCAAGATCTCGTGCTGCTTTAACTCAGAGAACGGCTGAGCGGAATGTGAAAGTGCATCGCCTGTCCAGAGAATAAATTCCACATTGTCCCCCTGCTTAGACTTCATGGTTTTGATCGCGGACTCGATCAGACTATAGGGACTATCACAATTATAGTTGCCATAGTCGCCAGGCACTTCCGTCTGCGCTGTTGAGACAGACTTTGCACTAGAGTCATCCAAATGCCAACAACTTTTGTAGATGTCGCCTTGGCTGGAGTATTTGGTGTCCAGGTGCAAGTCGCTAATATGCCAAAAGTAGCCTGCAAAAATATTTACATATACATACATACATACGTTAGTACAATAAAATTATCATTCGTGGAATTTGGGATTAAGTGGAAGCCTTGCCTGCCCGCAGCGCATGGCCTAAACAAGGCAGCTTGAGCGCGGGAAAACCCAACGGAATAGCAGTAAACAAAATTTCCATAATTTTTTCAAAGAAAAAGGGCTCCGATTTTGCTTTCTACCTGGTCGAGGATGAAGTCGAGAAGTTACTTGGTTAGTATGAGCAGCGATTTGGTTTTTAGTTGAGTTTTGCTGGGCTCACTGGCAATGCGGCAAAAGATCGCCGAGCATTCGCATTTCAAAGTTAACAGCGCATAGATTGGTCGGTCTAAAAGTTACTTAAATAAAAATAATTTGTAACAATATGTTACGTTACGGGTTGAGGCTAACGGTAATGCTGCTGATGGTGCTGACCATGTCGGAGTTTCTGGATCAAGTCAACGGAACTAAAAAGTATTGCGGAGATGCACTGAATGACGCACTTGACTACATTTGTGTTCATGGATTTTCGCGCAGAATCAAACGCAACAGTAAGTAGCAATAAATTAGTGGCTGCAGCTCCTAAGCCACTCTGAACCACTCTGAACCACTTTTAAACTTTAAAACCCTCTGTAGTGGCGCACGTGGCTGACAAGTTGCATAAGGCGTCGGAGGTGCCATATGGAGCCGAGCAGGTGCTTCTGCGACGTAAATGGCGCGCCCTGCTGCTTCAAGCGGACCATGTGCAGGGCAATGTGGATGAGGCCGGAAGCGAAGTGGAACATCGTCGTCGTCGGCGACGCATTGCGCACGATTGCTGCAGCAATGGGTGCACCTATGAGGACATAATGGAGTACTGCGCTTAGTTAGAGCAAGGCAATGACTAGCACAAAAACAGTGACGAAGTGGTAGTAGTAGGAGGAGGAGGAGGAGGAGCTGAAGACGGCGAAGGAGAGCTATTACAACTGCGACAACAATGGCTTGGCTGATGTGGACAATGGCAAAGAATGAATAAAACAAGGACAACTGAACTGGTGCGCCCCAGTTTTGCAATTCATTTTCTCTTGATATACTTATAACCAGAAATATAAACATAATCATATTTGTAAACCTCATCTTTTTATTGTAATATTTCTCTAATGGAAGCAATAAATTTTCTTAAAAAACAAAAACAGCCGCGCCGTGTCCTTGCCAGAGCATCCCTTTCAGACAGCTCACTATGGTATCGTAAAATAATGAATTCTTAATTAGATGACGCAGTGATTTTTATAAATTTTAGTTGAACCGCAGTACAGCTAAAACAAAAATAGCGAGTGCTCTGTGGAACGGCGGCATCATGTTATTACCAACAATTAAGGACCAAAGTCTTACTATAATATTGCTTTGGCTTGACTTTCACTGTAAAAAACTTGCACAGGAACGCAAACAAATACACTGAGAGAAAAAGCAATTGTTGCACTCAATATGAATAACACCTATAACGAGATAGAGTTCGAGGTTAACATAAGACACATGTGGTGGGACCTATATCAATTTGATAAATCGAACTACCCGGTTAAGAAAACAAATCGAAATATAAAGATTAATGCGAAGCCAGACTACAAGCCAGATTTCAAGTGATAAAACTGGTTGATCCAAAATCCGGCAGAGGATATAACCTACACTGTGAGCATTTCTGTCTCCAAATAACTGAGCAACTCACATCTGAAAAGGATCTGTTTTCCGATTCGAGTAATCCAAATTTTAAAAAAAGTATGTTGGTCAACCAGCTTTAGAAAAGTGCAGCATATCCCCTACATCGGGGAGTTTTAAATTGTTCACGTTCTTTGTTTGCACACTGATTTGGTATCCCAAAACCCCAAAAAGGAAGCGTTGCACATAGTTTTATTTAGAATTATTTGTGTATAAATAACCTTAAATCTTTCACAGGATATGTAACGAAGTAGCAAAGTAATTGCACATAATCAAATCTGAGAAATGGGAAGAACACATTCAATCAGTGGAACATACTATACTAAAAATCTAAAGTGGTTTTTCTTAGTTTAAATTTAAAGTTTATAGAAAAATCACGTCAATGTGCCAGCATTGCTCTCCTTGAAATATAAAAGAGTTATGTCTTAAAAAAAAAAAGTACAAAATATTTTAGTCTGCAAAATAAATACAACAAAAAAATGTGCCTGGCAACTCTGTTCTGATATCTTTCAGCTTTTGTTTGCTTGATGCTCGGCTGCTTGCGCTCATGGCCCGTTCACACTGAATTCATTTTAGTGAAACGCATGGAATTTCTCGAAGACGTGAAACAACGATTCACACAATTTTCAAATTTTCTTTGAAATGTGAATTATTGGTGTGCCACAGGCATGATTCGCAACGGTTTCAAATCCGTTGTCAAAATGGCTTGATATTGGATTCACAAATAAACACTAATTTATTCAAAGAAAGTATTACTAATTTGGAAAAGTTATTCAATTTCTGATTTTCATTTTTACAAAATCTTTACGAAAAGTTTTGTTACATATGCCATTCTGCGTCACTTTGTAAAATCTTGTCGAACTAAGGAGCTGTCATATAGTAGTAGACTTAATACTAAAAATTTCGAAATAATTATTTTGGTATATTAATAGATGTTTTTGATATAAAATGAAAGTTAAAGTTCGAAATGTTAGAATTAAAAAGCCTCGCAAATTAGTAAAATTAATATGGAATAATAACTAAATAACGCTACGACAGCCTTAAAGCTATTTAAAAGTTCTTCAACACTTTCGGTTCAATTTTTTTCCTGTTCAGGTTTTTCGTAAAGCCTCGATGGCTGATAATCCCACTTTAAAAATTATTTTATATTATCGTGCAAATTTGCAAATGTAAACAAACGAATTTTGCCATTCTCAACGCGGAGGACAGCTGTTGAGCCACGTTGAGTAGGGCTGTCAAACAAACTCTCGTCTTGGTCGCGACAAATATTCAAACTTAATGTCCATTTATTTTGTACAAATCGCACTGTCAAGAAACATTGTTCTAAATAAAAGTAGCAACCTTTAAATGAAACAAGGACAAAGGACATTTCATTACAACGACCGATTGAATTAGTGTTGAAAAAAGATTAAGAGAGACAATGCATGGATAGTTAATTACTTTGGAACCAGCTGTTAGTTTAAACAAACTGTTAACTGACGTTTCTCCAAGTGTAGCGTATGTTTTGATTTTCAGACGCACCTTCTCTATCCATGACCAAGTGACACCTCAGCTAATACAGCCTGACAGTACTCCGCCGCAGCTTTGCAACCATGCAGGACCCAAGGCACTGGTTAAGCATATAAAACACCGCGCCGTCATGCCATGCCACACAGTTGCGGCTTGGTTATTAACGGGCTATAGACACAGAGATTCAACCAGACCAGGACCGGCAAAAGCATGCAGTTGCAGTACATTAACAAATCCTTCAGTCTGCTGTGCCTCCTTTTGTTTCTAGAGCTTAGCGTGGGGACTATGCGTTTGTGCGGAGACTCACTGTCGGATGCTTTGGATAAGATCTGCTCCAAAGGCTATAATGCCAAGTTGAAACGTTCGTTTGGTAAGTTGTTGTTGATGTTGTGCAGCAAATGCTGAGCTTGGCTGGGAAACTGCTAACAGCTCACAAGTTGGCGTTTTCAGTGCCACCGGAGTATAATGAAGTCGACGCAGCCGAAGGCGCTTTGAGCTCCTTTGATGAGTGGGGGGCTCAGCCGTTGCTGGAACGCTTGCTCGGCGAGAGCATAAACCTGGTAAAGACAAGACGCCGTCGGCTTGGCATATCCGATGAGTGCTGCTACAAGGGATGCACCTTTAGCGAGCTTGCCTCATATTGTCGTCAGTAAAGTGTATCAAAACTGAATAATGCGTAAGGTAAGCAACCCAGTTCAAATAGTTCCTTAATAAGTTATGTTTAATCTACTGTTTGTTTTGTTTAAGGCATCCGATTTCACTGGACAGACGGACATTAAATGATATTATATTTTGTGTATGTATTTTGTATTTGTGAATACTTGTTGCAAGAATTGTTGAAAATATAACAAAAAAATGCGTATATTGTATAAAATATTAATTTTCAAATAAACATGTGTATAAGACGATTTATTGATTTATGTTCTTCGTGTTTTAATTGTGTTAAGATGCGCCAATAAATAATGTAATCTAGTTTAATTAATTAATTAAGCATTAAGAATATATTCAGTTTGTGACAAACGTAAAGCTTAAAAATGTAGGACTTAATAGTTAAGCTATTTCTTTAAGTACCCAAGCACTATGATTAGTGCTGGAAGTAACATCGATGCATCGATATTTTTTCGATCTTCGATATTTTATTTTAATTTTCAATTATCGAAAAATACCTACAGAGGTATTGAAGAGTACAGATTCTTCAACATCCACAGAAAGCGAGCGCATGTTTGGCAAGTCTGGCAATCTTGTAAGCGACAAGCGGAGTTCTCTTAAATAAAAATTCGTTGACATAATTTTATTTAATAAGCATAATGAATGGGTCTCAAATTAGTTTAACGATTATAGACTGCAATTCTGACTGGAACAGAACATTTTTTGTTTTATTATAACTCAAAAAAAGTGGTGTAAACTTTAAATGTGGCAAAGGCACCTCTTATGGACTTTGGGCAGCTGAATCCGAGGTCCATGTTCCTCAATTGAGGGTTTTTTTTTCCAGATAAAGCTTTTCATTCACTGTACTAAATCGCTCCGTTTCTGATGCTGCCAAATATGGTTTATAGCGAGAGTACATTTTTTGGGACCTTAAGTAAAGAAAACGTAGCTGCGATAGTGACCAGTATCGAAGAAGATCCATAAATGTCAATTTAGTACCGATCAGTTGAATTGGACATTGCCAGCAATTAATCCGTGTTATTTTGCGTTCGGATTTGGTGCTTCATCTATATAATATTATACTGTATGCACAGGAATTGAAGCCGCATAAGAAAAGACAACGCCGCGAGTGTGTTTATTGAGTGCTGGAAAGATTGGTTAAAGATTCGGATTTTTGGCGTTGCCCAGGTGCCCATTTTAATGATGTCCTATACTGTTCATAATGTTGCGAATGCAGCTGCTAAAGACATTTCTTACATATCTCTTCGTACCCAATTTTTTTTCTATCCCGTTGAAGATACTTCTACGTTAGATACTACAAAGTATACGAATTGTTGACCTTTTCAGAACATATCCTTATTCATCTGTTTCCATCTACAGTTGCACTTTAACCTATAAATCAACATCTTCCCGAGTGTATCTTATTTTGAATAATTTATTTGGTTGTTCGCGAAATCGATTTATTTAATGCAGTTCTTTGATAAATCGAAATCGTTCATCTTAATAAATTTAAAATGTTGTACATTTTTGAAGTTGAATAAACGAAGAAGATCTTGACAATAAAATATCAGATTCAAATTTTATACCTTATAAGGCAATGCTATATTTTATAAGAATTTGTACGTTACACAGATTAATATAATAATGTTGTTGATTCCAGATTATGGTAAAATCAAAAAAGAAAACAAAATCCAAATAAATGGCTAACAAGTATTAGGTATAGTTAGTTATGTATGTCACGGTATAAGTAGTTTGTTATCTTTAAAGCGGCACAGCACAGTAACTCATGAGCTCGTTTACGGTACAGGATTGCCTGCAGCACTCATCCACAATTCCACGCTGGCGACGTCGGGTAGTTGTCAAGGAGTTCAGACCCTTGGCATAGATACTGCGCAAACGCTCGTTGGCCAATGGATATGGTAGCAATTCGTTGGACACTTCATTTTCGGCTACGAAACTAAGGGGATCCAGTGGATCGACTGCAGCAGGCAAAAGTGTTATAAAACAATGTAATATAATTTTGTGTTTGGCAATTTTTAGGTCAGGACAACTTACGGGAACTGCGCTTATGTGGTATGAGATTATTGAAGCCAACATCTGCGCACAGAAATGACATCATCTCGTTGAGCTTACTGCTGCAGCGTACCTCACGATCTCCTGCATTGGCAGTTAGGATGCAGAGTGCAAGCACTATGGATGCTGACTTGAACATGGTTATGGGATTACACTGGGTCAACGTTGACGTGCCGAAGCTGCTATGTATTGGAACTGTTGCTGCTAGTGGCTCGGCTAGGTGCTTTTATACAGGGAGCTGGCATAGCATACGCTAGAATCCTTGTGTCAAGTCAAAATCCTTTAGTGTCAAATTGTGTTAAAGGTTATTGGAACAAGTTGAGTGCATTTTCAAGTTGGTACTTGCTAAATTCGTTCAATGTCAACGTTCACTTTTAGCTGACTTATGCAAATGAGTTAGGAGCGGCAAGTAGCAGAACAGCCTAAGCCTGGAAGCGTATACGGAGGACTGGTGTGGTGGGCTGGTAGCTGGTATCTGGTGGGCGTGTGCATTGTTTGGGAGCCAATTAAACAATTTGTGTGTGACGGCAGCTGGGGCAAGGCAATGGCAGCATGTAACTCAATGTAACCCTTTTGGTGCCATTTGAATACCAAATGAGTTACTGAAATTTTTGTTGTTTTTTGTATATATGTATGTATAGTACCTATGTATAGTAGGTGTGTTGTATGTAAAATATGCTTTACTTACCGATTCGTGCGTGGGTCACTGAGATCCCCAAAAACATTGTTAACAACGACGAGCAGCCAAACTTGGTCATGATGTTTTTGTTGTTGTTGTTGTTCTTGTAGTTGCCTGGTTTCGCGAGAATTTCCTTAGAACTTTTGCTTAGCACTGTTTATTCATGAGCTAATACTTTTTGTGGCATGTTTTTGTGCAAGCGCTATTTATTACATAGGTATATACTTATATATATATACATATTATATATATACATATGTATATTCTCTATAAGTATGATGAGTTATATAATGTATATGAATGCGTGTGTGTATGGGTGTGGGCGTGTGTGAGAAAGAGACGTTAACGCTGACGACAATAAGCTGCCAATTCGGTATAGCTACAGGAATTGCGACAACATTCATCATAAACACCGCCACCTTGTCGCCGCTGGCGTCTCAAGGTTTTTATAAACACCTCTCTGCCATAGATATTTGATAGCAAGGAACTCAAAGCATATGCATTGGATTGCTCTTGCTCTCGCTCCACATGTGACGACTGGCCCCGCAGATCCAGATCAACACTACCGGCTCTGTCCTGCATTCTAGCAGTAGCTGCCTCCATGCGCTTTTGTGTTAACCTCGGCAGCGGCCTGCCATTGTAGCCCTTAACGCAAACAACTTCCATGGCATCCGTTAAGGCCTGGCCACACAACTTTTGTGTAACCATTGTATTGAGCTGCTGTGCCTGGACAGAGTAGCTGCAGCCGCAGCAGCTCCACCACAAACAAAGCAATACAAGCATGCGGAGGCGGCGGCCATATAAAGGCCGACCCCGGCTCCTATTCTGGCTTTTGGCGGCCATTTTGCAGCACTCTGCAGAACTGTTTACATGGCCGACAGTCATGGCTGCCGCTATTTATACAGAAGCACTCTGCAGTTTTCGGGTTCGGCCAGTTCAATGCACTTTTTGGTTTGTTGCAGTTCCTGCCTTTGAGCATTTTGCGCAAAAACAACTTGTAGACTGCGAGAAATAGTCCAGCAACAACGAGGCCAAACGAATATTAGACAGCCACCGAGTTTTTGCAAATGTTTGAAATTACATTTCTGAGAAATTATTTCGCTACTAACATTGTAATTATTTTATTTAAAATAAAAAAAATAGTAATGAACTATGTATGAAATTGTCTAAAACCTCAAAGTTACTTTTATTTAATAATCTTTTAAGCATAAATTTTTTTTTGCTTACACAGATGGCTTATTAAAATAAACCAGGTCTATGAGGAGAACAAAGCAAAGCATTGAGAAAAATTGCAGACGCCTCCGGCATATGCGTAACCTAAACTTTCACAAAGATCTCGATAATTCCCTTCATGGTTGACATACTTAATAAACTAAGCGCTTTAATTCATTTAACGACTAAGGAGAATACTAAAGCACCTTCAACCTTATGACGTCGAAAGTTGCTACATCCTGTACATAATTTTTATAAGTCTTTTCACTACTTACAATCAGTTTGAAGCAATTAAATTTTTGCTTAATTCGGGTTGAGCCATATTTTATTATTAATTTGTAAATATTGTGACATTTATCATCTAATTGACATATTTTTGAAACGTTTTTATACGTTCGAAATGAAAACATTCAGATATACCACCCATCAAAGATGAAATAGTCCAAAATGCAGCAAAGTGCTACAATAGACTGTCCTCACACCCTTACCATCTTGCTCAAGAACTAACTCGGCTATGCGACATATTCCTTTCAGTAAATTGTAGTTACAATTTATTTCATAAAAATGTCTTAATTGGTTTAGAAAATATGGCAAATATTGCATAGAGAACCATATCCAACTTTAACAACATATTTGCGCAGCTCTCAGATTTCGTATCACTCTATTTTAAAGCTCAAAGATTTTTCTTTCAATTGCAATGTAATTCATAAAAATATCTAATTAATTTAGAGGGATCGTCCACCCCAGCCACAATTATTAGGGATAACTTTTAGTTTAAATAATTTAATTTAAGACTTAAGAGACTCAATATTTAAAGCACAGTTGAAAAAATATATATATATTGTATATTGAAATAAAGACAATTGTTTTTTTTTTTAGAGAAGACAGCATACGCCATGGTAATCTATGTATATCAGTGGATGTTGATCCATTGAGCAAAAAAAGGCGTTTGACGGTCAATATAGTTTTCGCAACGAAGATTGTGAGCTAGTAAGATATCTATATATCATTTATGCCAACATTGTCTGGTTATCCATTGCTTAAGAACTCCATAAGATATTTAGTTCTCATAAAGCCTGCCAAACACCACATTTGGCTATGAAGCCTTTATGAACAAACGAATAATCTATCTAAAAGTTTTTATGGCAGCTACATATGTATGTAACTCCGATATAAGATAAATCAAATACAATGTCTGAAATTTTGGTTAGGCGTTCATACGGACGGTCAGACAGACAGTCGACGGAAGGACGTACTTTGGTATATTGGCTTCTCTCGTCACCACTGATTATACTTTAGATAACTTTGGGGGGTCTCAGACGTCTCATTCTGCATGTTGCATACATTTTCTACTTGCACTAACTTATTATACAGGTAGGGTACATACCATATGGAACAATGTATAAATGAATTTATTATAGTCTGATGTGCATGCTCTTTTTAACAGGAATATATCTATTCGTTGAAGAACATATGTATAGGGATGTAGAACATTTCGAATTTATTGGAATGATTTCTAGTCAACATTGATCAATGGAGTTGTTTTTCTTCCAGTGCACTCAGTTAAAAGCCCAACTTGCCGACAAATGGCTTGTGACTTGTGTCGCCCATAATTATGAACAATGTCCTCATTAATATGCAAGATGGCGCCAGGTAAAAAGTATGCTTCATTAAATGCGACGCGTCATTCGGCAGTGCGCAAAAACGTCTCAAGAATCAGTCTGTTCAATCAGTGTGCAACAACAATCGATTGGCAATTGCTGTCGCCGCTTCAGTCGATACGCCGTGGCAGCAACAGTTGGTCTTGGTCGCCAAAATTGAGGAGGCAGTCGTTTGGCAGAGTTTTGTGTGAAAAGTTTGACAGTTAATTGGTGTAATCTTTATTGGTCGAATCCGGTCGAATTTTTGAAAAATTTTCTATAAAATGGTGCTTGATATTAAGCTGTGCCGTTTTGATAATGTGCCGTGGGGCTTTCGCTTGGTGGGCGGTGCGGACTATGATTATCCCTTGACCGTGGTTAAGGTTAGGATTTATTTATTTTAAAATTCTTTTTTTTTCGTTTTGCACCTGCATCTGACGGCTTTACCTGCTTCACATAAACAAATTTACATTCACATGCATTCTAAGTGTTAGCAAAGTGTTGCAAAACTATTTTTTTAATTAAAACTAATTAAAAATAAAAACTTTCTTAATAGCTATTACGTAAGTGCGTGCTTGTGTGTTTGCAGTAGGTGAAAATTTGCTAATTAGCGCATTTATTAATTAAAGTACAATATATCTGCAGTTAAACACAAATTCAAATAATGCTTGTATATATAGTATCCCTATCTATGCATATTTATGTTTATCTAATCTGTACAATTATACATTTTCATGCTAATGAGCCATATAATGCGCCGGCATTAAGTTTATTTAATTAATCTCAACTGTTTAAATTCAACTTTTAATTGCCAAATCAAATACATGCACTAATACATACGAATATGTGCATATGTATGTACAATTATTGTGTGCTATAATACACTTACAAATGCTACTAATCATACCTTTTCGGGATTCTGAATAATGCTTTGTAAATGAGCTTATGTTTTTCTTCCGTTGGAACAAGGGTCGGTTACAACCGACAACAAATATTAATTTTCCAGTCGCTGTAAATATCTCTTGAGCCTATTACATTCGAAATCTTTGAAATTCAACTAGTCCGAAAAATGGGCTCAACTTTTACATCGGAAGCGGGAATGGCGAGGAAAATTTGGTTATTTTTAATATTTCACCATACTATGCAACATCGGTGCTTGAATGATTCAAAAATCCAAAATCCTAAGAAACTCATTCGAATTCATGATTTGAGACAAGTAGATAGTCATCGATGGTAACGTTTAAAAACCTAATTCGCGTGAAAGAAAACTAAACTTCATACAAAAAAAAGCTGTCAAAATTCTTAGCGTTTTTTATTATATGCTTTTTTGCGTATTAGTCTTTAAGAAAAAACAGTTATCTCGACAAACGACATTTCAATTTTATCTTCTTGCTTGAAATCAGGTCATTGAAACATGCGTAATTCTTAACTGAATAAGTCCGTTTTCTCTCAAAAACTTGAGAACAGAATCGATCACCTCCAAATATTCCAAGTTGCTGTTAGATTCTTCTTCTTCTTTGTCATGCAAAAGAAGAATAAGAATAAAAAAGTAATAATACTGGTAAATAAAGAGAGTTTTAAAACCGTTTGACACAAATTAGGATACATAATTGAATTCTGTAAACACCAAAAGCTCAATATAGATGTTGTCATTTGTCCTTTTAAACATTTCTTTAGGTAAGCTTAAGATGTGGTGCGATATGGAATAATGAAACAGAGTTATAAACTATAGTTGCAAGTTCTGTTAAAATTAGGTGTTGTTCAGGTTCGAAACGCATACACCACCCGTTTTTGAAGAGTATCTGAGCTTTGTCGTCCCTTAGCTAAATTTTAGTTTTCCTCATTGTCATTGTTGTCTCTTGAATTGTCTTTTGTTTGTTGACATTTGGCGCGAACTTTATTTTTATGCACTTCGCACGCATCGCCTTAGTATATTTGTATACTTATATTTAATTTGTATCTGCACCTAGGTCGCTGAAGGCAGCATAGCCGAAGAGGCGGGTCTGCGCGCAGAAGACATTGTAGTCCGTATCAATGATACGGCTGCCATGCCGCTGACCCATGAGGAGGCCAACTACATTATAATGAACAGCGGCAATGTCTTTTTCTTTGGCGTTTATCGGTAAGTGTTGCAGAGTGTAATAAGAGAAGTATGTGTTAAATTAGTTGAACTTCTGTCGGCAAGTAGAGAGAACGAGGAGGAGAGCATTGAATGTCCTAAGAGATTTCCGCTGAGCTGTACGACCAGCGAAAGTGGAATGACAATGTCACCAAGGCCCTGGGAAATCGAAATGCCAGCGGAAACTGCAGATGCACGCATGTCGGAACTATCAGTCTTGTCTGAACAGCGCATTGGGCAACATGAGCAGCATCAGCAGCCCAATGCGCTTGAGATGCACTCGATGTGGCAGCCACATCTGGTGGGCACCTCAGACGATGGCAGTGTGTCGGATATGCAATCGGAAGATTATCGTAACACTTTATACTTGCCTGATTTGCCAGATCGACCTTGTTCGGTGCTATCAGAGCAATCGGAAATAAAGCTTGTAGAGGAGGAAATTGCAGCTGTGTTGTCTGGTGGAACGGAGGTGCTCAAGGAGCACAATGTCCTGGGGTTGGTGCAATGATTTGCGTGAGGCTTTGATTCAAATCATTTTATTATCATAGTGTTAATTTCTATAGGCTCTTTCCCAAGCCCGGTGTGTGCATGGCCAGCGATGTGCTACGTTCGCTGAACGATGAGTTAACTAAGACAAAGATAGAGCAGGAGAGGGATAAACGCAAGTGGTCGACATTTTTGCAAAAACCTGATAGACCAGTGCCCATGAGCAAACAACAAATGGAGGCGGATAGACGTAAGGCAAATGCCTACAAGGTGAAGATAGTCAAGTCCGAGCTGCGCGAGAAGTCGCCCATGGTGAGTACAGCTAACTAATGTGGTTTGCCAAAAGCACTAACTTGTCTATGCGACAGTCGGAAGTGAAGCCATTGCCAAAGCAAGCAACGCCACCGCCAGCAGAGCCAGAGAAAGCGCCTGAACCAGAACCAGAGCCAGAGCCGGTAGAAGAAGAGCCGCTGCCGACGGACAGCGAGGTACCAAATTTGGAAAAACTACCGGGAAATGGTGTAGAAAATGGCATTGTGGACGGCGCAGACACATCCGCAGCTGATGTGCAGTCCATAAATTCCAGCCAGCACAACGATGACGACGATGATGGTGATGGTGATGAGCGGTTGCAAAAGACGGACATACTCAAGGACAAGCTGAGCGAGTCCAGCAACGAACAAGAGCAGACGGATACAACCTCCATTAGCTCCATAACTGCTATCACACCACCCAAAGCTGTTAAAAGTGAGGAGGAGCTGGCATTGGAAAAACAACTTGCCGATGTACAAAAACAGCTAGCGGCACTCTCCACTCTGCCCTCCACCATACAATCTACATTGGATGCGGTTACAAAGCAGCTGGCCGAACTGCTACCTACATTTAAGCTGCAACAGAGTGAGCAGAAGCAGGACAAGGAGCCGGGGCAAGAGCAGCCACAGCCAGCAGCAGCTTGCGACCTCGAAAGTAGTTTGCCACAAATCGATGAGCAGGAGGAGCCACTGGCCGCGGGCGAGCATGCAGGTGCAAACTATGGCTGGAGCGAATGTAATTAAATTTTTCTAATGGCGCACTTTGCGTATACGTACATCTCTCTGCAGCTGACAAGCCAGCAGGAGGAGCTGAAAATATTGAGCCAGAGCTCGACAAATGCGTTGCCAACGACCTGGAAGTGGCGGAAATTTCGCGCTCAAATGGAGACAATTGTGTCAAGGAGCAGCAAGAGGTGCTCACCGAGGAGCAAATCTTGAAAAAGCAAAAGGTAAGTGTGGAAAATTTGTGAGAGAATGCCTTTAGTTATAAAATTTAACATAACTTACAAGCTGCCAGGCCAGCCCAAAATAAGTTGGTAAGAACTTTTTACCCACACGCTCCATTTTCTTTTATTTTTTCTTTTGGGTGAAGACCCTCCGGGTCTCGCATCCCCACTAATATTACTGAGTATGAGTCCGAGTCCGCATCTGTTTTTTTGTTGTTGGTGTTGTGCTCACTCAATGAAATTAACTAAAATGTCATTTGGTTTTTGTTTTTTTCTACTTGCAGCATAATGTGCGCTTCGAAGTGTAGATACAGATACAAGTTACATTTAGCCTAATTCGAGTTTAAATTTTTATATATATATTCTCTGATAAATTAGCCAAAGATTGTTATAGTCATTTCGGTTACTGTTTTTTGGTTCTGTGTTTTTTTTTTGTCATTTTTTTTTTTCTTTTTGCACGCTTCAATAAAAGTTAAAGCAAAGAGGCAGAAAAAAGCAGAAACCAAAGACAATTAGTAGGCATAAGGCGGACAACAGCAACAACAATAACAACTACACAAAAAGAAAAGAAAAACAGACATTTTCACA
Organism: Chymomyza amoena; assembly: GCA_037043745.1. Classification (NCBI taxonomy): domain Eukaryota; kingdom Metazoa; phylum Arthropoda; class Insecta; order Diptera; family Drosophilidae; genus Chymomyza; species Chymomyza amoena. Next base: position 194,557 of record JBAMAX010002807.1, on the reverse strand, counting down.
TTTCCCAGCACTACAACTACAACTCCAATACGTTTTGGCTTTTTTTGTTTTTGTTTCTCTCCATATTTTTGTTTTCTTATTTTATTTCTGCTCTTTTTTTACGCTTTTGGCCGTATATGTGTGTGTTTGTTTGTGTATGTGTGTCCGTGTGTGTGTGTGTGTGTGTGTGGATTCAGCTGATGACATGCCAGAAACACGATGTCATTGAAGAACTGGAGGAGCAGTTGGTACGCAAAAAAAATCCCAAACGTTCAAAACGTGCTTTTGGCCCACTGACACCATCATCGGAACGTCCATTGGTATTGCCTGGGGGCAGACGCTGGTATCGTCCCAAGGATGCCTACAATGATGAATTCATAGCTGAGACATTGAGCGCACAGGCGGAGCTCATAACAGGCACCACGCTGGGGTGGGTAACAACTGTTTCAAATGTTTGCAATGTTTTCCATTCGCTTTACATACAAACATGACCACACACACACGCACACACACACCCACCCACACACGTATACACAGCCACACATACACCCACAAACACGTACTGCTTATTCTTCTTCTTGGCCATCATCTTTCATTTTCTCACATTTCTCATTTTCACATTTTCCATGATGGCACGCTTACATCAACGCATCATAAATTTGCGTATTAGCAGCTGTCCCTATGAAAGTCCACTGCTGGGCTATGACTCCAGGTACCGAGTAATCTCCATACTATGCTATGTACTGCTCCACTACATATAGTACATATACATAGTACATACATATATCACGGCAATTTCATTATCAAATCGAACGAGAACTTCACTTGCAACTCCGTCAATCTCTCTCGCCCTCTCTCACTTCTTGTTGCCTCCTTTGCAATTTTTTTATTTCCTTTCTATCTCTGTCTATTGCAGTTTGGTCAAGTTTTGGTTTGCATGCCCGTTACTTTTATGTACTTTTTGTTTTTGCTTTTCTCTCTTCTTTTTTTCTTTTAGATTGCATTCTGGAATCGTTTATTCAATGGTGAAAACATATCACGCAAACGTTTCAGGTAAGCTCTTTGAGTTTCAATTGTCGGAATTGTTAACTGCACATTTCTAATGCGGCTAACAATTTGTGGAGGGCCTACATGCATACTTAACCATACACCAATACCACCAATACCACAAATGCTGCAAATCTCTGTAATCCTGCACAAAATTCAATTGGAATGCCGGATTCTTAGTCAACTTTGTATAGGCCTGCTTTCAGCCTGAAACAGTGGTCAACAATATCACGTGGGCCACCCCCAATACAGCGTAATTCATTGAATCCCATACTTCTCATTCAATATATATTTGAAAGTTTTGTTACAATCTTATAAAGACATTATTATAGCCGTTTATTGCAAAGTGAAAGTGTATAATAAGTTTCACAGAATATTTGTATAAAATGAAGAAGAAAGTATTTTCGACGCTCTCAAGTATGGGATGGGTCATGGGATGGTTTGTTCATTACATTTAATTCGTTTATTTTCTAACAAACGTGGCAGGGTATACAGGCCTAGTACGATCGATAATTAAATTTCGGTAGATCATTTTGTTTTAAGTTCATTAAACAATGCTATAATAATGATATGCATTACAGTTTAAATGTTAGATGAAGAAAAAAAGCGACGAGATGAGGCAATAGCCAGGAAAAAGCGAAGTGTTTGGATTAATCCATAGTTAAATGAATAACGATTTTGTCGACCAGCTATAAAATCTACGTGCAATTATATTAATAATAATAATAATAATTAGCTGCAGATAAGTTTTGTTTCAAGCGCCAAACCGAACAGATGTTTTTGCGGATTGCGCCATCTATGCTTTAATATTGGCATAAAAAAAAAAAAAAAAATACTGTACCGTATGGTACGAAGGGTATATTTAGTTTGTGCAAGCCGAAAATGTATGTAATATACCGAAGGAGTCGTCGGAGACTCCCCAAAGTTACCTAAAGTATGATTAGGGTGTCTAGAGAATTCGATATACCGATGGCCGTCTGTCCGTATGAACGCTTAGATATCAGAGATAGTAAGAGCAAGAGTAACCAAACTTTAAGATTAGATCCCTTATTATTCCATAGGTGACAAGTTTATTTTGCTTTTTTGATATCGAGATTACATTATATAGGATACGTTTAGAATAGGAATGTTTTAGAGCACCTCGAAAAAAACAAAAATTTTTAGATGGATAGTTCGATTGTATATGAAGATATCGCAACCAAATTCTTTTACAGTTCCCAAGCAGTGTACCTAATTTTAACAAAATCGGTTGACTATGTCAAATAGCTCCGGCAGGACCAATCGGCCAAAAAAATATTATTTCGCCTGTGTATGATTGTCTACGAAGGTATTGTAACCTAATTTGGCAATCAAATGTCTTTTGGTGTTTATAAGCAGTATACCGGATTTCAAAATAGTAGAACAGGTTATCCCAAAGTCGTTCGCACCCGACTTTAACATATCCCACCTTTTTTAACACGATCAAATTTGAATTAAACCTTTCAAATTTAGAGTCGAACATTTAATAATTTGTACTCCTTCGAATAAAGATAATTTCGCAAGTAAAATATAATGAAAGATATGCGTATGCTAAAGTACGTTAAAAAAATGGATGTGTTTTTCGTTTTAAATTAACTGTGACTAAACAAATTAACATTTTAAGAACCGATTTTATAAGAATTTCTAGTATTGCAAATGGTTAAATTGGTCTAGTTTTTTGTTTTGAATGTAACTTCTTTCATGTATATTAAAAACAATGTTAAAATTGTTATATTTACCAACAAAAAAATTATTTTTTTTTATTATATAAACAAGAAATCTTTTGACAAATTTAATTTAATTTTCGTTTTATTTTTAAAATTGAAACATTATTGAATATTAAAAATTATAAACAAAAAACACATTTTTTTAAATATATGTCTGCATCACATTTCAAAAACCATAGGAGGTAGTTTACAGTACCTTATCCAGCTAGACCCTTTGGTGAAAATATTTTTCGTACAGACAGTGCAGACATCGGTGACTTCTGTAGTCACTCTGATATTTTGATAACTTTGAGGGTCACCGACGTCTCCTTCTGAATGCTGCGCACATTTTCAGCTTGCACAAACTTAATATACCCTTTGTACTAAAAGTACAGGGTATAAAGATAGAAAAAACTTTTTAGGTAATGTTTTATTAGTAGTAAGGGGGTTTTTGTTTTAAGAGCGTCCGAATTTTAATTTGAAATAGATGAAAGGCTTAAAGCAGAATAGAAGAATTCTGAAAATAAAATTCAACGATTTGAGCTGAGAGTCATATGTATATAGAAAATCCAAAAAAAAAATGTGCTAAGTGAAAAACTGACTTATAAATTTGTCAACTAAAAAGCTTAAAATATTTAGACTCAAGCGCTTTAATTGATACCGAGGACCTTAAAAAAAGCCACAACAAAAATCTGCAACAGATAAAAAAAAATTTGGTTTTAAATCTGTTTTGCCTGAAATCGTATAATTTTATTCCAAATCGGTGCAGTTCAAACAATTACAAATATTGACAATCCTTAAACGCAGTTGGGTGTCTCACTTATATAATACTCTCAGAGTGAGATGGGTTACATTAAGATTACATATTTACTATGTAATTTTTTCTTATATTGTATTATTCAACAACCTTACTTACTGCATACAACAGGGAACTGCAAGGTCTGAGCCTGAGCTTGACGTCACCAAAGTAAGTTGTTAGCCAGCTTTTTGGTTCATTGCATGCTTTAGTTTACTTTTGTATTACATAAGGAACAGCAAAAGAAACATTGAAGAAAGAGAGAGAGAGAGTGGGAGAGGGGAGCAAAAAAAAAAAAAATGAAGAAAAATGAAAAGTACTTTCAACTCATGTTTCAAAGTTCTAGAAATATTTATTTACAAAACTCTTTCTCCGCACACACACACACACACACTCATACGCATAAACACACAAACACACACACACACATGCCAACGCAGGGTTAACTTCATGAAATATCAGAAGCCGGAGCGTAAAATTGACTTGAATCACAGCGAAGTCTACAAAGTCATACATCACCTGGACCGTGCGCCCATCCGAGGCATAGAGGTTCGTGCGCCTCTGGTTGCTGCCGAGTCGGATATACGTCAGTCTCTGCAATCCTAGAGGTTCGCCAAGCTCGGATTAAGCAACTTTAGCCAACAACAACAACAACATTAACAACAACTTGAATTTAATTTGCTAGTTTATGTCATTTTTTTATTGTAATAAGCAGCTGGAAAATATATTATTAACTTGATAGCAAATTGACAGAGAAAAAATGTAAATCAGTCGGAGCGGAGTGGCCGACGTTGGAATACACTGCACTCAAAGGGTAAAGGTTTCGAGAGAATTTATCTATAACTTTGCTAAATTTCCAACGGGTTGCTTTTATAGTGTAGTAAAGAACTTTACCAACATTTTGGTATTGGGTAAAGATCCTCCATCTGAATGCTACCCAGAGGAGCGCACATATCTTTAATATGCGTGACCCTATGGCTCAGAGTACATATTAAAAAAAAATAGTCAAGTCAAATGCTAATGCTGTCAAAGACATTGTCAATATGTCAATGCCGTTGCATGCCATTATATAATTTGTGTGCAACATGGCGTATGCTTAATGTGACGATGAGCCCTTGTTGAGTAGCATAGTTTCAGGCGCTGCTGCAGCAATGCAATTTCTTTTGCATAAACAAGCGCACACTTGTACAAACACGTCGTACTCGTATATTATGTACACTTTGTATATAGGACTTTATTTGTATTTGTTTTGGCGTGATTGTGTGTGTGCGTGTGTGTGTGTGTGTGTGTGAGTGGCAAACACTTATAAAATTTGCATTTATTAAAACATATGTATTGGCTTATAACAAGACGAAACGAAATGCCGCAAAGCCAATGCTATTGTTACGTATACGTAATATTTAGTTATGGCGCACATAAAAATGGTTGTCACGTTATACGGCACCCTAAATATTACTCTACTTTAACGTTTTAATATGCCATTTTGGCCAAGCATCACGCAATAAAAACACGCGGCACTTTTTACGACACGCTTTTTGTCCCAAATATCTTCGGAGGAGATAAACACTTTTATGTTGCGGCGGTCTTATGCGGGATTAACTCAACGCGGCTTGGCGTCCCATCTTGGACTGTCACAATATTTTGGCATGTTGATTTCGCACTATCATTGCAATGGAATGTTGTCTTAGTCCCGGCTGTGTGGGGAACTGAGCGAGCGAGCGAGCGAGTTGAGAGTCTCGGGACAGCTTTTTACTTTGCTTAAAGCTTTTTTGTTGAGCGAGACCTTGAGCGAGGAGACGGAGAGCGAGTGTGAGTGCGAGAGTGAGAGTAAGCTTTCACTCAGCTGCTGCTTACTATAACGCGGAAGTAGATAATTAAAGTTAAGGATTGATTTGTAATTTTCTTTAAATTTTATTTAAATTTGAATAAAACATACTAGACAACAACTACTTAAGAGTAAGTACAAGCATAAGTACAAGTACAAATTACATAAAAATAGTTAAGTTTCTCAGTTTGCTCTTGAGCTAACAATTATTATGCTATATATTTATATGTATTTAAGTAAATATATAATAATATATGCATATTATTTAAAACGAATCGATACATACATTTTACACTTACAAAAAAGGCAAACTTACAGCAGTTTACAGTGTACGACGAGTATTTGTATCTAGAAGATACATTTCGACAAAGCGAATCACTTTTGAAGTGAGTGCGCTAAACAAAAGTATTCCCTGGGATACTTTGTGTTTTGGGTTTTTGTGTGTTCACGTGTGTGTTGGACACTAATTATCACTACGCCAGTTGAAGCTAAATACAATATTTTTAGTGCAGTATTGCTCTAAAAATCAAACTAAACTAAATTTTATAATGCGCGTTAGAAAAAAAAATGTATGCACTTTTAATAATGAAATTTTCGAATAAATATTTAATGCATATTAAACGTACGAATATTATTTTTCAACTAGATATTATATTAATTAAGTTATAGCAATTTTCTTTTAAGGCAAAACTGAAAGTCCTAGTCATATTCCACGCTTAACCCTTAGTAAGAATCTGTTTCGCTCGGCAAGGTATCGAAAGCAAGTATTTCTTATTATACAAACTACTTTACTAAGTACTATAGTTGCATGCCATATTTTCTTATTATTTGTTTGTTTTTATTTTTGTATGTCATTTTAGGTACATCGTTCCGCTTTTGATCTTAAGCACTCACGAAAATATATTTTATCTAGCAGGTAGACCTACCACCTATCAAAATCTTTGCCCTCTTGTGGCGCATATGTGTGTTCAAAAATATGTGGAATTCTACGTATTTGTGTGGCTATTTAACTGTCCAAATCCTTTGGTATTGGCCACCAGTTCAACGACTTCAACATGAAGTGGCTCCTCGCCTAGTATTAGGAAGGGCCAATTCTTTTACAATCACAAATTGTAGTTTTTGCACTGATACGTGACCATTTACTATATTTTTCGTATGTTTGTAAATATATATGTATCTAAACCCTAATGCAGGTAGTTCTAGTTCGTTTGTAGTTTCATTTAAGAATAAACAACAAAATCTTTACACTTATTTGTATAGTTGCTTGCTGTTTCCTGAACTTAATACTTCCTTACTTAATACTCTTTAGATGACTCAAAGGACCAACTCTAAGCCGGTATGGTTGTTTGTTCGTAGAAGTCTGGTTCATCTTCGTCGTTTTTGGGTTCGCTGCCGTCCAACTAAAAAATATGTATTGTATAAAATTTTCGTTTGTTTCCTTTGTAGTATTCAAGTGCAATGCTTACCGCCTGCAACTCCTCTGGCTTATAGAGTTTTCCCAATTGATGACGTATGGGCACCATAAGTATCAAAAAGAAGGGAAAAGCCAGCGAAAACTTTGAGGATTTGACAGTCCAAAGCACGACAAGGCACAGTACTTGTACGGTGGTAAACAAGTGCAATTTCCAGGGCCGCACGCGCTTCACATATTCCGTGGGTGGGTAGTGCTTGACGGGCATGAAGTAAAGTCTTACGCTATGGGATAAGAAAACGTATAACGATTTACTCCACGGTTTACATATTTACAAGTATAATACTATGTGTAACTGAAGCAAATATGTTAGCCTGTTTGTAAGCTGTTCCTGATAAGAGAAGTCTCGTCTGGGTTAGCTACTGGTTTCCACTGCAATCAGACTGGCACTCTTAGTTTTTTATGATGTAGTAAAGCTTTTAGTTTGAATAATTAATAGCCAGGAAACGTAGAAGGAGTTTTGAGCAAAGAGTTTGAAAGTGAGAGCTGCACTGCGCAAATTAGTTGCCAGGAATAAGTTCACGATTAGGTGGGTTCCAGAACATAACAATATTCCTTTAAATGAGCTGACAGATAGACTAGAAAGAACGGATGCAGCAACACCTCGATTTACGGACTTGAACCATACTGTGAACCTGAACCTAATGAGAATAGAGGAGGAAAAACAACGACTGTTTCACTGGTATTAGTATACCAAGATACCAGCACTTAAGCAGTCAAAAAACTCTACTCTATAAATACAACCGTAAGTGGTTCAAGCTCCTGATAACCCACGGGAAAAATACCGTGAGAATCCTGGCGGGCCTCTTGATGGGACCTTGTAGGCACCGCAGCCACTTAAATAAAATTGGCAAAGCGGATAGTGGAGGACGAAACTTCAGTGCATTTAAATGTGAATGCATGGCGCTCGTCAGCGAAAGAAACAAGCTTCTGGTTATGTACGTTCCCTCACCAGAGACCGATGTTACCTTAAATCCAAACCAATTACTGGAATATGTGCAGGCAAGTGGACTTGGAGCCGTGAAGTCTAAATAAGAAAAAATCATGAAAGGGAACACACATGTGGAAAAGAGATGCATTGAAGAAAAAAATTCGATTAACATTTGTGATGGATTTTTTAGAGCTGCCCCTCAGGGGGTTTGAATGTTTTCGAAAGAATTATTACGTATAGAAAAAACATAAATGAGTATATTCCAAAACATGACATTTTCTAAGAGCTTTGTTTCTCTAATTATACTCAATACTATGAAATAGCAACATATTAAAAATCTGAATTTTTCAGTTCATAAAAAGAATCCTTCCAAGTTAAATTTCAGCAATTCAGGTTTTTTCTTTTTTTTTTTTCAAGAAGAAGCAGATTATCTAAGTCTACAGAAAGTTCCAGAAAGGAGATTGACTGCATTTTTAAAAGTATTCACGTTGGTGGCTCATTACAGTAGTCTTAATGTGATTCATCCAGATTCTGCCAAATCTTACCGTTCGAAAAACTGCACTCCGCTCATAGAAGCTACGCCCATGTATAGAAAAACCCCAAATAACACTGCCATGGGTATCAAACGCAGCAAAGGAGCCATCAAAACTGACAGTCCAATCATGGTGCACACAAAGAAGCCCGACAAGCGCTGCTCCTTAACGTCAATTATGCGTGGCGATTCACCGGGAGCATGAGTTCTGCAAAATAACAAATAATACAAAAAGTTTAGTTGGATGAAGCAGGAGTGGAATTGAGAATGAACCTACCGTGACATAACTGTCACCGAGGACACGTGTGTTACAGAACGCACTGTGGCCGCACAATGCCACGGCATACCAAAGAAGCCACAGAACATATTGAGCAGGCAGAGCAATACGATGTCCCAATGGAGACCGGAGCCCTTTTTGAGACCACGCTCTGGTTTGTCCACAATTAGTTCTGATATTTGCGATTCCATGAATATCAGAATGTAGACCAACATGGCGGGCACAACACATGCAAATGGCACCCATGTGGCGTCGACATTGAAACCGATAAACCAGCCACGTCGCACGGTGTCGCTGGGTGTGAGCCCTTCAGGTACACTCAACTTTTCCGTATACACGGCAGGCACCAAATAGTCAACCATAACGAAAATTGCAATGGAAATGGGCACTCCAAAGTCACCCAAAGCACGACGAGCATTACGTCCCAGGAAGTGAGAGTTACGGAACAGCTTCAGATAGTAGGCAACCACAAAAGTGGCCAACGTGAGAATAGTGCAGAAGAGCGCAGTATTTGGCTGATTTATAGGCATCTTGGGTGTTGGCGGCGCCACTGTGGTCGCGTTAAGAAAAGAGACGCTCATGTTGTAGTGGGTGTCATTTTCTAGACTGGGCAGCTCAGTGACCAAGGTTGGCGGTGGCAAATTGTAGTCGGGCAGCAAAGGATTGAGTTTGTATATGGAAATCAACTTCATAAAAGTCTCCACAATGTAAATCAAGGTAATCAGAGCCGAGAAGATCTCCTGTGTGAAGCGTGTGAGCAGACGCACATAGACGCTGCCCTCAAAGGCAGATATACACAAAGCTATGACAATCAACCAAATGCCCACATAGACACGCAAAGCCAGGAAGTTGAAATTGTTCTCCGTGCAAAATACCATTAAAGCCTCATCGAAGAGCAGCAGTGGTCCCGTAGTGCCTATTATAACTAGCGGCTGGCAGGATAGGCAATGGAACACAATGCCCACCAGAGAGCAGGCTATAAGTGTCTCCGAAATGCCAATTAGACTATCTGTCTTGGCCGATGCCAGACCTCCAAAGGTTATGGCCGTAGATAAGCAGGCAAAGTACATGAATATGGTGGCAGCCAGGGTTTCCGTATTGAAACCATCCAAAATATCGCTCTTGTACATGGGCATGCGCCGCTTGAGGTCGTTGCGTAGGCCACCCCAGAGGCGATGTGTCTTTTCCATGGGGTTTTGTTTCTTCTTTTTGCCATTATCATCATCGTCATCATCATCATCACCTCCGCCGCCTACTCCAGCTATTGTCTTAAGCGACTGCTTCTCCAGCAAGGCCTTTTCCTCCTCCTTACCGATTTTTATTGTTAAAGCGCTGTCGCGTTTAACTTGCAGTGCTTTAATCTTGCGCGTGCGTATCCAATCTTTCTTAGCCTTAAGCTCTGAAAAGGGCAACAGGTCATGACGATCCCAGTTGCCAGGTGGTAGCACAATTGAATCATCCAAGAACTCATTAATGGCCGAAAGCAAATCTTTGCGATCGTCTGCTTTGTAGGCTATGCCATGGAAATGCTCATTGGCCATTAGCGTGGATATGGAGCGACCCACTTCATGATAGTCTAAGTCAAAATTACGTGGTCCCAACAGCACAAACATAAAACGTACCGGTACAGGTACTTCCGTAATGCTTGGCATAAGCACGCCCTCGGAGAGACGCACAAAGGCAATAGTGGGCTGATCCAGAAACTCCACAGCGCCGACCTATGGAAAAACACAAAAGTTAAGTTCTTGTAAATATTTACGAGAAACTAGAAATAGAAGCGGCAAGCTTCAAACCGCTTTCGCCCAAATTACAAAATGGCCAGGAAACTATAGAGCTTATCGAACACGAAATTTTTTTAAGGAAACCGACAATAATAACTTTTCCAGTGCCAAATGTACCAAAGAATCTTTATTAAATTATGTGTGGAAAATTTGAAATCGATTTTATTACCCCGAAAAATTATGTATTGATGTTCTACTACATAAATAATAAATTGTCTATCACAAATCGAGCACATTTTAATCTTAAACGAACTAGTTCAAAGTGTCGTAACTTACCAACACAGTTGTGGCCTCAGCCCCCGCAGGTATACGCTTAAGTATGGTATCATTTTGCAACTTCTTGAGATCCTCTTGGGAGGAGGAGTACATGTCATCCTTCATGTCAATTTTGAGCTCATTGCTGCGTTTGCTGCCTCCAATTTCATTGGCAGGCATTATTCTGATTTTCTTGTCATCCACGCCACCCGAAAGGTTCTATGAAGGATTAGGAAATATGTTTAAAATAATCGTCTTAGCCAATTGAATGTTAAAGTTCTAAAAGCTAAATGCATGCATAGTAAGTATGAGCACATAACAGTAACAGGCGTGCAAAGCTAAAGGATACTTAGCGAATAGTTTCAATGTTTTTGTGTGTGGGTGTGCCCAATGTGTGTGTTAGCCCAAGGCAGTCAATAAGCTTTAATTTAGTATAGCTAGTAACAAAAAAAATTAAACAAAATTTATAATGAGAACTTGCCAATGGTGGTGGGAGAGTAAAATTGAGACAGAGAGAGGAGAGGCAGATCATTTTGTAAGTGGTTCTAGGCTAGGTGGTAAGGGCTACAAAACAGCTCTAGCTCTAAACGGCTTAGATACTATCTATAAGTATGGATACATTTTGTGGTACAAAAGTCAACAAGGTCAAACATAAACTCATTACACCCAAGTACGGCATCATAGAGTGTCGACGCTGCTCAATGGCTCCCGAGGCTGCTGTGGCAGCCACATGGAGCGCTGTTGGCGTTGTTGCTGCTGTTGCTGTAGCAGCCGGCGGAGCGCTTGACGTCACGCAGATGCTGCGCCGCATCTTGTTCAGATTTCGTTGTTGCAAGAGCGGCGACTGTTGCGGCTGCTGTTGCGACTGTTGTTGCACATCGGCGCCCATCCAGAGCAACTTTTTTGATCGAAGGCGATGTGTGCGTGGTGTTAAGTAAATCGTGTGCGGCGTAAGTTATATCAAAACAACGAAAAATGTGTTTCATAAAACAAGAGACCAGAGAAGAGTAAAGAAAAACACGAACACACAGAAAGAAACATTTCACACAAAAGCTCTTTCGTAATATCTATGGGGGGCAATTCTTTTACAAATCGACCGGGTGATGCTTTAAATATTTCACTGTCTCTATTTTTGTAGTGACTAGTTTTATCAAAGAACTTCGTTTGTAAAAGAATCGCCCTTATAGTATATGTTGTATATGTATTTGCATATATGTACATACGTTGATTGATATGTATTATTTAAAGTTTTGTATAAATTTAATAAGCTTATTTACAAAATGCGTTTCATTATTACCGATTTGGGTATAAGTTGCTGTTTATGTCATGAGATGCAAAAAGAGAGCAGAAAATGTTTATGCAGATGGTTAAAAAATTTTGTTACAGTTTTTTTAGTATTAAAGCCAATTTCATACACAAAAAAAAAACAACAATGTTGTAAAAAAAAAGATGTCTTATGCGTAGACAAACAGAACGTCCTTTACAGTTGTGATTATGTTTATGACTAGGATTGGAAAACATATGCAGGCAAAAAAATATTGTAGCATACCTGCAGGCTGGTGTAACTGTTGTATTTGCGCTTGGTGAAGGGCAAGACGCTTTGATGTTCGTTGACATGGCGATGGCGCAGCAGCAAGGAACGCATAACCGAGGGCTTATCATTAATGTCAATCAGATCGTCAACTACCATCTGGAAATAAGGAGAAATTTTAGAGTTAGCATAAACAAGCGGGCACGCCTAAGTCCTCTGACAAGTAATTAAGAAGCCATCTAAAATTGTGGTAAAGCAAAATTTGGTGCCCAATTGATTGATTGTAGGGTGGGGTCGGTCTTTGGGGTGCGCTTGCGCGGAAAGTTGTCTGATTGTCACACGGGAGTGACCAGCGACAATTCCCTAACTGGCCGATCCAAGTAGCTCACAACCTTTAGCTTTACGCTTTCCCTCTGGGTAGCCCCTGGATACCCCTTCCCAGGTGTGAGCTAATATCAGAAGTCGAACCCTCAGGCGATCTGCGTTTTGAGGATGTTTTGCATGGAAGCGTAAGTGGACATCTACTACTATGTAAGGGAGTCGAAGGCTCTGTCAGCCGTCATATTCTTTTCAAACCCCATGACTACGATAAACGACCTGGCCACGAGGCGTGTTCTGTATAGCGACCCAGTTGGCGCTCGACTTCGTGGTAGACCGCTGTACAGAGGGATATAGATGCACTTGGCATCCGCAACTGGAAAAATAAAGCGGAAAACATGGAACAATGAATTCTAGCGATACAGGCCTAAGCCTACATCCGGCTCGTCGCGCCATAGAAGAAGAAGATCGATAGAGACTCTTTACCCGCTTCTTTCAAAATGGTTGTCAAAAAATTTATACAATTTTTGTTCCTTTTAAGCAGTATAGATGTTGATAAATTTTAATAGTGGCGGATTAACAACAGTTTACAAGATAAAACGAACTTTAGCGTAAAAATCGTCTTCACCAATTGATTGGTGAGTGGTTTGGAAGGAGAAATCTAAATGTTCTATTTAACTTTTAACTTAAAAAAGGTTGGCGAAAGTTGTTACATCTTTCTTCAATATTTGTCAAAGAAAAATTGCATACTTTAAAATTGTCTCAAATTTTTCTTAATTAAATAATCTTTGGGTTTTATTAGCTAGATCGATTAGTCATTACCCTAGATCGATTTACTTGCCTGTTCGCATACGCGATAAGCTACCGCCGGTAAATCCTTTTCATTTAGATCCAGTAGGACAACACCCGTTTCCAAGCAGCGACGCAAATTGAGCAAAGAATGGAATGAGAGTGAGGCAACATGCGGCTTGCCCCAACGATCGGAGCCCTCCTCAACATCTTCTTCATATTTGATCCAACGAGCAGTTTCTTTCCACTCACGATCCTCACCAACGCCCATGAGCTCATCCAGTTGCACAAAGATCTATTGCGAACGGACCAAAATAAAATTTTAATTTAAAGATCTTAGATACTACAATAGATCTTATGAGACGAATCCATTGAGAAATTTCGGCAATTTTCAATGTTTCATAAGACATGATGTCTCATATGAAATTATTTTTCTTTTTTGTACACCAAGATACAAAATTATCTTCGCTGCATACCTCATGAGGACTATGATCGACTTCTTTTTTGTTTTGCAGTGCTGAAATTGTAATTTGTGGCAATTCGCGCAGTTTCATGGATGAGTGATGAATCTTGTGGCGTCGCAAAGCGCGTGGATCATCCGAACGATGTGATCTCAACTCATTGAGATCTGCTTCCTAAATGAAGGAAAAACACAAAATATAAGTAAAAACGACGTTGTAGTAAGAGTACAATATATAAGGATGTCAGCCAAGTTAGTTATGAACCTGCGTAGCCGGCATGTGGCCATTGGTCTATACAGAGCAGAAGTTTACAGGGTTTTTTTGCGAGTTCCAGAAAGCAGTGAAAAAGCAATAGCAAGGGAGGTAAATATTTGGCATGGTTAAGTTGGCAGTTGGTTAAATTGCTAAGTAAATGGGCTTAAAAATTATTATTTCGCTTACCTCCAAAGACGCGTCCTCGGGCTGTACAGAGATCCTACGTGCACCCGCATCACCGTTCTCTTCGATAACCTTTTTCGGTTCCACGCTGTCTTGATGTGAGAATTTACGTTGTCTATAATACTGATGGCGGCTGTAAGTAGATGGAAGTTTATAAACAGAGTCCTAAATTGAAATATTCAGGTTTTTTGCCTTTTTCTGCGTTTGCGTTCGTGCAATTGATCTGCCGGCTGTTCATCATAACTCAAACTGGGCGGGGTTATGACTATTTTCTTTTTGGCATCACCGAATTGCACATGTTTTTCATCAAGCGAGTTATCCGAGTGATCACCGTGACCAGCGCGTTCCGAAACTAATGGGAAATCTTCGGGTATATCATCATAGTTTTGTGCATTATTTAAGGGTTCAGTTTGACTTTCGTATTCGGAGTCTTCTTCGATATTCAAATCATTTGTGCGTACTGTAAGTTAACAATATTTTAGTTGAGGTTATATCTATAGGACATATGGACATAACTTACTGCTGTTTTTCTTGCGCGAACCAATGGGCAATTGCTTGTTATCCTGAAAAGTAGTTACATCAAATTTGTCTTTGTTCTTGAGTGTGCCGGCAAAGACCTTTTCCATTTCCGAATCCAACAGCACTTCATCGGGATCCTCATTGCCGGACTGCAAATGCAAATGGAAATCATGTGAATAGAGTTTTTAGTTTTATTTCTCTATTGTTTTTGGTCACGTTATTATATGATATGCCATAACAAAAAACCGACAACAACAAACCGAAATACTTTTCAATTAAAGATCTATAAAAAGTCAGTCATGTGACTGCAGTCCAACAATAACAACTCTGTGTCTGCTCTGCTGTCATTGATCATGTTGGCTGTCGTCACAAGATTTTCTCTATATGTATTGTTGCGAACTGGTTCTACAGTACCATCCATCCAGTTTTTTGCTTTTGTTTTCGTTTTTTAATGGCGTTATTGATAATTGTTTTTAATGAAACTCAATTGATTTTCATAGTGACGAATCCATTGATTGCGGCAATGTTAAAATGAATGATCACATTTGTTTATCATAAATATTCCTTTTTTTTTTCTTAAATAAACTTCCCGAACTGAAAAATAAATCACTCAAACAACAATTTATAACCCAATTATTTGTCAGAAATGAAATGTCATCAATAACACTTAATATTTCCAATTTACTTAAAATTTATTTCCTCACTCTCTCTTCCATCACAATTCAACCCGTTTGTGCTTTCCTTCAAGGAAATTATTTTTACAGGGGCACAAACTATCGCGATAATGTCCTTGAAACCAAATATCTGCCAGTTGCTGTCTATGGATGTGAAAATGTGGATAAACAATGAAAACGACGCCTAACTGGCATGACCCGAACGTCTTCCTTGGGACTGAATTGTTTGTAGCCTCCATTATCTGACATCCTCTTACTTGTGCGACATTTTAATATTTAATGATAAATTTGCCTAATGACTTTATAATATTGTGCACAATGTCCAGGCACAATTGCGCTACTGATAACTTAATGATATACTTAAAAGGATACCAGAAAAAGGCACAAATAAAAATATGTAAAATAAAACAAACAACATTCAATTTAGTTTATAAATAGCAATTTAATATTGCTAAAAGCATGCACGTGGGAATGCCAATGTGTCCGTCATTTTGTTGTATCTTTATATCTTTGTATCTGTGTATCTGTGTGTCTGTATTGTTGTGCGTACGCGTGTGTTGGTGTGTGTGTGTGAGTGATAAGTCATAGCGTAACATGTAGCGTTATGTTAATTAATCGATAGCCCCAAAGTACACAATGCTGATTGCTATTATACTGTCTGTATCTCTTTGCTTAGCTAATAATAATTGAGGATTGTCAGGAAGTTTATATAAGGCAGAATAGAACGACTCATAACATTTCTTTACATTTCAGTAAAAGGATATCAGAAGAAAAGCAAAAATATGAAAAAAAAAAAAAACCTCCTTTACGTACCTATGTATCATATACAGCTGAAATTTGTATCTTAAGCAATTCTGAAAGTTGAGCTTCAATGCAGAAATGCGGATATTCAAAAGTGCCCAAGAGCAACTTGCAAAGAAAAAGGTACAAACTGCTTGATCGACCCAAAGCCTAAACTAAGAAAAGCAGTGTACTTCTGCACTAAATAGTATTGTAACTAACTCATGGTTGATTACAAACATCATTGAATCTCCCAAAGAGCTTTCTGGTTGCGTATTTTATTTAAATTAGTTCACGTTTTATGAAATGTTGTATCTTTGAAATTGTGAATGTTTAATGTTTGTATTTATGTAGTACAAGTATTTCATATGCTTTTGTGTAATATTAGGTTGTCAAAAAGTCTTGCGGTATTTTTATTGAATTTTCAATTGTTCATAAAATTGGTTATAATAATGCGATTTAAGTCAAATATGCGCCGTTTTGTTCGAGTGACGAGTTCCCAACGAGATGCCAACTTCATAATGCCCCTCTTATAGAAGCTCGCTTCCCTATTGTCAAAAAACTCGGAGAGCCAATTTTCACAGGACGCTCTTGTGATAACTTCCGATTACCAAGCGCGTTCGTCATGGACAGAAATAGGTGGTAATCACTTGGTGCGAGATCCGGACTATACGGTGGATGCAAAAGGGCCTCCCATCCGAGCTCCCGGAGCTTCTGGCGCGTCACCAAAGATGTGTGTGGCCTGGCGTTGTCCTGATGGAAGACAATTCGGCCTCTGTTGATCAAAGATGGCGTGCGTCTTCTGCATGAGTGCTGCATTCAAGCGGTCCAGTTGTTGGCAGTACAGGTCCGAATTGAGCGTTTGGCCATAGGGGAGCAGCTCATAGTGGATGATTCCCTGCCAATCCCACCAAACACACAGAAGAACCTTCCTGGCCGTCAATCCAGGCTTGGCCACCGTCTGGGCAGCTTCCCCGCTTTTCGACCACGACCGTTTACGCTTAACCGTTGTCGAAAGTGACCCACTTTTCATCGCCAGTCTCCCATCCGCTTCAAAAACGGGTCGATTTTGTTGCGATTCAGAAGCGATTCGCATGCATCCATACGGTCAAAAATGTTTTTTTGCGTCATAGTCGTGTGGCACCCATACATCGAGCTTCTTTTTCAATCCAAGCTTCTTCAAATGGTTTATAACGGTTTGATGACTCATGCCCAGCTCTTGGCCGATGCTACGGCTGCTACTATGCCGGTCTCTTTCGATCAATTCAGCGATTTTATCGCAATAATTTCGACAACAGGCCTTCCGGACCGTGGCGCATCTTCGATCACCTCTGCACCAGAACGTAAACAACGTTGAAACCATCGTTATGCGGTGGAAATGGAAACTGTATCGGGTCCATAAACTGCACAAATTTTATTGGCAGCATGAGATGCATTTTTGCCTTTATCGTAGTAGTACTGTAAAATATGCCGTATTTTCTCTTTATTTTGCTCCATGTTTGCGACGCTATAACTCACGAACGACTAAAAGCAAACAACAATTAATCCAACACGTGTTAGCACGTGAAAAGAGCTTTCCAAAAAGCTCTAGGCGTGAACCGATGCGACGAATACAACTAGAACTACGCGCTTGCAAAGACAAGCTTGCGGAAATACCGCAAGACTTTTTTGACAACCTAATAATTTAATGTTAAATAAGAAAATCGCTAACATATGTAATGCGAGAACTGATCATGTCAAGAAGCGAATTAAACAGATAGTGATTTAGATGCTAATCATAAAGTGCCTCCCTGCATGAAGCTAGCTTAGCATAACATGAGCTTATCGCCGCATGGCGTGAGAGCGTTAACATAAACCGAAAGTTTAACATATTTTAGCAGATTTAACATTGTGTGCTATAGTTAACAGTTGAACTCATTGAGTGACCCAACATCTTCCGTCTGGTGGGATTGGAAGGGAATTGTTCATTCTGCACTGTTCTTTACTGTCAACAATTAACGAGATTGAAGCAAGTGAATTGATCAACAGATAAGGTGTTGTGTACCATCAGGACAATGTTAAACCATGAATAGATCATTTAATTCGATCTTCGCAGAAGTCTCTTAACGGGGTAAGGACTTCAGCCGAGTTCCCACGTATTTGTTATGGAGGGCAAAGTATCCATTATCTCGGGAACGGCTCAACCAATATTAACTAAATTTTGCATACATTTTAATTAGCCCAGCTTACGAAATTAAGGTGAAGGATACTAAGAAAAAACAAAATTTACAGTTTACATAAAGTTTTTGATGATTTTACCGATTGCCTCCATAGGATAGCTTCACAGTGATTCCACTAGAAAATAATGGGGCAAATGTTCCAAAATAGCACACCTTTCAGGAGATTTATCATTTATTTCTAAAAGTTGACGTTTTGGTTAGATTTGATTTTTAAGAGCATTTTCTATTTACAATCTTTTATCATTATGTTATCATTAGTTTCCAATATGTAAAGTAAATACAATAAAGCCAAATTTGTAGAGTGAATTGAAGTAACGTCACGCTAGATACTAAGGCTCACAGGTTTATTTATTTAATTTTTTTACCCGTAAAAGAGTTCCTCACAGAGAAGTGGGGCTCTGCGACCGAAAGGTCTTTTGTATCATACCCTTAAGGTAAAGGAAAAGACTTTCCGCTTTACGCATGAATAGCAGTAGGCCTTTTGTTAGTATTGACCTGATATGGAAAGGCTAATCCGTTCCTTTCCCATGTGACAGGCTCTGTCCCATACCAGCGCTGGGCAGTCCCAGAAAATATGTCTGGTGGTTTCATCGTCTTCAAGACAGAGCCTGCACTCTGAAGAGTCCGATAGGCCAATTTTCTGTAGATGGTATAACAGTGTGGTGGCCAGATAGGCTACCAGAAGCTTTAGGTCCGCTCTGCCACGACCATTTGTCTGATCGCATCCAGAGGTTTGACAAGCACTTTTGCCTGACGATGCCCCGGAAGGGAGAACCAGTATCTCCTATGTTCTCCGGAGGCCCATTTGTTTATCATGGTTTTGATTGCGACCAACCAACAACAAAACGGCGCAGGAGATGTAGTCATGGTTTCTAAACACATTATACAGAAAGAGATTTGACCAATTCGCAGATATTTGAAATTTCTTAATCCAAGCCACACACAAGTACTATTTTTGTAATCGATAAGATCTATTGTTGCCAGTCCCTTAACTTAATACACATAGTGAGCATTTTTTCGGTTTGTTTTTTTTTTGCAAGGGAGACACTACAAAGCGAATTTATTTATTGCAATGATCTGAAAAATATTTGAAAAATTCTTGGCCACAGATGAGATGATGCATTAGGCATCTGTTGCAGCTATAACAAGGACTCTAAGCGACAAGCATACCAACTAAACTAGAAATAAGCCTGATAATGGCGGATCATTCACATGTTAAGGTAAATATTATGATTTCTAAAAAATTGTTATGATATACCTAGTTGATAGGTCTATCTTTACATAGAAAGTATAAGCATAATTCATTATTGAATTTTTACAAAAAGATAAACAAATGCCATTTAAATACTTTGAATTTTTGGGAATTATGAGCTTCTTTCTGTTTCCCATGGGATCCTCATGATTTCAGCGTCCATACAGATAGAGGGAAATTTCAAATTAAGTGTGCATAAGGATTAAATTTGAGTTTAATAAAAAATAAAAAGTTTTTTTTTCGTAATTTGTTGTTTTTATTGCTTTATCCTTTATCCTTCCTTTATATTTTATTTTTCTTTTAGACCCTTCGGAATGCGTTAATTGTTTGCTTCCCTCTTAGCCAGTTAATTTACATAAATATTCAAACTGCCAAAAAAAAACTCATCTATCAATATAATTATTATGACATGGTGAGGCAAAAAATTTATAATTAAGCAAATCGATTTGTTGGCATTGGATATTTTTTAACTCTTTAACAGTTTCAAAAAATATAATTACAATAATTTTGAGAATTTTTTTAGACGAAATAAAATTTTTTGTTTAAATCTGCTATTTTGATTAATTAATTAATATATGTGGGGAACTCACATTCGACTAGCTTATAAGTCAGACCATTTGCCAATCCGTATTAAAAACCGTTTTAATGTACACTGACCTCTTGCGAGATAATTTTTATGTTTTTTTATAATATCTTATTTTTGTGAGACTCAATAAAAAAATAATTCCTCAAAAAAAAGTGGAAACCTCTGACTGTAACGACTTCAATTTTTGCCACAATTATTCTTGACAGAATCTCTGCAGTTATAAAGGAAGTTAACACTCTAAGAATAATTTTTGAGAAATCTTGAAAGAAATAGAATGTGTTGTTTGTTCTGTAACGTACCTTGGAAGCGTTGTTACGAACCAGGCTGCTGTATACTATAGCATTCGAATTGTTGTAAGCGATATTGGGGTACGCAAATGGAATTAGATTGGGCAGACAATCAGACAGCAAAGATATTTAATTCGTGGACAAGCTTTAACCGAGAACCCACAAGGAAGCAGTCGGCCAGGTGGACCAGCTCTGACTATCGAAAAAGAACGCCATATGTGGAAAAGCACCCAACAGAGTGAGATTTAAAAGAATCATTGCGGCCCTAGGGGAAAAGGAATCTAACAAGAAAAAGATAATAGTAAAGTACGGATGACTAGTTTCTATTCACTAGACCTTATTTGACTCAAGGTAGTTCTCTTATTTGCGAGAAGAATTATTGAACACAAAATTCGCCTAATGAGCTTGGATGGTATGATAATGAAAAGCACCACGTTGCTCCGGTAATAATTTATTTTATTTTAATATTATCATTAAAAAGTGACTGTCGCTCTATCAGATATCACAAAAAAAGGAGTACTAGGTCTGTTCACTTGTATTACAAGAAATAAAGACACAAAACTTAACCAGCCAATATCTTGTCTTGTATCCTAGGATAATTTCAGCAATTCTTAGCAAGGTTGTTCAACAATTTTATCTGAAATTCAATAGAGCTATGCGGATAAGTTAATTGACAGATTGTGCAATTTGTTTATGTATTAAACAAAAATATTTTAACCTTTTGGTTTTAGGTATAACGTGTATTGCTTGATTTATCCACAACTCACCAAATTTTATAAATATTCTTATGTGGACCTTATAAACAAAACAACGACATTTTCGGCATTTTTTTTTTTATGCGATCGCAAAACCCTCGCAATCGTGTTGCCGAGGTTTTTAACACAATACTGCCGACTATATAAACGCATTTTGGACTTATGAATTTAAATTGTAATGAAAGGGTATCCCACTAACGATCTTTATGGCTTTATTTATAAATAAATATAGTATATTTAGGAGGTGGGTATATGGCCCTATGTCAAGGTTTTATGGGTTTCTATTTTGTCTAAAATACTAAAAATCTTACGATTTAGTATGAAATGAGTTAGCAACGTATATAGAGTACGCACAGTTCGATACCATAGTCATTGTTGATTAACATTTCAATTTCACCCGCACTGAAAATATTTATTTTGTCATACAGTCATTAGCCGCAGCCATTATTATGATTTAACGTTTGGAGTGCACTAACTAACCTTCCCGATACGCCACAGCCGCCCGCCCACATTTAATGCTCAGGTACAACGCTTATCAAAATAATCGATGGTGCTGTCAGCAAGGTCCGTCCCCAAGTCCCACGCTTCTCGGCATATCTAGAGTTCCAGCCACTCATACCAGTTAAACTGAACTGAACTGAACCGAACTGAACTGAGCTGTCAATTTTCGTTTTTGTTTGTTTGGCTTTTTATAAATGGCATATATAGAACACACACACAAACGCACACACACACACACACACACAGATACAGACACACTAATGCTGGCTGATACATTTATAGATACTTTTTTGTTCTTTTTTTGTAATTTATATGACAGTCGCTCTTGTTGACAGTTCTCGTTGCGGTTTGACAATCTTCAAGCTACCTAAAACGCAAAACACGTGACTTATGCACAGAAGTTGGGACAAGTTAAGTTTTTGTTTAGTTTAATCTCTTTTAGACAAATTGAATTG
Source organism: Chymomyza amoena (assembly GCA_037043745.1). Classification (NCBI taxonomy): domain Eukaryota; kingdom Metazoa; phylum Arthropoda; class Insecta; order Diptera; family Drosophilidae; genus Chymomyza; species Chymomyza amoena. The sequence goes on along the minus strand of JBAMAX010002807.1, from coordinate 172,374 downwards.
TATTTTTGTGTATCAAAACAAATGATACTCATTTTGACGTAAACAGAATAAACATTCCTAAATATTGCGCATACGCCTGGTCTGCCGTTTATATAAGCTGTAATCTGTGCTTACAACTTTGTCAATTCGATTAGCATAAATTTTGAAGAGTTTCGATGTCACAGCGACCTGCTACTAGGTATAGGTATGGAAACTTATGCCAGATTTCCATACGCCACCATTCGGACCATATTCCCAATGAGATTTAAGCAGCGTCAGGCGTTTTCCCATTAAGAACATGTCAACGCACATTGCCTTTTGGCGCCTGACAACGTCAATTGTTGCGTGTATTAGTAAGTGTGTGTATCTGTGCGTAGCTGTATGTATCTGTGTGTGTGTGAGTATGTATTTTTCGCGTAATTCTAGCTGACGAATAACGCTTAACTTTGCATTTCAGTTATGGCTATACAGTAGATACATTTATTCGGTCGAAATATTTTTCCAAACTTTTACTTTGTTTGCGACAATTAAACTGGACGATGGACTGACTTCCCATGCCTGCCTGTGTCTATGTGTATATGCGTATATATTTTTGTATCTTTATCTTTACTTAACAAGAATTTGTTGCGGAAATACACACCAAGCCAAGTGGGGGTGTGTGTGCAAAAAACCTTTTTCGGAGCGGTTAGCAGCACGTGCAAAGGTTAAACTGGTCATTGTCAGAAAGGCGTTCACTCACCCGCTCTCTCCCGCACTCGCTCTCGCTCTCTAAGATTCTCAACCCCGCTGCCGCACTTAGATCTATTCGATGGATGATACTTGTATGATGGCAGCCTTTAAGCCTAAAAAGCATTGCATACTTCAAGGTCAATGCTTGACATTGTGCTGGCTGGCCAAGGTATCTAAGTGGCGGAGGGGTGTCATGCTAAACTATGCCACGATATGAGTGTGTGATATGGGTTTATACATACATATACAACTATATGTATATATATACACGGCCATGTTAGATGTTCTATATGCCTGCGGCAATTTGTGTGAATTATGCTAAGAATGTAATAAAATTTTCTCACACTCGGATAGACAGACAGACAGACAGTTACTTCTTTACGTCTTTACGTATATGGGAGTATATGTATACAGTTACAGGCTGTACAGTTCCAGGTCGTAGGTGTCCCGTTTATTTTATTACCCAGTGCTTGGTCCAAACATCATGCAGCAGCAGTATTAAAGCCAAGTTAAGGTACAAATATCGCTATATATTATATTTTCTTTTATTACGTATACGCATGTAGGTGGTTGGCACTTGTTGGCCCAGCATTACTGCCATAACTTTTCCGACTTTAATTTTGTTAAAAACCAAAAAATAAATATAACATGCCCTCATGTGTGTGTGTCTGTCGGTCTGTAAAGGCCGCGTGTAATTTGTTTGCTTGTGCGTGAATTTTTTATACTTTTCAAGAATTCAGGCTCTCGGAAAACTTTTCATATACTCTGCGTGGGTGTATGTGAGATGTATTTGTGGCAAGTTTTATAGATCAAACGATGTTTGATTTATTTATTTTTACCTTGTACGCTTTCGCTGAGGTATTAATAAAGTTTTAAATTAAAAGTTTTATGCCTGTTCAGCACGTAGGCGGCAGCCTCTCCACCTCTCCACACTCTCTCGTTACACTGCAAGATACTTTTGCTTTCGTAACACTTTTCGACTAGAAGCGCATTTAAGCGCGTTTCATCAAAAGTTGTTGCTGATGCTGGTCCTGCTTTGGCCTTTGGCTGCTACTGCCTGTTGCACTGTTGCAAAAGCAAGAATGCGTTAAGAGTTAACTACAAAAATTCACTAGAATGTCAAGCCAAGCTAGCAAGCAAAGGCGCTACATACACACACGCACGCACACACACACACGCACGTAGTAAGTATCTCGAGACGTTAAGATACACCCGCGCTATCCGTACTTGCGTTTGGGAATGTTTCCCAGCAAATGATGGCCCACTGTAAGGCGTGAGGACTTGGCTGCTGCCACATGTTTGTTGTTTTCTGCGCCGGCGCACGTATAACTGTGTAGCATAGTTATCAGCTGACAGCTGACTGCTGACTGCGGCAGCGGCTGCAGCGTCACTAAGCTAGCAGCAGCGCTCAGCTGTTTTCACGGCCAATGGCGCCTAGACCCTGCATGTGTGTGTGCGCGCGTGTGTATGTGTTTGTGAGCTTTACTACGCTGCTGACGTAAATCAAATGCACTTTACGTATATTCTAGTGCAGCAGCAAAAGCTCGATGTCAAAGCTCGCTGAAATTTGTGCTGCCAGCAGCGACGCGTCGCAGCGCTGCCGCTGCTGCTTTGCCGTTGCTCTGCTCTGCTGCAGCTATATATAGTGCATAATTAATGCGCTGTGGTTTCAGCCAAGTTACTAAAGCTGCTAGCATCTGACGGCTTGCCAACGGCAGCGAAAATCGCAAATTCATCGAAGTTTTTCAACCAATTTTACCTTGTACTTGGTCAAGGCCGCTCAAGGACAGCTGAAAAGCTTTTTTTTTTCTTTTTGGCATGTGTTAGAAATGTTGAAAAGAAAGAATGGAAATATTTACTCTAACCGAAGTTTATACGCTCTGCACATTTTGTGTCTTTAAATACAAATATGTTACAAAATATATAGCATTTGTGAAGAACATATTCCTATACCTAACGAAATGAAATGATAAATTGATTTATATATTCTAAGCTTGGAATAGCTTGGAAGCAAAATTGCTGGTATAAAATTATTGTATAATAAAAATCAAATCACTTGCATAAATCAGGCTATCTGCCTTTGCATGTTTAATTTATGCACAAGCGTCATAAATAATAAATTTAAATGTAGTTGGTTTCAATAAAAAAATCTTATTTAACAAAAGTTACTATTTCAAGAGAAATAAAATCCCTTAGACAATCCAAAGCCTTTGAATTTCAGCAAAATTATCGAAAATAGTATGCGCTACTCTCTCAAACACATCAGCGAAGGTCTTAATTCAAGGCCAGCTCTCTAAGGAGTTGCCGGTCAGAAGATGCTCTATCCACAGTAATATTTAGCCTAAAAGATACAAATGAAGCTGGACACTTCTACGCTGATGATATTGCAATTCTACACATTCATAGAATATTTACTATTCCACTTACTATTTAACTGAAACAACTTCCGCTTCTTAAGCTGGGTCGCGTCATTTCAAAAATTGCACATTACCGGCTAAAATTTATGAATACAATTTCAACAATATTTCTTAGGAAAATATACGAAAAGTAGCTAGACAACACATTTCCATTCTATCCATATTCAAATTTTTCCCATATCATTCGGCACGACTGCAATTAGCGATAACAAATCCGACTAATTATATTATGGGATTTCATATTCATTTCTGTGTCGAATATGTTTATGCGTGTGGCAGTGTCTGTTTGGGACTTGCCTAATTGAAATTCAGACCATTTGTTAGAGCATACTTTGCGGCGCACATTTCAATTAGCTTAATCGGCTTTATGAATTATTGAGTGAGTTAGCGGTGGCAACCCATTCACTGTACTACTGTTCGCTTTCACCCGGCACTCACACGCACGCACACACAGGTGTCAATAAATTCGATTACTCGATTACTTTTCTACAATTTGCAATGCCAACTGGCAGGCAGCAACATCAACAATAACAATAACAACTCAGGCACTACATATGGCCGCCATTATTATTAGTGATTTTGTTGTTGTTGTTGTTGTTGTTGTAACCTTGGCCACGAATATTGATTTCCTGCTGTTCACTGCTGCCCACCCCTTAATAAATGTTCACTTACTTCCTTTACCTTTAACTGTTGCTGCATTGTATTTACTTTTATACCCTATACCCAAAAGATAAGGTGTACATTAAACTGGGGCTAAGCAATTTTATGCACTAGTATGTTATAACAACTAGCAGAAGTCAAGTAAGATCCTTAGACTGCATTAAAAATCGATGTTAGTTCGATAAGTTTTTTTTTTGAAATTGTTTGAATAATTTGGTAGTAATATGCAAAAACAGATAAAGCTGTGAATAATTTTAATAAAGGGTGTAATATCATCTAGGGTATGGTATAATAATTTATAATTTGGATGTAGATTTGTTATTAGAGCCACATGAATCAGCTTACCAAAATCTGTTATACGAGATCACTTGTAACCATAATTAGGTAGAGTCAAATATTGAAGCAGTTTGTATATTTTTTTGACTATAGCTTTTGCTGTCAGGTTTTGTTCATTTTTGAGACACACATGCGTGAAACCATAAGGCTTCACTCTGTTAAATTTCAGATGAAAATATTAAACGGTGTGCCCAAAAACGGCGAAAATCTACAGGGGGGGAACGGGCTAAGATATTGCCTTGATTGAACAAACTTCATCTCCCTGGAAATATGCGCACCAGTTGGTAAAGTTTGGTGTTTCTAGCTCTTCTAGTCTCCGAGATCTAGCTTTTCATTCGGACGGACGGACGGACATGGCTCAATCGCTACCCGAGGTTATGATAAGCATTTTGGTATAAAGGGCTTGGGGTCTGCCGCGCCTCCTTCTGTCCGTTACATACATTGCACCAATCTAATATACCCTTTGTACTTTTTAGTACAGGGTATAATTATTGTTCAAATTACTTCAATTACTTGGTTCAGATAAGTAATTTGTTGAAATATTTTTGATTTTTTGACAAAAGACTTTAGCCAATTGATCTGAAAATTTTGTCTTCTCAAGTTTCCTACCAAGCATAATTATAATGTTCTTAAAAATTAGGTTACTGCCATATAAGTCAAAATATTGAATGATGATAGCCTTTGCATAAACTTTTTAATTGTATTTGATGTAAATACGAACCAAAATTTAAATTCATAACCCATAAATATTGAAGATAACATAAAACTTGTTTTAAAAAGATACAAAAAATAACACATCATTATCAGAAGGTAATTAATTCTCTCTTTTTGATAATGCGCTTTAAAAATTCAGGGTATATTATAGTCGGTATGAATCGTTCCATCGTTGTATCAGGCTCACTTGTTATTTTGTTTTAAGTTTTCTTCTACTATGTTGTTAGTGCACAATTAAACTGACACTGTTGTTGTAGTTGATGTTGCCACTGTTGTTGTTGTTGTTGCAGCTACAGCATATTGTTGCTGTTGGCATCATTTGCGCTCAAAATAAGTATTCAGAGCATCATTCGCTTTCAAGTTTTTTAGCCTTTAAGCTGACTATGAAGCTGCTCTACGTAGCGTATACGTAACGTGTGTTTGACTTGCCCAAAGTTAACTGTTGTTTGTGTGTTTTTTTATGTTTGTTTGTATGAATGAATACGTGATTATGCGAGATACGATATGTACAGTAGTACACATAACCGTGCCACCGCCGCCTACTACTCCCCCTGCTGCCTCTACGCAACTAGTCCGAAAACGAATTTTGAAACTGGTTTGCAAATTGTGTCATAGTCTGGCTTGGGGGCAAAAGCATGGCCAAAAATAATACTAAAAAAAACTACTAAATCGTACGTTGTCAAGTGCGGAAATGTGTATAGAAATAAAATGACAAAAATGCGATACATACAAATAAAAAATAAAAAAAATCAATAACAATTACTTGGCATTACTTGTCAATGCAAAAAGAAAACAACAAAAAATACTTAAAAAACAGCAAACTAGCGTAAAAAGTTTTCAACGGAAAAATACTGATAGCCAATTTTTATTTACTCTTTGGAATTTTTTAACGGCATATGTAAAGTATAAAAAATTAAAAACGTTAAAGAAAAAACAGGAAACGTATATTAAATTCCAGCTGGGATATTTCCGACTGAATAAAATAACTTTGGCAGATTTTTTACAGTTTACAACATCAACAAATAAATATATAATTATATGCTCAAATTATGAAAAAATATTACATACTTGAGTGGGAATTTTTTTCTGGTTGAATTTTAAAAAAATTTGAAGCTTTCGAATTTAATAATGCAATTTATTATACCACATGGTTAAAAAAATATTTTTGTTTTTTACTAAAAATTTTATGTGTTTATAATAGTTGAATTCTCAGACGATAAATTTATTTTTTGTTCACCAATAGTATGAGTACCTCAAAGTCGGTCACGCCTGCCTTCAATATTCACCATGCTTTAATTATGGAAACAATATTTGTCATTAACCTACTATCTTTGTAAATATCTGTTAAAAATTATGTAAAATATTAAATATGGATAAAATTAAAATTTTTTCATGAATCTCACTTGAGAAAAAAGTTACATTTAAAAATGGTATTGTCAAGATTTTTATGCATAGATGTCTGAAGTCTTCTGTCAATATTTGGATGTGAAATTTAGAGCGTTGGTAGCAGACTTTAGCTATTACGCCTCATCCATATCAAATACGTGTTCTATTTGCGATTATTTTGGCAACATGTTTTCCATCAAATCCACCTGAATTGTTCATAAAATATCAAGATTATTTATCAGAAGATATTTTGTTTCGAGTTCGTCAAGGAAAACGTAATCCAGTGATGGAATTTACGCCGGAAGTTTTCAATGAAGCTTTAATTCTATGCTTGGCGATGGCTTATAAAGCAATAGGATAATTAGAATGCCGTCTGTTAATCGATCAATGCATGATGTATTTCAATTGGAAGAAATGTAACGAATACTTTCAGAATTGAAGGATATTCTTGTCACAATTGGAAATGAAGTATATATAAGAAAACATCTGAAACTTTAAACCCTTGTATTTATATATATATATATTTTTAATAATATGTACATAATTGTTATATATGTAATAAGACTTACCTTCTTTTTGGTATTAAAACCTAGGAAGGACAACTTTCGAACATTGTTCTCCCTGCCGCTGGCTGAACTGAAGCTCATTTTGACTCAAGATGTCTTAAATGATAGTTGAAATTCCAATTCCAATTTGTAAATAGTAGCAACAAATTTATTTGCAATTTATTTAATAATTTCAACGCGATAGGACCAGCGCACTTGCATGGAATTGTGGATGATATAACGCGGCCACTGCGGCTGTTCTAAGAATCTCGGCATTCGGTGCCTCCAAAGACCTATTCTTCGGGTCTTTCCTTTAAACGTGCTGTAAGTAGAGACACATAACAACGCAATTTCATTAATAAAATATAAACAACAGTCACATTTTTGTCTCACATGAACCTATATACAATATGACGATGGGTACTAAAAAAGGCCAATTGAAAACGAGGCACACACAAAAAAATTGAAGCAATAAAATTGCGAGTCGCTACTCAATTAAACTCAAATGTTCAGTCACACGCATACTGCAAGATACAAAACAACAACAACAGCATCAAGATACAAAAAAAAAATATATATATATTCTCAAGAGCTCACAGCTCACCAACAAGAAGCACGCGACATGAGATACTAACTCGTGATCAATTTGAGTTAGTTAAATTTTGTGCACTTATGACAGCCCTCGAGACAACAGCGTCATCTGACAGTGAAGAAGACATGGGCGGCATTTTGTTTTTTTGTAATCATCTTTTTTGTTTTTCGAATTCGATATCTAATACGTAGAAGCAAATTGTGCCCTATGAGTGCGCCAATGAGACGATTTGTATTGTATGTTGTAATGGGCAATGGATAAGATTTAGTTACTTAGAGATGAATGGGACATTAAATACTTAAGCTGCTCACGATATTGAGACAGCTAATTCGACGATTCTGGAATTTTGTAAATAAATAGAATGAAATTGAAGAACGGTTGCAAACAAATAAATTTTCCATGCCGGCTTTGTCGTCGAATAGTTCTAGGAAGTTCGGCGACTGAATCACATAAAATTAAATTCAAAGAAAGACGTTGATCAACGGACACAGATTAATTTGCAAATAAGTATTGTAGAACAGGATAATCTATTAAATGAGGATACTTCGCAGCAGCCATTAGAAACAATTATGAAACAGTTACGAAACGGTATGCAACTTATACAGTTTTAAAGTACTATATAACCTGTATAAAGATTATACTACATTTGTGCTATGTTTTTTTTTTAGGCCTAGGAGTTACTAATTTTGTGAAATAATTGAATTAAAGAAATTGCTTTATTTTGCATATAAAAAAAAACTAGAAAGTTGTACTCCCCGGGTCAATGTCTGTTTCAAAGCAAAACAAATTTGTATTCGATGAGCTTGCAATCCTGCATTTTACTTATATATAATCTAACAGTTCTAGAATTGCCAATTATTGAACTAGTTCTTAAAAACAAATATTTGGTATATAGACTAATTTTTGCCTCAAGACCACAAATGCATACAAAAAAAAGTCAGATTTTTTCAAAAGCTTAAATCCGATACTAATAATAATTGTAAAATTATAGCAGAATACTTTGCACAACTAGAAATTAAACTTAAATTTCGAAATCAGATCGTGAAGCGACAAGAAGCTTACTAAACATTGACAGACTAACATCTAAAAAAAAATTCAATAGTTTTGATTCCTTTAAAAGATGTAAGTAGATTTCATGTATAAGCGTGGCTTCCAGTTATATTTTCAAAAAAATTAAACAGAACGAAAATAGAAACTGTTGAAGTAATATAAAAAGTTTAAAGCCCATTCAAAAATTAACTAGTTTAAATTTTTTCGGTTAAAGCCTCGAAGAAGAAGACTGCAAGAGATGGACCACCTGGGAATACTTCAGAAAACAGCGGCATGTCCATGTACTATATAAAAACGATTCGTTCATTGCACATCTCTAGTTTTCAAAAACCTCAACCACTTCGTATATTGTTCATTTGGCTACAATTCACAAAAATTAAATACCAAATATACTAAAACCAATGGTTGATGCTTGCGTGTTCAAAAGTATTTAATAATTCAATATTCACCTCTGGTCTGAGACAGGACAATGCCCGCAACACAAACACAAAACTTTTTTAAAAATAACGAATTTCGAAAAAGGAAGCAAGTGCAACCGAGTTAGTTAGCTATGCTCGCTCGCACAGACACCGATACACGCACGGCATATAAACTTAATTAAGGCTTGCTCCGGTTTCCAACGAACGAACCAACCACAATGACCATCTATAGAATTTTAGTTCTATCGTAGCCTTAGTTTTTCCCCGAAATAGTATTCACGCGCTATGTTGGACACTGCGAGGCGCGCTCAATGACAAACGAAAGCCATGTGAACCTGTTGCGGTGGCGTATACGTTGATTTATGTCTGTTCCGTTGGGTCCGGGTCTATTGTTGGTGGTGCTGGTAGTGGTGGTGATGGTGATGGTCTTTGTTGGCACTGTTGGTGTTGGTGTTAGTGCTGGGCCCAGAACAATATGAACGATATGAATAATAATAATCGTCAACGCACATTGACGCCGAGAGAAGCCTCGTGAAAGCTTCGTGCCGCTTGTTGTTGTTGTTGCGGGACGCCCAACGCCGGCGTTCGTCAGACATAAGAGTTTTTGTTTTTTTTTTGTTTTTGTGGTTGGGGCGGCCAGAGGCACACAGACAGACATAGGGGCACGTGTGTCGCTGTATGGGTGTGAGTCGACATGAGTCTCGTGCTTGGCCATAATGGCCCCGACTAGCTAGTGTATCATCGTAGTATCGTAGCTAGCGAATATTTTTCCTTTGTTTAAACTTTGCGCTCCCGTTTGCAAAATTTTAACGTACTGATTATATAAGAAAAATGTGACTGCTACTAACTTGGCCTAAAGGCATGTGCTTTAGTTATTTAGCTGTCATTACTTTGTTCATAGTTTGTTTGCAAGCTGATTTCGATAAAATGAATGATTGTTTGCCAATGCATTGGGCTATAATTCCTGAGCACACAACAAAACTTATTGGACTTTTCGTTGAACTTGCCTAAATGGGCTTTACAATAGCCACATATCAACAATTTTTTAGCTCTGAAAAATAAGTCTTAGCAAAGAACCTTGAGCACTGGCCAAGACGTAAGCAGCTAAAAAAAAATATGAACAAACTTACAGAGCCTTGTAAAACATACTAAACATGTGTTTCTATAAAAATAGAATCAAAAATTGTGCGAAAATTAAGACGAATACTATTCTGCAAATGACAATGATCTATTTGTCAATTTTATCAATCTGGAAATCGAACCTTGGAGACAGACATCGCACGTTACATAGGAAGTCCATATACCAAGTTTTGTATTCAGACAGACGGGCGCATAGATAGACGGAAATGTATGGATTAATGTGGAGGTAATTCTGGGGTGTCCACTTATACCATTTACCTTCTGTACAGGGTATAAAAAGATTTTGCTAAGCAGTACGACATTACTCTCCGCATAATAAAAAAAAAAAATTTCTTAAAAAGAGATGGCGTACGTTAAATTCGGGCGCGGACGACTTTAGGATACTCGTAACACCACATTGCAATATAATGCGGTGTGTTGCTTGAGAACTACAATAGATATTTGATTGGTTACAATATTTTCATAAACAAACAAAGAAGCAGACGAATATTGCACCAAAAACGTTTTTGACCGCTCCTTGCTATATATAGTCAACCGGTTTTGAAGAAATTTTCCAGTGCCGAATTTGGGACTGGGAACTCTTAAAAACAAACAAAATATCCATCTAAAGTATTTGGTTCTCTTTGTGGTCCTGTAAAAATCCCCTATATTAAAAATAAGAAATATGAAGTCTAATATTTAAGTTTAATTGATCTACTTCTGAAAGCAAGCTAACTTTGGGAAGCAATTACTTAACAGGACTTCCAGCTCAAAAAAAATCTATATTTCTATCTATTTTGATACTGATGTGGATACTATAGAAAAGGTCCATAATAATCACATTATATTTCGTTTGATTAGCACAATAAATAGATATTGAGTGCTCATGCCAAACTTTATTTGTGCACGAAATAGATCCAACAAACAATAATTCAAAAAATGTATTTAGTTCTAACTACTATCAATTTAATCAATTTTATATGAATTATTTTCCCAGAACAGCAATTGAGCAAGAAATGCTTAAAAACCTTGAAACATTATGGGTAATCCATCAAAGATTTTGAAAGCGTTAACGTACGCAAAACAAACACTTCCACGTCACATCAAGAGGATCTATTTTTAAAGCCATATTTTTAAACGTTTTCAAATTTTGTTCTGTTGTTGTTTTCGATTTTTCCCAAAAGCAATCGCGTGACTCTTTACCTACCACATACATTTTGTACTCTAAGGTGTGGGTGGAAAAAAAGAAAACCAAATGATTCCAAAACAAATCAATTTACACTTTTTATTTTTTATATAATGTAGACTATCAAATAATTAGAGGTAAGCTACTAAGACAAGAAACAATAACCATAATGCGACAAAACAAAAGCAAACAGTTTGGAAATGTTCAGATATTACTAACACTACGTCTACTCTATAAACAAAAGGTGTTACATTTTAAACTCGAGGCAAATAAACAAAACGGGCGCCGGAAAGCAACAAGTCAAATTAACGTGGTGATCAATTTTATGGGTTCATTAGCAGGTTCCACAACCGTCAGCGACTGCGAAAGAGACGCCGCCAGCGATCGAACGATCGGTCGATCGATCTTTGTAGTGACTCTCTGAACGTGTTCATCTGTCGATGAGTTGTGGCTCTGGGATATCCTATTGTTTTCGGTTCTTAGGCAGTTTAACTAAAGTCGGTACATCCCGAACATAATATACTTTTAAAATGTTTTACAACTTCTATCTCAGTCGTGACGGACCATATATACTTTATACTAAAGTTAATGCTTATCGTAACCTTGAGCTGAGATTGAGCAATATCCGTCTGTCCGTCCGTTTCCTCTGCACGAGTACCTAGATTTTGGTGATCATTAGAATTTGAAACAAAACTTTCGCAACAGAGGGATATAATCGTACTTCGATATGTGTTACACGTATATAGCTTGCGAGGCTATTACGCCAAAAGATAAAGAAACCTTTAAAGATTAAAATTCTTTGGGAAAATAAAGTACGGTTATGCTACGACGATAGCCAACACGGTGAACGTTTTATCCTCTCGGCGGCTCTGGTCAGCCAATAGCCTGAGTGAGAGCTTTATAACAATCCAGTACAGTGACATTTTGTGGACCAAATTTTTGTGTTTCCAAATAATTTAAAAACTGAATTATTCGAAATATTTCGACACACTTTGGTCGCAAACTCCGAGAGAGACTCAAGAGACTCTTATCTGTCTGCACGGCTGTGTTTTTCCATTTGCTATCTGTCTGCAGATCTGTTTGAATCTGTCCGACTCTCTGCCCGTCTGGCTTTTGGGTTTTTGGGCTTTCCTTCTTTCATTTACCTTTTCGCGTGTTTCCATTTTTTCCGTGTTTTTGTTTGAATTTTCGTCTGTCTGTCATTTTGTCAGTTAATTCTTAGAGTGCTCTAATAGATTCCGTTTTTTTTTTTTTGCTTTCCGTACCCTCTCTCCAAAAGATTTATTCAGCCCGCATAGCTTTCTCTTCGCACTTTTAACTTGAACATTTTTATTGATATTGAGTAAATAAATGTTTTACTTCCGAAACTAATTGCTTGGTAATAGGTTAAAAGCTTCTAAGTTTGGTTGTTTATTAAGAACCTTCTGCTAGTCTTATCAATAACATTTTCTAAAAATGTATAGCACATACTTAGTACGTAGTTAAACGCCTTAATACAATTGTCACTAATGTATGACTTTAGTTCTATCAAAAAGTAGAACATAAATAATTGTCTATTAACTATAAATGATTGCAAATGTCTAGTTTTAATTGATTTTAAAGTTATTTATAGTAAAGTATTGTAAACAACTGTCGATTGAGGAGACACTCATATTGATTTATTACGGAATCGAAATAGACTGCAATTATATAATTGACGACTCGTTTTTATCAGTTTGGTACCAAATTTGCCAGTAACCGACTGTTCACTCAATGGTTCGGCTGCAGTTGCAAAGTGAGTCACGTGCTGCACTAACCGGTTTGGTTTTTTTGTTTCTTTAACTGACATTGAACTTGAAACAAGTTGGCAGTGTTGGGTGTAAAGGAGTCGGGTACAACGAGACATACATATACATAAATAAAGGGTTGACCTAAGCGTAGTCTGTCTATTTTATTACTCAGTAGCTGTATAGACGACTGGAACGTAAAAGTGTCAGTTGAGTTATTATAACAAAAAAAATTAACTGTCATCGAAACGTCAATTATATGGAAGTGTGCCGTTTATTATATGGTATTAGAGTCAGGTAGTGCAATGTGTGAAGCTTTTTTTTATTTATTTTGGAGGCGTGACAATTTCAGTCAATGAAAATGAAATTAAGAACACCGATGAAATGTTTTAACATTTCTCTACTTATAACAAGGTCAAATACTTCATTAATATTCGGACTGGACCTGTTTTTTTAGTGGAGTCATATGCTCGTATTTATTTATTTAGTTATGCATTATGCAATAATTAAACCAACTTACAGCTCCACCACATCCAAAATGTTGTTGACCTAGCCAAGTTGAAAGTTGTTTAAATTTCCACTTTAGTTCTATTTGTATAGCCTAACACGTTGAAGGATTTATGAGAATTGCTATTGTAAAAAAGTTTCAGCGCATTATATATATACATACGTGGAAACATATGTATTTAATTACACAAATACTCGCACATTTCTAATATATAGTACACAAAATAACGCTTTTAACGCTTCACTGATTTTAATGCACTTGGGGTACAAAGTACCATGAAATCCAATTTTATAGAACAGCAGTAACAACAACACTAACAAAACACAGAACTCTAATTAGACTACTGACGTCTGTCCCAGCTTTTTGGTTAGGCGTCCGTCCAAACATTACGCCTCATATACCATATACCTTATGGGTTAATATACCCGACCCAATGTATTATATCTGTATATCTGTCGGTGCCTTTACAGATAAGCAAATTCATAGTCATACGTCTAAAATTATTACATAAACATAATTCGTCAACTGTTTCTAAAAATAATTTTATTCGAGTACTCATTTCAGCGTAAACCATATTGAGTATTGAGTTCCAAGTAGGTTCCATACAAGTGACTCACTCTTTGGACCTATGGGGAAAACCTCTTTAACGCTCACACCCGCCTCTACACCATTCTACAGCACTTTAATTTCAATATTGTTTTATGATATTGCAACCGCTGCAAATTTCTTAGAAGCTTACCCAGGAACAATAAATTCCAAACTTGTATAAACAAGCCAACTGTTAAACAACAATCACGATGAAGAAAGGAAAAGTTCAATGTACAGAAGTTAAAATACGCTATCAAATTTTTTTACACGTCTGGAGTGTAAAGCCGTTGAAGCATTCGGATTCAGCTTTTTTATAGAAAATCATACATATGTTATGGATAGCTCCATTTACCACTTTAAAGTTATTGTTGTCTGTTCGAATTGTAAAAAGGAATCCAACCCAAACAAATGTGTGCAATTCAGTTATAAAAGATTTGTTTTGCGTTCTGGCACTTAGTTGAGAATATTTATTAGGCTAGTATTGATTTAGCAGCGAGGCGTCAACCAAAACCATAACAGATATAATTTTCAGTACGATTTGACGGTAACGTCATATCGAGTGGGTGTATGGCGAATCAGACATTTAATCAATTAGTTGGTTCTACAAAAAAATGTTTGCTAGACAATTTGATAAGATTGGCAATTTAAATAGATAAGTGATGAGATGAGATGATATGATATATTTTATGGTAACCGAATGGTTTTACCCAAAAAAAAATGTATGCTACATATGGAGTAGGATTAAAAAGCAGAAGGACTTAATCTCTGTACCACGAAGGATTGATCAAAATGTGTTCTCAGTACAAGCGTTTACAAATTTTTTATCGAAGAATTGAATTGTAAGGAGTAGAAAGAAGCTATCACAAGATTGCCAAATTTTCTCACTCCCCATACAGTCTATATCTGTCAACACCGAACTTCCTCCTATTTGCTCAGAGAAATCGAGACGTCAAGAGAAACCAATACAGCTCCGTAGCAGATATTCAAGGACGAATTGCTATTTCGAGGTCTATCAAGAATTTTAACTAATTCAGTCTAACCACGTTTTAACCTACCCTGTGTGCGTAAAGTATTGTAATAGCTGGATGAGGCCCTTATATGTTTCTTAATAAGAGCCACATGAGTGTGGACACCTTCAACAACGTGTTACACATCATATTGTACTTAAATCTATAATGCCCGTTTGTGGTGCAGGGTATTAACAATAAAGTGCTGCTTATATTATATAGTACAAGAACCACAAATACATTCACACTCAAAAATCTAGATAAACAGAGTTCTTGAGAAACATAAGTTACCCTAGTACGAGCATATGCAAGTATGTATGTATTCAAAGGCAAAAACATATGTACACACATATGTCTGTATGTATGTGTAAGGGGCCCCCTTTATAAGAAAAGGCAAACTAATTGGGGAAACAAACAGTAAACTGTAAACAATAAGCCAAACCGAATTATTGAACTATGTAACGTATTACTCAGCAACTGTAAAACGAACGTGGCGCAGAGCAATAGAAAAAAAGATCTAAAAAGAGTGCAACAAAAAATGATTAGTCGTAACGATGCGACTTATCGGATACCCTGCATACTAGACACTATATTTTTTGTAGACAAAGACGAAAAAATCCTACTTTAGCTAGATTTGTTTTTTAAGCAGTGGGAGATCTTAAAGGTTTTATTCAATCCTAATATATACTAATACTGTAAAACAAAATTCACCTAGTTATGGTCTCAAACATCTCCTACTGCCGCATGCATCCAGCAGTCTACCCTTGACCTTAAAGGGTATTGAGAAAGAAAAACCAAAGAGTGCAACAAAAATAATCGCAATAAAAACAAAAACAAGAACAAGAACAACACAACAACGCAACAACTGTAAAAGTTTCAGGCAAACAGCTTTTAAGCGATTCACGTGCGTGCAACAAACAAAAGCAAAACAAATGCATTGAACTTTTGTCTTTTATTTTCGTAAGTATCTTTTATTTTATTTAACTTTTTATTTGCTGATAACAAGAGCAGAGCAGACAGAATAGAAGCAATTG
The DNA here is from genome assembly GCA_037043745.1 of Chymomyza amoena. Taxonomy (NCBI): domain Eukaryota; kingdom Metazoa; phylum Arthropoda; class Insecta; order Diptera; family Drosophilidae; genus Chymomyza; species Chymomyza amoena. The sequence goes on along the minus strand of JBAMAX010002807.1, from coordinate 156,339 downwards.
CTTGCCGTTGCGGGCAATTTGCATAAAAAAGCAGCTTTTTAGTTTAGTTTGTGGTTCGGCATTAAGCAGATAGTAAGTAGCAGAGACGGAGATGGAATGGAGCGGCAAAGATGTAAAAAGATAGAACTTTAAATGAAAATAAAAAATCGGGCAATGTGAAATTGTGTTATTTATTTTTTTTAAAGAACTAGTTTTCGGACTATCAGCAAAACGTGTTGCAGCCTCAGATTTTGATTTATATTATTAGGTTTTACTATTGTTAGCCGGATAAGCACATAAATAAACGGTATATGAGCAAAAATTCTATATGCCCCATATAAACAAATATGTATTCCAATATAGAATTATTTCCTAGCAAATTATGTGCATTATTTTGTGTCTTTTCAGAACTTGGCAGTTCTCGAGCACTTGGGACTTGACACTGTAAAAAAACAATTTCAGCCGCAAATTGTTTCTTTTCCAAAAAGCTGCATATATATAAAAATAAAAATATAAAAATATTGTACATACAAACATATATGTATACAATTTGTTGTCTCAACGTCATGGGGCAGTTGTCTGCTGTTTTGGTCGTAAACCCTCCGCCAAAAAGTCACAAATTTCACATTAAAGATCGCACAGAAATAGACAACAACAACGACAAATTTTGACAACGAGACAGACACCGAAAGTCTATATAATAATTGACACGTACTTTACGCAAACTTTTATTTAGATATGGATTTTATATATTGTACATACATATGTACATACAAAGTCTTTTACCTTTTGTAACTTGGCAGTTTCCCTGTTATTTTGCTTAGTCAAATATTTTCCACTACGCCGGAGAGCATAAGATTCATTGATTGGTTCGGTGCGATGGGTTAACGCCAGGGCCAGGGCCAGGGTCTACAGAGAAAGCAACAAAACAAAACGCCTTCTATATGGTAAGTACATACAATATATATGTATGTGTATGTTTATGTTTGCATGTTGTATGTGTGCGATCACTGAAGAAAGCGTATGGCGAGGGGTAGCGGCGGCCGAACGTCTACCAAAAAAGAACGCGACGATAAAAACAACAAACGAACTGCGGAGACGGCAACAGCAACAACAACAACAGCGTCGCGTGAAACAAGGCACAGACAGGCACTAAACAACAACAATAGCAACAAGACCAACAACAAGAGCAACAACTCTCTGGCAAGGTTTGCTGCGTGTATCTCTTTTTTTGTTTTATTCTTTTATATAAATTTTTTGGTTAATTTTTTATAATTTCTTTTTTTTTAACTTTATTTCACAGCTATATATATTTTTTGTATTTTGATATTATTTTACTCGATTTGTCTTTGATTTCAGCGCGACGCGTTTCGGCAAACTTGAACTTGAACGCATGTGCGGGAATATCAGTGTCTTGGCAGCAGCACGTTTCTGAGCGCAATGAATTACTGTTCCTCAGAGCAGCACGTTTTTAAACGAAAACGAGAAAGAAATGTCGAAAATAAAGCACCGAAGTGTGCATACCCTTACCAGATTGCTTGGATGCAGTGAAACCCAGAGCAGGCTCTGCAGTAATTCTGATTGTTCACCCAGCATCGCTATCTACACTTATTCGTTCACTCAATACCCTTGACTCTATCAAACAAGATCCACGGCGAGTAGCTCTATGGACAGCAAAAGTTGTTAGAAGTTTCAGGTTGTTTTTCCTTCTTAAATTAATAAATATTGTATAAATTAAAGGGTTAACTATATAAACAATGTGCAATCTTTTTTGTCTCTCTTGTTCTTCTAAATCAGAGTGCTCAAGTTTGAGGTTCAATAGAAGCCAAACCTTTTGACGTCACAGTACAACTTTTTATCCACAATCCAAAACAACGAAATTCCAAATGATGATAATTAAATTGTTTCGTCTTTGTGATAAAGTTATTTGCTAAACCAATTATCGTCTAATTACTTACATATATGTACTAATGTGCTAACATAATATAAACGACACAATAAAGACGAATTTTAAACGATTATTAAATATCATCCGTTTTAAGGCTGCTCTCTTTGCGTCTTGGATTGATTGCCTAAACAAACATACCCTTTGCAAGAGTATCGTAAATAAAGCAAATGAGCAAAACGCAAACGCAGGGCGGTCAATATCAGAGCAAAGAGTTGAAGAGAGCGCAACTGAGAACGTCAAATGCTGACTGGCTGAGTTTGACTTCGGCTTCTTGACAGACGGAGAGTCATCGAGAGAGAGGGAGAGAGGGTTGGTACGTTGCTCGATCGGTGACGCTTCAACTTATGCTGCACTCAAACACATGCAACATGCAGCACCACCACATGCGCATACGGTCAAAAGACAATAAACACAATAAAGTATTTACTGATGTACTAGTACATATATGTACATATGTATGAATGTGCCTAATTATGTATATTAACTAAATAATTGACTTGACGTTAAATCTTTGCTAATTAGTTACTCGACACGTGCCGCACACATCCATCATTTGTTGCACAAATAAATATGTATGTATGTATGTATGTATAATTTACCATACACGAAACTTGCTCATCTATTTATAAGGCACATAATCCGTTTATTGGCCTAAATTTAATATAAGCATCTTACTATTTGCCCTAAACATTTGCACCTCCAGCCACAACTGTGACGTAGGCATGTCAAAATTCCATAGATGTCTCTATAATTGATGGATTTAAGTTTGCAAATTAATATCTTGAGCTGTCGAAATGTCGATCGATGGCTTGTTGGTATTTTACCAACGTCTACATTTCGAATTATGTGTGTTCTGATTGCGCTTGCTTAAAGCCTTATGACGAATAATAATTGTTGCCAATAATGATAAGCGTCAAATACACTTTGTTCTTGTACATAGTGTATATAGTATTGATAAGCAGACGTGAAACACGCAGCTTGAACTTCAAAGTGGGTAGCGCTGAGTAAGTCTATAAATGCCAAAAAAAAAACTATTGGAAAAGTTATTTAACTCATGGAAAACTTCTTAACAAATATCAGTGAAGCCAAACTGATTAAATTATCCATCTAGAAAAATTGGCTATTTATTGTAACAATTTTAAAGCAACTGCTAATTGTTGCTAAATTATTGTGCACCAATTTATTTATAAAAGCTGAAAATTGTGTGAAATATTTGCTGATATATTTATAATTCTATTTGCCAGTTATTTTGAATGCACGCGTTAATTTGTGTGTGATAATTTTGCACGTTTTGGGCAAAAGTTATGGAAATTTTTTTTCACACACTTCAAATTAATTAACAGCTTAAATATAAATTAATTAAATAGTTAAAAACTTACTTAACAATATTGAAACTCAAGTACCACACTTACAAGCTATACATGAGCATTTTTTGCCTAGTTAAAAGCCAATTAAACGATAACGTAAACCTTGTCATAAATCTCTTCAAGTATTATTTAAAAACGTCGGCCTAAAAGAATGCACTGTTTTTTACTATAGCCTACTTTTAGGCAGACTTAAGTGCTCAACTTGTATGCACAACAGAGCCTGTTAAAATGTTAATGTACAGAACACTGTTATTTTTGTCGTGAATATTCGCAATTTTCAAAATTTTCATCGCCAATCCAACCTGATTATCTGAAGATATATAGATACACATTTATCCAAATCGAACTTTGTACTTTATGTATTTTTTTTCTTTTTGATAGAGTTAAGATTTAACAAAAAAACTAACTAAGATTAATAACTTAAAGGAAGTGCAGCGTAGCCAAGTATTTATTGGATAAAAGTCTTATTTATAAGAATTTATTAAATTAATTGCCAATAAATAAAACTATAAAAAGTTCAAATATATAATATAAATATTGTATAATTTTTTTGGACTCCTTACTTAGGTTCAGATTGTATGATGGAATGCAGGAATAAATCCCCCTGTATTACTCTTAAGGTAGGCAGTGTTATAACATAGACAGCCAACCCACATTTTGTTTTTTTTTTCTGACAAAGAATTCCTCAAAGATAGGTGGGGGACTCAAAAGGTCTTTTGTACCATACCCTTAAGTTGAAGCAAAAGACTTTCCGCTTTCCAAATGAATAATAGTAGGTATTTTGTTGGTATTGACCTGCGATGGAAGAGACTAATCCGTTCCTTTCGCAGTCATAGATAATATGTCTCGTGGTTTCATCGTCTTCTAGACGTAGCCTGCACTCTGAAGAATCCGATAGTCCAATTTTTGTATATGGTATCTAACAATGTGGTGGCCAGATAGGTATGCTACCAGGAGTTTTAAGTCCTTTCAGCCAAGACCTTTTGTTTTGATTGCATCCAGAGGTTTGACAAGCACTTTTGCTTAATGAAACCCCGGAAGGGAGAACCAGTATCTCCTATGTTCTCGTGCAGCCCATTTGTTTATCATGGTTTTGATCGCAGGAGATGTGGTCCGGGTGGAGGCACCCTGTCGTGCTAGATCGTCAGCGATTGTGTTACCATCCACTCCCGAGTGTCCAGGCACCCAACATAGCACGACTTTGTTCCGGGCGGACAGGGTTTGGAGGTAGTTATGGCATTCTTTAACTATCCTCGAGGAGATGTTCCAGGATGACAATGCCCTAATAGCAGCTTGGCTATCTGAAAAAATGCATATGTTTGATCACCTAGTTCCCGTGAGAAGGATACTAAGTGTGCAGATCTCTATGGCATGAATCTTTACTTAAAAGACGCTAGGCCAGATGCCTATTAGAAAATTAGATGCCTATTATAGAAATTCTGGTGTTGGGTCCAACGATTCCAACACCTACACACTGCTCAGTTTTGGACCCACCCGTGAACCATTGTTGCCACCGGAGGTTTCCAGAGGGAAGTCTTCCGACTTGGGAGATATATATAACATCTGATGTAGAGCAGATCGATACGTCAGGAAAGCAATATATAAGTGCGCATGACCAGTGTCACTTGCTAAGAGTCCAGATGCGATCTGGATACGTACTAGAGTCTGCTTGGCTAACTTATTGATGAAAATGTGCATTGGTGTGAGTCCAAGGACTGATTCCATGACAGCTGTCGGATAGGTACGCATAGCTCCCGAGAGAGATATGCATACTAGTCTTAATGGCCACATTTTTCTGCGTCTTGCGCCACCTCACAGGGGCTGCATATGTGACGATAGGCCGTACCATCATACGGTATATTCATTCTATAATATGAGGGCTGAAGCCCCATGTGCTGCCAAAGAAATTTCTGCAGGCCCACATGGCTCTTGTAGCTTTTGAGAGCACTTGTTCTAAGTTGGAGTTCCAGTTAAGTTGTTTGTCTAGGACCACACCTAGATATTTGACCTGGTCTGAATACTCCACCTCAGTGTTATTTATAACTAGGTTTTGGAGCTCCATGTTGTATCTCTTGGAGAAGGGAACAATCACATCTTTTTAGGGGTTGATGCTAAGCCATTCACATAGACACCAGTTAAGGGTAATTAAAAGAGCATTGTCCGTCATCACTCTGATGGTGCTTTCGTATTTACCAGTCACTATGATAGCCAGGTCGTCTGCAAACCCAATGACTTTATAACCAAGCATTGTCAGCTTAGTTAAAAGTTCGTCGATTACGGAGACCATAGCAGGGTAGATAACACACCTCCTTGTGGACAACCCTTTACAGCTCTTATGCTGGCTGTTGTACCATCTAGAGATGAAGTTATGTCCCTCTGTCGAAGCATGGAATCAATCCATGCGGGCCAGCGCTCTAGAGATAGAATCAAAGTCAGTATTGTCGAAGCTCCCTCGACATCCAGAAATGCGCACAAAGCTATGTTCTTGGAGTCGAAAGCGTTTTCAATCTTTATGGCTAGGTGGTGTAAAGCAACCTCTGTTGACTTCCCTTTGGAATATGCAAACTGCATTGGATGCAGCGGGTTCGCGGCATGCAGTTTGATTCTGATGTGCAGATCGAGAAGTCTCTCTACGGTTTTCACAAGGCATGAGGTTAGACTGATTGGTCTGTATGACTTGGGCTTGTCTATTGGCCTGTTGCCAATTTTGGGCATGAAGACAACCCGTACTCTCCTTCAAGAGTGAGGTATGTATCCCCAGCAAAAGCTTGCTCTAAACAGACACCTCCTCGATCGTGCAGCTATCGGCGTATGATGTTCCACTTAATTTGGGGTAATTTTTTGAAAGAGTGTTATCCTCTTCGCCCGACTACAACTGGTCAGCATTCAAATCAGAGACATGAACGTGCGAAGGACCTGCTTCAAGCCGCTCTCACGGGGAGAGTATAGTCGCACTACCAGTAGTGTATCACAATTACGGCGCGTACCACACAAAGTGGTTACAGAATTAGAAGAAGGCCAAAACTGGCATGCAGACAGGTTACTTTGATGATTTCAGTTGCCTTGTTTCGATTAGCGACCTCATCAATATTGTATTCTTTTAAATTGAACTTTTAGATAGTGTTCTCTCAAGACTCCAAACACTGATGACGAAAAAAGTGTAGTAAAAACACTTACAAAAGTTAGACTGAATGTAATCGCTATTTTCTATTGGTGGTATCGATTCCGCTTTAACGTAATAAAATCGGATTTTGTGGCCAGTCAAATAGAGAATATGATTTTAAATTTAATGTGCTGCCACATTGCTATTATTATAACTACAATTCTACAAGTGCCGGAAAATTGTAGCCAGAAATGTATGTGACCGATGTTTTAAACTAAAGTTGTAAATAATTTGAACTACAGCCATAGCAAAAGAAACTGAAATATAGTCTTCTTGCTGGAATCGATTTGCTGATTTAAAAGATTACATACAAAATACGCTGATGAGAATTCGCGATTTCCTTGTTGAATGTTGACATAGCTTTTCTTTTAAAAGTAAGACACAGGCAGCACAAATATTATCTCTTAAATTTCCTACTGGGTAATGATTACAAAACATTAAGGAGCGCTTAAAGTGCGCACTTAGTTCTTAAAATTAAAATTAAAAAAATAAAAAAAAATGATTTTTTTTTTAACCGAAAAGAAAGCTCCGAAATGTATACTAAATTGTACGAAAAGGAGCGGCAGAGCCTTCCATACCGGTTTTTTATGATGCAAATAGATTTGTTTGGCCCACAAATGGCTGTAAATACTGTCACAATCAAAACAAACAACATTTTATTTGGCCTTGTGTTAGGTCATTGATAAGAAATCTAAATATGCACAAACAACAATAAACAAAGCAAGTCACTCAATTTTGAGCGCTTTTTGCGTGCTCGCTCTTTCACGCCGCTCTCGCGCTCCCTCTTTATTGATAAAAGCTGCGCAAGCGCCATCTCTTGAGTGTGGTGAAAAGCTTTTGAAAGTCATGTCCCAAAATATTTAACTGCCGCTGATAGCTGCAGATGATAGCTCCTGTTGCTGTTGCGGCTGCAGCTGCCGCCTGTTGTTGCATTGTTGCGCAGTGGAGCTGAGTAAAGAGCGGCAGGACTTCATTTTATCATTTGATTTAACTACAAACTTTTACAATACGTACTTCCGTCACCAAAACAGAAAAATTCCTTTCAAGTTTTTGTTTTTATTTTTTGTTTGCAACTTGCTGCTGCCCTTTGCATTTGTTTTTGTTGCTTAAAGCATTTGTAAACTGTTGCAGTAGTTTGGGGCAAGTTGCCGTCCGTCCAGTAACTATCTGACACTATGTAACTATCTATTTTTCAATTTCCCTGCATGACTGCTAGTTGTGTAATGGTAATGGTTCGGTTCGGGGGGAAGGGCGAATTGTAAGGTCCATAGAAAAGGGAAATGGAAGTTTTGTAAATGTTTTCCTTTGTATTGCTTAATATACCCTGTGATCAGAGGTATGTACATGTAACACCATCATAACGACCTCTAGATTACAGTGATTCACAATAGAGACAAAAGATATAACTTCAAAGGATGTGTCTTCGCTGCCACTTTATTTAATTGCGTGCCAGTCCGCTTCGGAGTAGTTCTGCCTAGAATCTCTTACGGGTATCCGCTATGCTTATAGAGTATCCCACTGTCACTCTCCGCCGCGACAAAATCAAATTTTTTGTTTAAGTATTTGTTAGCTTGCGTTTTTTTACAACTTGCTTATATGCAAGTGCGCAAAACAGAAGTAATAATAACAACAAAACAGCTCCTTTGAAAGATGAGCACCCGAAAAGTACGCATCGTACAACCAACATGCCACATAGCGCCAGGACACACCAGGACCAGACGCATGCACTTAACTGTTTTAGCTGACTCACCGTAGTAAGGGCGCTGTCCCTGTCCCTGTCCCCTCCTGCAAGTGTTGTTGCTGTTGGGTTTTATGGTACTTGATGCCATGCCAAGCCATTTAGTGGGTGGCAGTTGGTGGTTAGCAGTTGTTTCTTTGACTTGGGTTTTGTTGCACCTTGTATTTCTTGTATTCCTGGTATTTTTTGTTTTCTTGTTCCTTTCTGTTTCGATTTTTTGCCTCTAAACTATGGCATTGCTGGCAAGCCAGTGTTGGGTTTCATTTGGTTTCCGTTGATAAGAAAGTGCTTTTTAATAGCTGTCGACCTGTCTCAGTTTGGTTTGTGTTGGCTGTATGTTAGTCCGTTAGTGTGTTAACTTTTTGCCAGCACTGTACACATAACAAACTGGTGAATGAAACGTAAACTGGCCAAAGGCAAAGCCATTATCAGTTATAACTGTCGTGTCTCTTTAAAAGCATTTTAAGTTTCAAGCTCTCTCAATTTGCAAAAAGCTTTGGAGCGAGCTTTATTTTCTTATAAAGCAACTTGTGATCAGTGATCGTATGAGGCCTGGTTCTAAGGTGTTGCATGCGTAGCCGACGCTCTGAGAGCCGCTACTCTGTCAGTCTGTGTTAACGCTTTTGGCTAATAATAATAATAATAGCTACGACGGCGCATGAAACGCGAGCTTATTTTTTTCAAGTGCTTTAAATGACGATATGTACAAAAAAAAAAAAAAATAATAAATACGAATCTTAAGTAAACATTAGACGCCAAGGTCACTTTGAGATTGAATATACAATAATAAAAACGCAAGAACTACAATTAAATACAACTAAAATTAACTACCCGAGAGTACTTTAAGCCATTTGAATCGGCATGATTCAAGCACGCAAAAACTCATTTCAAACATTTAATGCCACTTCAAAATAGAATGTTAATTATGCCGCAACAACAACAAATCCTACTTCCGAGCTGATAAGATAAGGCCTTTCATTTTATCGGCAGTCAGAAGGTGCGTAGTTCGGAGATCTTCACAAGTGCACATAACGAATAAAAATTAACATCTTGGAAGTGAAATTAACATACAGCCTGCTAACTAGAGTAGTGCGGCAATATGTGCTATGCAAAAAAAAAGTGTATAAAAATACGAAATCAACTTTATAATACTCTTTCCACAATAAATTTTTAACGAAAGTACGCTTGTATAATCTATATATCCTGTTTCGCAACATGAGATGACGCAATCTGAAGAGTTTTTTGTGTTTGTACAAAAACTTAACTATCTAAAAAATAATATAATAATAATAATTTTTTAGATAATATATTTTAAATACACCAATGAAGTGTTAGCTACACCATTTATAACTCAGATGTTTTGGATCGATATTTACGATCCTTGATTTGTTATATCATAAATAGCTGAAGAACTAATGAAAATCTGAAAAAACCACGAAATAAAAATTTATCAAATTAATTAATTTTCACATAGGCACATATTTTCGTCCGTCCGGCCGTCTGTATCAACATCTAAATTTCGATGACAAACTTTAACCCCTGATGCACATATTTCCTCAGAAGATGAACTTTGTTGAATAATATAGATATCTCCTTCTGCACCCCCGTAGTATCGTTTCTCAGTTTTTATCGACATCGCTTAATATTTTCAACTGAATATAGCTGACATAGCGATGCATAGTGATAATAGCATTTTTGTGTGACAAATGAACAAAATCGGACAAATATAACAAAAATTATAGTCAAAAATGTACGAATCCTTATCTGGAATCCGTGTCAGCGGCTTAATTAAAAAAAAAAAACACGTGATTTTCGTTTTTATTTTAAATTACTGAATATTGTTAAAGGAAACTTTTTATCGACACATTTTCTTAAAAAAAAAATATGAAAATTATAAATTTTTTTAAGTAGAGTATATTCCTTAAATCAATCATGTCAATCACCATTTTGTTTTTTTTTTGATAATCTTAAGTAAATGATTCAGTTTAAATTTTTAACATAAAAATTAAACCAATTTAACTACTTTTTAACATCAATATATATAATAGAAACTTATGTTTTACGTGTTACGGGTGTTCTCATGAACGCGTCAATCAATTTCAAATCTGACTTTTAAGTGTATTAGCGGTTGCCAATACAAAGGTTTTGAGCCGATTGCCATGTGTGTATTGGTTCATTATTGTGAATATCGTGAATATAGTATAGTAGAAAATTTTTCAACACCGGGTATTGGACGTTAAGTGCAGACAGAAGCGTAGTCGCAAAGGGGTTGAAATGTAGTTTCTGTGGGTCATGAATTTATTAGAGATTCTCTCTTAAGAATACTTAAGTTCGTCCATACTGCTCTTTAGAGAGTCATGAAAGTCAACTAATCCAAAAATCTTACGATTGTCAAGATAAGCTAACTAGAGAATCTTACTGCCGGGCTCACTAGTAATAAATAAAAAAATTCTCATTTTCTCTATATAACCTACTAAACCCACTAAGCCATAGTTGTAAGGTATTCCTCTGTCGGTCGATTCAATTTTTTTATGATGTTGGCAGATTGCCTAAAGAGAACTAGTGAGTGGGTGTATATACATTTTAGAGTACAACGCACTTTTTGAGGCGAATAAAAAACATTTCCGACTGAGCGTTGAACTCCCCATTTGCTTTTATTGCTTGCAATTATTTTTTCCATCTTCGTGTTTTTTTATTTTTACTTGATTTGGTTCCTATGCAATTTTAGAGTACTTTGGGTATATTTAAATATTTTTTGAAGTGAGTACCCCTAACTTAGTTATCTTTCTTTGAGCTTTTTTTTTTTGACGTTCTTAATCATCTTTAATTTTTTGCTGTTTCTTGTACTATAAAAAGTGACGGCCATCTGGAAAGTGACTAGTCTAGACGTTAAACTATAGAGTATCGATACTGAATAGAGTGTCGTCGTTTTGGTTGCGCTTCAGTTAGTTGAGCTCTGGTCTATGCAATTCCACATTTATGCATATTAAATATCTGGGTATGTCCATCAGTTCCATACGCTCCGAGTTGCCTTGTAATAATACTGCAAATATTTGCATGACGAGAGACGGGCTTAAAGAGAGAGCTTTTGAAACGCTTGGACAGAGCTGAGTGGGCTTAAAAAGTGGCCTCCGGCAACGGTGAAACATATAGACTGATTAAATAAATAAATAATATTATTGTAAACAATACATTTTGTGGTAATTTATAAATAACGAATATTGCACATACGTTCTTCAGTCCCACAAAGTTCCCCGAACTAAAGTCCGTAGCTCTGTTATTTTTGTTGTTGTTTGTTTTTGTCAATTTATACATAAAGTACTATGTACAGCATTGATAAAGTTAAATGAAATTATTTTAATTAAAGTCAGTCAGTCAGTCAGACAGTCAAAAGTATTAAAAAAAACCAAAGGTACGAAGATGTACTCAACCAAGCTCGACGACTTTGCTAATTACAGGGCAAAATTGACAGTTGCTGACAGTTGTTTGGCAATTGCGTAATTATTATGTTTGTATATGGTATATGTATGTACTATGTTATATAGAACATAAGTACATATATGTACTTTAAAAACGAAAAACATTTGAAGCGACTTTAATGTGGCTTTAAAATTGGAAGTCGAATAGTTAAAAAAACATAATTTTCCTGACTATAATAATAAGCTTATACATATATAGTACACATAGCAGTGGCGGACCCACGGGGGGAGGGGTTTTCGGGTTCGGACACCCCCCTTCAGGATCAGGAAACCCTAATAAAAATATTTTTCACAATTTTTTTGGATGGATTTCTCTGGTCAGATTTCTCTGGAGCCCCCCTTACCAAAATCCTGGATCCGCCCCTGACACATAGTATACAAACAATGAATCTTTTTATCGAAAATATTCAACAAGCTTTTACATTGCAACTCCAGAAATGATTTGCATGAATGCTCGTAAATGTACTAGGTCGGGGCTATTAATTGATTAAATATATACTTATATAGTCTATAATTAGCATTGTTTACCAAGGCATGTATTAATAGCTAAGCCCAAATAAATACTTAATAGTTTTACATATATCTCAATCTGAAATTAGTTACAAGTTTGTAAATTGGAGAAGACTCCATACATAGATCAGGCATAAAATAGTTCAATATGGTGCGTCTTATTATCTAGTTCAGCGTTCGCAATTGTATTAAAATCGGTTCAAAATTTCGGCAAATATATAGTCCCAAAATCGTCCGCGCCCAAATTTACGAACGCCATATTTGTATTTTTTTTTTGAGGCTCACAACTTTGAGTTGACAACCCATTTAACGATGCTTTTTGTTGAGATTGGTTGATTATGAATATTCTTCAAACTTATTCAAAATTTTGTTCTCCGTTGAAACTCCATTATATCCAGAGAAAATCACATTTTCGTGCTGAAGGAATCATTATCCATATGGCTACAAAAACGATGATGGTCCGAATAGCGCTTTGATTGCTATTCATGCATTCATATGCAATTTTTCGTAATTTTTAACCTATTTTTAAGTCTATCAAATTCTTTCGGATCTCTTTAAATTTGACAGGTGCATAAAAAGGAAGGCGGCTTAGGCGGTGACGTTATTAAAATCTTAAGATGTTGCAAAAATTCACTCTTTAAGATACTAATCTACTACTGGGTTAGCAACGAAATTGGAAAAAATATATCAAAGAGGCCTAATAGGTAGACACTCTCATCATAAAAACGTGCCTGGACAAGTAACGCCTGAAATGTTTTTTGGGGGAAAGAAGGCCAATATCAATACTCAATCAATTTTGTATAAAAGTAGTAGGGTGTTACTCTTTTTAACACGCTTATTAACACGCTTATATTAGCTTGGGTGGTATGTATGTATGTATGCATGTAATGGAATCTTTGAACATAATTTTCATCAATTTCCAGAAGTCTGATTAATTTGAATTTTTGCATACGTATTAAGGATCGATGACAATGCATTAATTTCATAATAGTTTTCCATTATCCTTAATAGGACCGCCAGGATTAATGAATTCTGACCGATAAAGAATGTTGCAAAACAATTTTAGTAAGCCATGAGTTTATTTAATATATTAGACAATTAAAAAAAATAAATTTGAATAACTCAAAAATAAAATTCGGAAAAAATTGAAGATTTTGAATTGAAAAAATTAAGTGGCGTATTTGGGCAATATAGCTTTCGTGGTCAAGCGGTATTGTTCGCACAAGATGTTTTCGAAGTTAATGAAAACCTTGCAAGCCTGTTACCAAGAGCTGCAAATAATGCAGGTATAGTAGTCATTACTGAGCGTTTAGAGAATATTAAGGTATCTCGACAGTTTTCAATATCTAGACAAAAAGTATATGATGCACTCAATTGGCTAATTTCGAACAATCCACTCTACAAAGATGTCACTATCGATCAGAACGTTGTAATTGGAGAAAATGATGTTATAAGAGTAGAGGAAGCACCAGTAGAGATCGCTGTAGAGACCAATGAAGAACCTACTGACAATGCTAGTGCTTACATGAAAATCAGTGATTCCTCGAGAATTGTACGTGCTTCATGGCATCAAGGCAACGATCTCATATTCACATCAGGATTCGCAGGAGTTCAATGTTGTGCGATGGCATTAGCAAACATTCTCCGGGCCTGCATTCTTTCACCACAATATTGGTCTACAAACATCCTTAATCTAAATATGACAACAGGTGACCAAATCTACAGCAATATAAGATTTCAAACGGAGAGAAATTTTGCGGCTTATCCTATAGGAAATGATCAATACTTGTTAGTTCGGAATTTCACAGTCATCCAAGATGACTTGGTCGCATTCGGCAAAAGATTTCGGATCACTTTTGATGAAGAGCCAAGTATATATGGATGCTTGAACGACAAATTAAACGAAGCAAACCTTGGACAAAGAGTTGAATATAACTGTAGTAGAAGATGAAACAATCAGTATATAAGGGTATATTGACACCTTAACGACGTCAATCTAGGATTTTCCATTAATTGGAGCGTAAAACTAACCACAATGATGAAAATGGATCCCATTGGTCCGTGAGGGCGATTGATTTCGGATCAATTGCCGTTGATCGATCATACGGGGACCACTGAGTGGTTCTTTCTAAAAAAATCTACTAATTAATTAATTCGCTAATTTATGAGTTTGGCATAGACTAAAAAATGAAAAATAAATTATAGTTTAAAAAACTAAAAAAACACGCTTTTATTGCCAATCGAACTAAAAACTAGAAAATAATTTTTGATGACAAAGAGTTGAATATAACTGTAGTAGAAGATGAAACAATCAATCATAATGAATCTCCTCAAAACAAAATTATAATAAAATTTAAGTTATTAACACAATAATTCAATTCAGAGTAAAAAGCGTGGGGTGCATTTTACTATAGTTCATAACTATCCTCTCATAGATAGTAGCCAATAAAATGATTGTAATATTTAAAAATATCAAGCACCCCACGCTTTTTACTCTGAATTGAATTATTGTGTTAATAACTTAAATTTTATTATAATTTTGTTTTGAAGAGATTCATTATGATTGATTGTTTCATCTTCTACTACAGTTATATTCAACTCTTTGTCATCAAAAATTATTTTCTAGTTTTTAGTTCGATTGGCAATAAAAGCGTGTTTTTTTAGTTTTTTAAACTATAATTTATTAAATTAGTTAGATTATCACTTTTTTTATTTTGAACTCAATATGACCTTTGTAAATAATGTACAGTAATATTATGACAGAATGCGATCTTTTGTAAAATCAATGAAACAAATGTAACTTTAATATAAGTTCACTTTGTTTCTCTCTTTCAAATACGAATAAACTTTTTGTTTTCACTTACCCTTTATCACACAAAAACTTGCTCATTATCCTCCTTCCTTATCATAGAACACCATCATCATAATATTTTTAAACATTTTATTGTTATCCAATGCAAATAATTGTCTGTATAGTCGTGCATATTAATATTAATATTAATATCTAATGGTCTTGGTCTTTGGAGGATTTTCTTTTAAGACTTAATTGCTTCTTTGCTGTTTTAAATACATTGCACAAGACCATAACTCATTAGTAGTTTAAACTATGAATATTCTAATATAGAAGCATAAAATGTTTTTTTGGTTTCGTGCCTTTTTGTCTTACAAAGTAGCTCGAAAATGCTCTTGAACATGCCTTGAGGCTTCGTTCTACAAAAATAAAACTTTCTCTGTGTGCAAATCAACTCACCTACACTAAAGTTAGTTACCCTAATTTTTTTTAAATCGTATTTTAAATAACTCCATAAAAAGTTTTTTTTGGTTTAAAAATTAAATATTGTTCGGAATTGGTATCCTCGAAATAAAAAAATATTATACCATACCACTTTTTTCCCAAGTTTTACCAAATAAATAGCTTTTTTTATGGATCTTCTAAGCAAAGCGTTGGTTTCAATAAATGAAAAATGTTAAATTCTTAAAAAAAGAATGGAAATATTGGCATTGAACAATTAATATAAATGATTTTCCAAGTATTAGGTCGTAATCGCGTGTCTCTAGTTTAAATTGATTTTACTAAACTTCAACCTTATTTAACTCCCTCGCGGCTCTTTGCCACAGAATTGGATTTTAGTGTGTGTGGATTAAGGCTTCTCTTCTTAGCTAGAAGATTAGCTATCATGGCCAGATGAGTTGATCATTCGGTTTGAGGAATGCCTAAGCTAGAAGTGATGTTTGCTGAATCGACTGCAAGTTTATGTAAGAAGGGCTGTTAAGAAGGACTGTTAGCAACAGAGGATCAGCAGGCGCTGTTAAATGGCAAGCGAGCCATTTAGTGAGAGAGCTGTTGGCAAGCGGGAGAGTAGAGAAGACACAGCCGCGTTGAGAGGTCGACATTATAGAGCCGCTTTGACCAGTCGTAGTATACAAAACCGAAGTATATAATATAAAGCCGATTAATGTAAAGCTGTTATATAATATATAAAGCCGTCACGTTTATATATATTTTATATCATTCCACATACAATAAAAATGGCGGACGTAAAGTCGGGCGCGGACGACTTTAGAATACCCTGTACCACTAGCTTGTAATAAAGTCCGATTTCTTCACAAAAAACCAAAAACAGAAGAATTTTTAAGCAAAAATTTTTTTTTTGACCGATCTTTCTATGGGAGCTATATGATATAGTCAACCGATTTCAATAAAATTTGACACAGTGCTTAAATACCTTAAAAAAGATATGAATGCCAAATTTATTTCAAATATCTTTACAAACAAACAAAACACATCGAATTTTGTATAAAAAACGTGTTTTTGGACCGATTGTCCTATGGGAGCTATATGATCTAGTCAAACGATTTGGATTAAATTTGGTACAGTGCTTAGGAACTATAAAATACTCACGAATGTCAAATTTGGTCCCAATATCTTAACAAACAAGTGGTCTAAAAATTTCTAAACGCCAAATCTGGTTAGGATATCTTTATTAAAAAACGAAATATAGCGAATTTTTCTTTAAAAAAGTTATTTTGGCCGATCGGTCCTATGGGAGCTATATGATATAGTCAACCGATTTCAATCAAATTTGGTACAGTGATTGGGAACTATAAAAAACTTTCGAATACCAAATTTCGTTACGATATCTTCATAAACAAACGAACTATTCATCTAAAACGCTTTTTTTTGTCGAGGTCGTCTCAAACACCCCCATGGGAGCTATATAATTTATCCCCGATATCAAAAAAATAAAATAAACTTGCCTCCTATGGAATAATATGGGATCTAATGTGAAAGTTTGGTAACTCTAGCTCTTACCATCTCTGAGATCTAGGCGTTCACACGGACAGACGGACGGACGGACAGACGGACAGACGGACATGGGTATATCGACTTCTCTATTCACCCTGATCATATTTTAGGTAACTTTGGGGTGTCTCCGACGTCTCCTTCTATATGTTACATACATTTTCGGCTTGCACAAACTTAATATACCCTTGGTACCATACGGTACAGGGTATAAAAACATATAATAGCAAGCTTAATATCACATTTATCTAGTAGATCTGTTAAGGCTGTTTCTAAACTTTGCTATATTAGAATATTTGTCAAGTAGCTTAGGCGGATGACGAAAAATCGATGTTTCCGTGTTAAGAATGATTACCGATTACCAATGTAGGCGTGTAAGTTACTTTATTAAAGTCTTGCAATGATATTAGGTACAGTATTCTGTTTATATATTTTTTTTGATTAAACAAAATTATTACAAATTGAAAATGTAATATATTGTTAGCAGTTTCAATTACATTAACTTAATCGAGATGGTAAAAACTAATAACTTTAAAACCTATATATAAAACATAGACGGCAAAAACAATTGTTAAGCTTTTGATTAAATCTACAATTAAATGCGAATGTTATTTAATATGTGTAGAAAGCAAGTCAAAAGGCTCTGTCATTAAAAAATCTCTCACTAATTGCAAGCATTCGAAAAAAATATTGAAAAAGGGTTAAATTTCCCCAGCACCGAGCTACAATATTGCGCATACGCCGCATACGCAGAGCTTTGGAATAAACTCCCTCTCTGTGTATTGTCATTGTCATTGGCAACTGTAACCTAAACCTATGGATTCCTCTAACTGTGCTTCTTTTTTACAATTTTGCTCCACGAAAATATGAAAATTTATGATGACAAACTCGTCGACAAACTTTCAACGCCAGCTGCAAATCTTTTGCGCGTCAATCCAAAAAAAAAAAATGATTGCTAAATATTTTGTGAAAAATCTATATAGTACGTTCTATATACCCACATACTATACATTTTATATTTGCCTGACTGTGCAAATATCAGTTCAAACGGATGGACAGATGGAGCGAGCAGAGGGCCGCTCCAAGGCAACAATTCCACCGTTTTCAATATTCGCACAGCTTTGAGTTTACTTTTTCCATTTCCCAGTGTCATTTTTTAAAAATTGATTTATAGCCAATAGTGCGTGGCATAACAAGCAAGGACCAAAAAAAAAAAAAAAAGGATATAATGGAAAGCTATCAAGTGTTTGTGGCTTGCTGCCGCTTTTCACTGGGTCCTGCATTTCCTTTGCACTGACACAATATACAAAACGATAAACCGGAAGACTAGCTTCAGGCCTTCAATGTTAATATACAGATATAGCTCACTGCCAATATATAACTTTTTAGTTATAAACTTTGTATATTTAAAGCGCACTTGATTAAGTTTTATGTTCCTAAATTTAAAGTTGTTTAGAGGTGTTCTAAATGTAATCAATATCAATATTGCATATGATTCACATTGACAATATATATTAAAGAAAACAAATCCTTTTTTTTTGGTCATTCTTTCTATTTTCCTTAAACTGGATAGAGTAAAAAAAAAAGTATTAATTTTTGTTACGTCCCTATGACATAAAAGCTGAATAATAATATTAATGGGGAATTTTACATGCCCTTCATCTTGCTATTGGGATCCGAGGTTTTGTACTAGGTTGGTAGTTTATCTACCCAGCTAGCTACCTTTGTAACAAACTCTCGAACTCGAACTCTGGTCTTTAGAACATTATAGATATGTTGCGACTGACTCTGGTATTTAAGGTACGATTAAAATGATATATCGTTGGATTTGACTTCGAGCCAGTAGGAAATGTAGTTCTTCTTTAAAATTAGTGGTAAACCTTTGAGGGTTTTTCAGCCTCTTCTTCTCCTTAATGTACTGGGTATAATGAATAAAAATGTTCAAAAATAAAAGCGCAATGAATAGAAAAATTTTATTGTGTAATCAATTTTGACGTGAACTAAAAAATTCAAAATTTCTTCGAACTGTGTAAGCCCTTTGGTTTTGGCATTAAAAAAAATTTTAAATTTTTTTGCAAGTTATTAAGTAAAAAGTTGGCCGCTAGACCAAGCTGTGGGTTTGAATTCTACATTAAGTATGGTTGTGCTCTTTCCATTTTTACTGTCTTTTACTATATCCTTATCCCTTACTCCCATTATCGGTATCACAAAAGACCTGTCTACTGTCGCTTTAACCTGCCTACCTGCCTATTAATTAAAAAAACTTTTCTCCAATTTCCATTGCAAATTTTCGTGGACCTTCAAATTAACAATCTTGTTAGCAGATATAATTAGCGACTAGCCAGACATTTAAAAAGGCTAGTGAAAAATTTACTAAAAGGAAACCCAATAAAAAGATTAAAAATATGATGAATAATTAATTTAATTCAAAATTAATATAACTGCATGAGTAATGATGGCTCCTCCTGCACCCTGGATTTGCGATAATTAAACTAATAATAATAGATAAATGCAATATATGTATAAAAATATTTAAATTTTTCAGTTGTTTCAAAAATATATAAATGAAATAAAACATTTTTTGAAAATTAAATTAAATATTATTATTTATTTTAGGTTTTTCTGATGATTGATTATTTGTTAAATATTATTTATTATTTACTTATTATTATTAGTTATTTTTTGCCCAAAACGATTTATTTTCTATCTACAAAATATGGGGGTTACAAATGTTTGAAAATTTCAGATACTAAGTCTAAAGTTAATAAAAATTAAATAAATATTAACGAATAATATTAAATAATCAATCAATCATAAAAATTAAATAAATAAAATTTAATTTAAAATTCAAAATATTTTATAAAATGCATATTTAATATTGACTTACTTCAATTGTTGATTTAGAAATTTAATACAGTCGAGGCGACCTTCTTATTCCTGCATATACCTTCTCAGATTTTTCCAATTACACCCATAAGCTCCGAACTAATTTTGATCGATTGTTACGTCAAATAATCTATTTAAAGTTGTTTGTATAGGGCGTGGAAGAAAACTCGGGTAATCGGTTCCAAACCGGGAAAATTTGGATATGTATTTGATCATTAGAGCCACATGAATCAGCTAGCCAAAATTGGTGATCCAGGTCAATTATGACCATAAAACTTATGCAGTTTTCCCCCTTACACAAGGGAAAGTGAAATTTGATATTTTTGGCTATAACTTTTGTTATATTTGTCCAATGTTGTTAATTTTTCTATACAAAGATAAAAAGAAATAAAAAATTATAAAAATTTGAGACGGTGTAATTAAAAACCGGGAAATGTTAGATATTTTTTGAAACACAGATGATTTCTCAAGAAACATGTGCATCAGTTTTGTTTCCCTAGCTCTTATAGTCTCCGAAATTTAGATGATCATGGGAATCCGACGTTATCCGAGGCATTTTGTTTAAATTTTTTTGTTTTTGTTTATTTGTATTTAGTGTTTTCCTTATTTCTAATAAGCAAAAAGCTCTTAGAAAGATCTTATTTATACAATACCCCCTAAGAGCTCTCGACTATACTGAATTACTTGTAATTATTTACTAGTAAATGGAATTTGACATTATAAATATATTAATATCCTTCTAATAATCCTTGTGTCCGTTACAGCAGCATTACGTGAAGTACCAATAATAATTGCCTAGCAAAATAAAGAGAAATTTTCGTAACAAGGCTACTAAAACTCCGCTAAACTGTGGAGGGACTCCAAAAACACTTGAAAAAATGGCGTACGTTAAAGTCGTGCGCGGACGACTTTGGGATACTCTGTACCACTAGCTTGCAATAAAATCGGGTATATTGCTATATTAGAACACCAAAAGACATTTGATTGCAAATTAGGTTAGATACCTTCATAGTTTTATAATAATTTTGAACAAAACATGTTTTTTTGACCGATCGTTCGTATTGGAGCTATATAATATAGTCAACTGATTTTTATTTAGGAGCTATAAAAAACTTCTAAATGCCAAATTTGGTTAGGATATAGCTATATTATTTAACCCCGATATCAATAAAGTTTACATAAACTTGTCTTCTATGGAATAATAAGGGATCTAATCTGAAAGAATGTTTGCTCTAGCTCTTACCGTCTCTGAGACGAACGGACATGGGTATATCGGCTTCTCTAGTCACCCTAATCATACTTTAGGTAACTTTGGGGGGTATCCGACGACATACATACGTTTTCGGGTGCATACTCTTTGTTCCACACGGTACAGGGAATAAAAAAAGAGGGACAATCGGTTTGGAAAAACAATTTTGTTTGATTGTTAAGTGATGTATATGTGTCTGACCTCCAAGACCATGTTTAAAAAAAATTTTGCAGTTAGATCCCAATTCGGATACAAACCTAACAATTTCCATTAAACTAGGAATTTTTTTTTTAAATAGAACTTAAAGCTGTTGACAAAATATAATTGCCAGAAAAGAGAAACATGAAATAAATCTGTATGCTCTCAAGCAGTTAAATTGTACAACTTTATGAATATTTAAGATTTAAAACTTATTTGCCTTTAATCTTCGTTCCCGCATTCTGGATATGGCATGCGGCATGCAGCGTGTTGCATGTCCAGCTCGTTGCAGCACTTTAAATGATGCAATTGTGGTGAAAAATGCCTGCCGTCAATTAAAACATATCAAACGCATACGCAACACGCCAATAACAACAGCAACAACAGCAACAACAACAATTAACAACCGCAACCAGAGCGCGTTAAGGAAGTTCCAGGGAGGGGATCGTTGGTAGAGAGAGGGTCTTGAACAACAATGTGTTGTCTGGGGAGGGGAGGGTGGCGTTTGGGTTAACAACAATAACAGCCGTTTACAAAAGCAATTGCTCATTTTTGCACATTTTATGGCATAAACTTTTATTTTTCACTCATGAATAAAAGAAGAATCGCGTTTGGGCCATATTTGCATGAGGTTGTTGTTGCAGGTTTGCTTGGGATTGTTCGTTGGTTGGACGCGTTGTCTGGTCTGGTCTGGTCTGGTTTTGTGGCCCACTACTGACAACAAGCAGCCAGTTATGGCTTTCCATCTGGTAGTGCACAATAATTAAACGTTGACTTGTTCAATTACCAAAAAGCCAATTGCTTTTAACCACGCAATGTTCATTTTGAGCAGCCAACCAACCAAGTTCTCCGACTTGTGTCCAATTTGCCTCCGCTTTTGTTTTATTTGCACCTTAAGCGCATTATGTGCCACCGATGCACCTTCAGCCCCCCTCCTGCTGTAAAAAACTCTTTTGTTTTTGTTGCAGTGTCAATTTGCATTAAAAAATATAGAGACAGGTAGAGTAGAGTAGAGTATGGCATAGTGCGGCAAACAAAATTAACTTCTTCCTCGGTTGGCTTATAAAACTTTCGTGGCCGTTCTCTGCTGGCATGTTATATTAAAACTGTCAGCAGCCGGCAGCAGGCAGACAATCCCAACTTTTTCCATGCCATTATCATAGCCACCGACACCCCTTAACCCTCTAACCTACCCCTGACTATAGCACCTGCTGCGTTGTTTAATCATAAAACTTTCTTTGACACGAGCTGCACCAACCTGCCAAAAACTAACTATTCATTGTTGGCATTCTATTATTGCAATCGCTTCCGGACCAACCACCAAAAGCACAAGGAACTCCCAAAAATTAGCAAGCCACAATTAATATGCTCTACAGCAGGTGGGATAGATAGTCAGGACTGCTACATTATCCTAAAGCCCAAGTTGCTCTTCTGACTACAGTGTATCCGTAAATCGTGCAAAGCCGCATAAATAGAAATTATCTAAAAAAAATATGCAAAATTTTATTTACCACGAATTGTAATTAATAAAAAATTTGCATTTAAATAATTCGCTGTTGTGAAGCTATTTTGGCTTTCTAATTGATAATTGTTCAAAAATTCAACAGAAGCATCTACTTGGAAAAACCAGCATCGGATAAGAGTAAAATATTTTTTTTTGCAACATTTTTCATAAAAAGTAAAAGGTAGGTAGGCCATCTGTTGGTTGGGCTGCTAAGCACTCAAAATTCGGAGCAAGCCCATCTAAGGTAGAAGCTCTTCGACATACGCCAAGTTCAAAACTACACAATTTTAGTCATCGATCGTTTAAAACCCAAACAACAGACGTACTATGAGAATGGTTGTCCTTGCTAGGACCACTTTGCATTTAATAGTAAAGTAGAGGTGTTATACTATCGCTAGTGCCACCAGTCTATAACTGAAACTATCGATAATACTATCGAACAAAGTGAAATATGCAGAGCGTTTCATAACTATAGGACAGTCGGAAATTTAAGTTTCAATTGCAAATATTACGGTTCATAAGCACGATTGAGCAAAGCTCGATAAATAAATACAAAAAATTTATTCAATTTCGAATCACTTTTTGATCTTTTATGATAAAGATGAGACCATATTATGCCCAAAATCGACATGCGGCATAGAACGGTGTATGTTTATGGAAAAACATGTAAACCGATAGCATAATAATATTCAGATCCCGGACCACTAAAGAAATACTCGCTTTGATTTCGTTGTTGTAACTCATTTTTAATAATTGTGCTTTTGATTATTTCTTTTTGTGCATTTTTTTTAAGATTTTTCTTAGATGGTTTATTGTTTTCATATTTTCCAATAAGAAATCATTGAATTCGTGAAGTTCTGGCGGATATGATTACTATTGGAGGGTTTTGGCAAAGAATTCCTAAAATTTTTCATGGCGAAATTTCAGAAGCGCCTTGGCTTACGTGCGGGGCGCATATAAAGCCTGTGCCACCCCCGACCTTCCATTAAGCTCATCTTAAATGACTAGCGGGGAATACTAATATATCTTCACAACCAGTTTAATACCATTCCATTGTAAAAATGCAGCGAAATCCTAATATTTTAAAAGGACAACGCCTCAATTCAAGTAGATAAACACGCGAATATCTTCTTCAGGGCGTTTTCTTACGGTCAGAAAGCCGAACAGTACGGGGACTTGCAGCTCATGGCCGAATCCGAAAGGCGGTATCTTTAGTTAATAGAGATTTTCTTATTTTTCAATGTATTTAAAGAAATTGCAAATATAAATGTTATCGGCTTATTGCTATGATACGCTTAAGCAACAGTGCAATAACCTTATAGTAAATTAAAAGGATCGTGCTTATGAGCTCCAATATTTGCTCTTGAAACTTTTATTTCCGACTGTCCTTTTGGAACGAACTGTAGCTCACAAAAATGGGCAGATTCTTTAAATAAGTACCATAGAGCAAGTGGGGAAAAATCTAATACAAATTACAGAGTATTTTAAAATGTTTAAGATAAACGTTTTATTAATGACATTTTCAAATGGAGATTCTTTTCAAATTACATCCTTAAAAATCAAAAACTGTCCATTCAACAATTCCATTCAAGTATTTTGTATTTGTGGCACAAGAGCAACATGTCGACATTTTTAGGTTTTTAGTCGGCTCCTTATTTCCAAACCTATAAGGTCACTTCTAATAAATATTCCTCACTTTTAGTATGTAGAAGTGGAAAGAGTGCATAAACATTTGTTGAATAAGTTTTGTAATTTAGTTCCAGTTTAATTTTTTATGGTCCCCATCGGATTTGGTGACTATAAATATGTCGGAGTTCAATAAGGTTCGCCGTGTTTCCAGTGGTTTTGTATTCTTTTGGACATGTTGACAATTTTTTATCCGTTAATGTGCCAAAAAAGTTTTTTTCTTGCAAAAGTATTCACAAAACCATCGATAGTATCCGTAAAATAAAACTATTGATAGTGCCATCGTATCATCATCAAGACATCGCCATTCGAATTCGGCTATATCACCCCCGAAGTTATGGGTTTCACTTTCCACTTTTCCTATTTCCCTCATTTTTGCCTGCCTATTTTATATCCCTACTGGTTCAGAACAGGACTGCAAGCGAACATCGTAATTTTCGATGACTTTTTCCAGTAAAACGAGTCGAATGGGTACAATATCGGTCAGAATGGTGTTCCTAAGCTGCTTTTCAAAAAACCCCAAAGAAAATAGTTTAACGGGTTCATATCGAACTATCTATCCGGCCAATTATGATCGGTGTTACTCGAAATAATCCTCTTGCCAGAGTTGAGGCCCCATCTTGTTGGAACCAAAGTTGGTTATTAGTTGGTGTATGATGCTGCCTGCACATATTCCGCACCAAATAGTGGGCTTTTGTGTATGAAGTGATTTCTCGTTATAAAGCCTTTTTTTTTATGGTCCGGGATCGGAATGTAGAATAAGCTGTCCTAATACTTTGCATAATTCACAAAATGTTTATTACGGTATTGAAACGATCCATTAAAAATTAATCGATTTTCAAATTGCCGGGGAAAATATTGCCAAAAATTCAAAAAAATCAATCAAAATGGCTTACTTTTTGGGACCAAAAAAGTTGGACGTCCAAAAGTTGACTGGCTATTTCCCGACAAAATGAACAAAATTTCAAGTCTCTATCTTCATTTTTCGAATTTATGCCAAAAATAAGTGCGAAATAAATCAAACAACCTGTAGGAAATTGTGTTTGTAAAGATACACTCACTAAAACTGGTATCTAGTCTAATAAGGGCTATAATATATAGAATAAAAACACATTTCACTATTTACCCCCATCACTTTCCCACGCGACGTCTATTTAGCATAACCCATCTAAATGAAAAAGTTTTTTTTAATAAAAAGACCAGACTCACTGATGATTGATGATCCATGTGCCTCAAAATCGAATGAACACTCTTGAAATTAAGGATTGTACAAAATATAGATACTATGTACAGTCGGGGCAGCGATGCATATTTGCACAGTAGTTCTGCAGTCCCCTTTATCTACGCTACTGAATTCGAAAGCTTTTTTTTTCTGGGAAAAAATCATTTTTAACATTCGTTGCAAACAATATAAGATACTTAATATGTACATTGTGCCTTGCAAGGATACGGAAAATGAAAACCAAATGAAAATTGAGCATCGCAAACATATTGAAATACATTGCCCAGACGGCCATCTCACTTTGGTTACCTATCTTCATAGCTATGTGTGTGCGTGTGTCGTGTGTGTGTGATGTTCTGGCCAAGTTGCGGATGCATTTCTACAGCTGTTGCTTGCCAAATCGAATAGTTATGGTTATGCATGATTCACATTCCCGAATCATTGGGCATGCCTTGGCCGTTAACTGCTGCTGTTGCCTTAAACTTCTTGCTTCTGTTCTTGTTTTTGTTGTTGTTATTGTTGTTGTTCTTGTTGTTATTGCATTGTAAGCGATTAAAGCATAGTCCCAGTTATTTATGCGCATAATTAGTTCAATTTACATATCCGACCAATGTGTGGCCAAAGGATCTTGTTGCATTTGCTGGCTGGCTCATTGCTGCATACAAACAGCGGCATTAATGCAACTAATTCAAATGTGGCCAAGAGCAACTTGCCAGCCAACTGTCAACTAAGCAGTTGACTAATGGTGAGTTTACACTGCATCATGGAATGGAATGAGCCACCTTAACAGCGGCATAGTTCAGTGTGAACAGCCAAAGGGGGTTGGCACAATGACGAAATGTCAAAGAAAGTAAAGGAACAAATTTATTGACGATTATTTAGATAATTCATCGCTGGGTCAAAAATTTTGAGCAAAGTTGTGCTTCCATTGTAACATTATCAAATCCACCAAGTTTCAGCCTTTCGACTTTTTTTACGAAAAATTTGGCAATTTTAGTTATGTATAATTTAGAATTGACCGTCAATTGCCTTAACTTGATTCGACATCACTACAGTAATCACGACAGTAATATTTTCCTAAACGCTTAATAGCTATTTTGGTTCAGGCTCATATGGATCCATGATTCGTTACCTGTTACATCACATTTAGTTTGCATGTTTTCGGGTACCTCGACTGTTTTTTCTCTCATGGTGTTTAACATGACGATATTTCTCTAATCAACATTTTACTGTGGTGACCTCCAGTAACTTTCAACAAAAAATAAAGAGTAGTACTTTTTACTGTCTGTATGGATACGTAAATTGCTGACATTAGAAACGTTAGTTACATCCGATTTTACCACCCAAATCTCCATATTATCGAGACATTCGCCTCAGGCAGTTTTTTGTATTAATTCTAATTTTAATATTTAATTTATAGGTAACTAGTGAGCCCGGCAGACGTTGTCCACCCCAAACTTTTTGAATACTCAAAGTGAATAAACATCGTAAGACTCTCTAGCTAGCTTATCTGTAAAAATATAAGATTTTTTGATTAGTTTGCAGCTCAATTCAAACTTGCACCATTATTAGTGGAATTTCGCGCTTCACGGGTCTGTCTTAACCGAATTCTTTCACGTTCAGTGCGATCTCCACGTTCCTGGGCAGTACGATTAGATTGATAATTAATTTGATTCGTTACATTTCTTCCAATTGAAATATATCATGCATTGATCGATTAAGAGACGGCATTCTAATTATCCTAATGCTGTATTAGTCACCGCCAAGCATAGATGTTCAATATGAATTAAAGCGTCATTGTAAATTTCCGGCGTAAATTCCATCACTGGATTACGTTTTGCTTGACGTACTCAAAACAAAATATCTTCTGATAAATAATCTTGATATTTTATTCACAATTCAGGTGTATACCATGTTGCCAAAATAATCGCAAATAGAACACTTATTTGATATGGATGAGTCGTAATAGCAGCATCTGCTAAAGTTTGATCCCAGTGCAAATCATTTTCCAACAAATTCAATTTTTGACATGCCTCTCGATACGTTGCATACAATACACCATTCACTGTTCTCAATGATTGTAATGATATTGGACCTCGATCTTTGATTAACAACAATACCAGTTTTTTGAATTCACAAAAATACGTATATCTCACGAACCAATACACAAAAACACATCGAAATAGGCTTAAAACCTCCGTATTGACAACCTCAAAATCAGATTTGAAATTCATCGAAGCGTTTATGAGAACCTTCGTAACACGTAAAACATAAGTTCCATTTATATATAGATATATTTAATATACAAATAATTTTATCAATCTAATGCCCAATTGTGCCTTGGGCACTTATTGTATTTTTGAAAATAATGAAAAAAATAAAAGGTCTTACATTATTTAAATAATTTTTGGCAGTTCCTAATAAACACACTAAATAAGTTATAAAAGATCTTGAAGCTTTTTAAAATTTTTAAATATTCATTTTATTTTGAAATCGAAACAGGACATGCGTTTTTTGCGGTTTTTTATACAGTGGCGAGTTCTCGGTAAAAATTGTTCTTTGAAATATGTACCATAACAAAAAATAAAATCAGAATCTCTTAATACTATCAAAGCAGTTCATAAATAAAGTAAAAACTGTCTTAGGCTATTTATTTATGACTTAAATCCTCAAGGACATTTTTTATATTTTCTCACCGTACAGGTGAATAAACAATCATACATAATTTTAAAGGTAATACAATTTTGCTAAACAATTATTTTTATTTAAACTTGCACCTAAAAAGTGGAAATTGAAAAGTTGGATGTGACCTTGTGGATTCTTGTAAGTTAAATTTTGTTCTGAAAAGGTTTGTATATGATGGTGGTATATGCTAAAGTTGTCTATAACAGTTTAAAGTTTAATTTATATAATGCCCTTAAGCCATGTGTGACTTACATAGAATAGATTTCAAATTCTTCACCTAATGCCGCAATGCCACAGTATGGGCCAGTGTAGACATGGCATAATTGGCCAACCGAATAATTGCAGGTATTATGAAATAAAAGTAACAAGTTGTTGTTGCTAACAAAACTTCCAAAAGGCCAAACAGTGCCAATGGTAAACAAACAAACCGAATCAAAAAACACACTTACAAAACCAACACAGCTCGGCTGCGAAATTGCCTCATTACAGTGAAAGACTGAAAATAAAAGTTTTGCAGTTAACACAAAAGGGCTTGACTAGGAGGGGACGCACGTTGTAGGGGAGTGAACGGAATGAAGAGGGACTTGTCGCCAAAGCGCTAAAATTTATGCAATACAAAAGCGAGCAATGCGCCACAAACACACAGATACAAGGACGTACACCCACACAGAAACTGAGAAGGACCCAGGCGCACAGCAAAGGTTGTAGAGTGCAACAGCAGCAGCAGCTACAACCTCCTTTGCAGCGGGATTGAGGGCGGAAGGGTGGAGGGGTGGCTGCTACGACTCCCCCTTGCACAGTGTGTCGGGTGGCGGGTGGCGGGTACTGTGGGTGTAAATGTTGTTATGCGGCAAATGCGCCATAAAGCTATGACTCCCAAAGGCTTCTTACATTTGCGTGAATATATTTCAACCCCATCCATGCTACAATCCGCTTTTTTTACAACTTTATACTCTACGAACGCAAGGGTATATCGAATATTTAAAAGAAAATATTTTCTGAATCGTTTATATGAGCCCAAAACATTAACTTATTATCTATGGGATAGATTGTTATTTACAATAAATAATCAAATAAATTTGAAAAAAAAAGAATATAATTGTTTTCGAAATTAAGTAGAGATTGCCAAATATAAACTGGAATATATCAATGCTATTCCATATTACATATACAGTTTCGTTAAAACAACCTATAGATTTAACAGATGTCAAGAACACTTTTTTAAATTTGTACCAAATGACCGCTCTGTAATTACAGTAGCAATAAAAAATAAATAAAATATTACAATCTTGCCTAAAAAATAACCCATTTCAACGTAGTTTCTGGTCTTCCAAAAACGTAATTTTAAGGAAATGAAATATATTTTCAAGCATTTTTTCGACCTATTGATCCTAAGATTACACTTTATAGTAATCAAGCATCAATTAAATTTTGCACTCTAAAAAACATCAAAATTTTAAAATTTTGATACTATATGTGAGTCCTGCATATAATGCCCCTATGTAACACAGACTAAATGTGTTTCCCGTGACATAATAAGGGCGACAAATGGGTACTTATTAAATAATGCTTCTACGCAACGTTGATTTAGTGTTTTAAAGGGTACAAATCCAAAGTTTGAGTGCTATAGCTACAATATTATAATCTGAAAATGAAAAGTCTGTGCCGACTTCTTTAGTCATCCTGATCAGACTTTAGGAAATATTTGTGGTCTCCATTCTCTCCTTCTCTATGTTACATACGTAGCTTTACTATATGCACAAGCTTAATGAACAAATTTGTATCACAATTTGTCGAGGCAGTATCCGACAGTTTAATACCCTATACCATTTTTCTTGAAAAAAATTGTATTCCTACATATTCCTTCTACGAATTTTCCAAGTGGAACATTGTTTTTTTTTTCAGAAAAATTTCATAAATCTCAATTTTACTTGTTGAGGATTGTTGGAGAAAGCTCGGTAAATCGATTGCGAGGGTTCGGGGATCGCCACACGAATCAGCTTACCAACATTTGTGATTATAGGTAACTTATTACCATAGTTACGTAGAATCAAATTTTGACGCAGTTTATAGGCAAGGGGAGGTGTAAATTTTAAATTTTTGGCTATAACTTTTCTTATATTTGTCAGATTTAGCTGAATTCGACACACAGATGCATGTAATTTCAACGTATCGCTTTAAATTTCATATAAAAATATTAAGCAGTGTGGGTAAAATCCGCGAAATCTACTCCGGAGAAACGGAGAAAAATATTAAAATGATTCAATAAGCTTGATCTTCTGAGGAAATTTGCGCATCCACTGATAAGGTTTCGTATCTCTAGCTCTTATAGTCTCCGAGATCTAGGTGTTCATACAGACGGACATAGCTCATTCGCTACTCGAGGCTATTATAAGTATATTAATATAGGGAACTTGGGATTTTGCCACGTCTCCTTCCGTTAGTTCCATACAATACACAAATCACGTATAACCTTTTTACAGAGTAAAAAAAACTTACCATATAAAATCTAGTTGTTTTTACAACACACTGACAAGGATTATTTTTTATCCCTGAATCTGGTCTATGTTATTGTGAATTTTGCAATATATGTTAGATACAAAATGAAAAATTTCTGTATTTATTATCCTTTACGCCATATGTAGTGTACAGACATATGCGAGCCCAATAAACCAAACAAATTTCAGCTTTTTCCAAAACATTTCTATAATCCGCTC
Source organism: Chymomyza amoena (assembly GCA_037043745.1). Classification (NCBI taxonomy): domain Eukaryota; kingdom Metazoa; phylum Arthropoda; class Insecta; order Diptera; family Drosophilidae; genus Chymomyza; species Chymomyza amoena. The sequence continues at coordinate 125,204 of JBAMAX010002807.1, read as the reverse complement.
CCATTCTAACTACATATAGTGTATATTATGTTCGGCTTCACTCGACTATCGTATAGTACTTGGTTTTTCTCACATGTTCATGCGCGGCACTCAAATAAAATTTAATAAAAAAAACGTGCAACATGGCATAATGCGAGCAGTGCTCAATGGGGGCACAACTGATATGATAACCGCACCTGCCCGACTTGGGTAAACCACATAGCGCATAGTGCATCCACGGTCTCAGCATATCAATATGCATGATGCACCAGCATCAGAAGTAGAAGCTAATACATACCTATACATATGTATATCTATATGTAGTATATATATACTAGTATATAGATAGATACCCTACCCCTCTGATCTACCCACTCGCTAACACTTTGCATTCATTTTCCACTAATTTACAGCAACTGCAAAAGGGCCAAAGGCAGCGCAAAGGGCCCACAAGGGGTGGAGGGAGGCAAGAGACATTAGCTGTCAAGAGCAGAACGTGAGTGCGCAATCAGCGGCGCCGCAGTTGGTCGACTCTGTTAACCACCGCCGCAGCCAATGATCCGTTGACACTGGAGACTACCGCCAAGTCTGAGTTAAAGCCAAGAGTAGTGCACTCCGATGGGCAAGTGTGTGTCACGACAGTCAGAAGCCGCAGCCACACATCATCAATCTGTGTTGACAATAGCGTTATCCAAGCAAGATTTGGTCGAGGCGCACAAAATCTGGCAACAGTTGACATCTAGTAATGAATATATAGCAACGGACGCAGTGCAACAAGCTGCATTTGAGCCATATTACTATTGTACGAGTATAAGCCACAAGCCGGAGGCACAAGCCGAGGCTGAGGCTGTGCTCCATATTGAGAGCATCTATAATAATGGCTTGGAACATGACAGTTCCATGAGTCAATTGCATGCAGGCTTCAGCACATGCCAAGAGTTTTTGTTGCACGAGCTAGACCAGGCCATAGAGCACAGAATAGATGATCCAAAAGGCAGCGAAGTGGAAGTCCAACAGATGCCAAATGGTGGCAGGAGTTTTTATAAAATTAGACCAGAACTGCAACGGACCTCTAATGGTTGGTTACTAGGCCAAGCTGATGAGCTGCAAAGCGTACCTGAGGTAAGTAGCAATTATTTGGATAAATTTTGTTCCTATAAAGTTCTTACCTAAATCTGCCAACTATTGTTATTAACCATCATCATGCCTACCTAGAAAAGTAAGTTTTTTGTATATTCACCATATGAAAATATTTAAACTTTAATTTATTTTTAAGTTTAGTTTAAGCCGTGTTTTCAGACCTGCTTTATAGACTATATCCCAATTATCAAAGGACACACCTTTGATATTATTGATCAAATATCAGACTAATTTTAAAATAAAAGGTTTCTCATCAATTTTATTAAATTCCAGTTTCTTTACAAAAGAATTTATTAAGAATTGATTAATAGTGAAAAAAAGAAACCTTTAGCAAATATGACCAATCAGTGTTCAAATTTATAGCTTTCTGATAGCTTTCATCTTGATCTCAATTTCTGTTAACAAAATTCTCCAAATTAGAATAGTTTTACATGAAATCGCCGAAATTTTGAAAAATCATATTTTCCGTTGATCTGTTCAACTATTTATCTATAAACAAATTTTAAAATTTATGTATAATCTAAATAGTTCAACATTAAAAACATTTTTTTAACTTTTCAAAGGTTTGTCCGTAAAATCGTAAATAGTGTTGGAAAGTGTTTCAGTATTTGATGGAGTCGAAAATAACATAATTTAAAAAATTATAGTTTCGGCCTGAATATTTTTTATGAAATATTGCAAAAAATCGATTTTCGAAATTTATCTCAAATATCAAATATCTCTGGACTGTAGATAATTGAATCATATTTTTGTTAAACTTGTGGCTGGGTCGCTATTTATTAATTTATATGAAATTTTTCATTTTTTGACCTATTTTGAACTCTATCAAATACTTTCGAATCGCTTTTAGTTTTTAGAACTTTTTATGAAGTGGCGGTTTTAAAATCGTGAGATGTTGCAAAAATTGACTCCCTAATACCCATGTACATATATATCTGTCTGTCCAATCTATCCTATATCTAAGAGGTGGTAAGAGCTAAAGCAACCAAACGTTCAGATAAGACATCTTATAATCCTACAGGAGACAATTTATTTTTATTTTTTTGATATTGAGCTTATATTATATACCTCGCATAGGAATTTAGATGTATAAATATGAAGATATCTTAACCAAATGTAGCACTTTAACAAATTTGATCAAAATCGGTTGACCACATCCATATAGCTCTCATAAGACGAATCGATCAAAAAAACGATTTCAGTGCAAAATTCGTTTGTTTTTCAAAAATGAACATATCATTGTAATGTCTTTTAAAGTCCTTAAGCATTGCTTACCAGATTTAATTGCAGGGTTTCCTTTGGGATACGTTCACGCCTTCTTTAATAAAAATATAAGATCCAAAGGCATTTCATATAAAAAAACCAGCTTACTGTATACTTTTTTGAATGCCACCCCTGATTTAACTGCCAAAAAACGAACAACAGATGGCGCTGCTTTGACATTTAAGCGGCAAATCCACCCCCGGCAAATGTCAGTCACTTGTTTTTGTCGCTCTGCGCATGTTTCCTTGCTCAGTTCGGGAAAAGACAGAACCAACCAACCGAACAGTCCAGGCATACTCATTTGGACAGCTAGAATTTTCAGCACACCATACAATTTTCCGAGTGCTGCAGTTTTGCAAGTGAAATTTTTATTTCAACTAAATAATTATCTCACAATTTATGTAAATTTTATTTACAGTGAAAATAAAACGCAATAAACAAATAATTAAAGTATACTTAAAGGCGATGCTATAAAATATAAAAATATTTGAAGCGGCTTTGTGCAAAGATTTCATGATTTGCGGATAGAAAAATTTTCAAGGACTTACTAAAGACTTTTCCATACGTGTGTAACCGTGTGTGAGTGTGTGCGTGTGTACCTTGGCGCCTGCCTCAAGTGCAATTATAAATGGCGTAATTGATATATGTGAGTGTGTGTGTGTGTTGGTTTATGTATCTCAAAAAAGCACAAGTGGAAATTTTTAGTGTATACCTAGATTTTTGAAATCAAGCAAAACGGCGTACGTGAAAATTCAATATCCTGCTGAAACCATTAAACCAGAGGCTCGCCAACTAAGCGAGTGCCTCTGTAGACGTGCAAAATGGATGAATGCGATAACCTCGTCATTACAATAGCAACTCACGAGGCTTCGCCAACATCCGAGAACAACATCCAGCAACAACTGCAACAACAAAGATACAAAGAAATCGCTTCAGAAGCCGCCAACCCACAAGCCCCCCTCAATGATAACGACGCGGCTTTAGACAACAACGTCGCATACTTTGAGACAGCAGCAGTCGAGGCAGAGCAGGACGCGGATACAAACGCAGACGCCGCAGTTGACGCAGAAGTAGAAGCCGTCATTATGGTAAAAAATTACAAAAAAAAAATTAAAAACAGAACTATACTGATGGCACACATTGTATAGAGGCAACAAATGTATCCTAATCTCAGTTTGTTCAGTCGGCACTGTGACTTTGTATTGTCTATTGTGTTTGTGACAACGATGCGAATTCCAATGCAAATGCAGTAGCATGACTCATACGTAGTGTAGTTACTTTTTAGACTCTAAGGCAAACACTACATAATCCCCCCGCCATTTACCGAATCCAGCACTTCCTCACCCAGTACCCACCACAAAGCACACATAAGCACAAAGAAAGAAAGAACGCACGAAAAACTATTGTTTGTTATTGTCTATCGGTTACGATTATATACTTTCCCCAAAGATATATCTGTTTCTTCATAGTCTTGGGAGCCCCTAGAATTGAGGGTGGTAAATGTGTAAGCTGAAATCGTTAAATTGCTTACAAACCTCATTACACATCTCGACCAAGTTCTTTCATCCACAAAGAGTCGGTGTTTAGTTTCTTAAACTTCACTATCACCATCCAAAGTTTCGCTTATTATAAGATAAGAAGCTGTAAAAAGTGTTTTATATTTAGGGAATACATCTAAGCCAACATACAAATATAATTGTATAGTAAATTGTGTATTATATTTTATATTATTAATATTTAGTTAAGTTCAACGTTCTTTTATGTAAGGGTATTTCAAATTTTACTTGTCGATGTTCTCTTTCCTTCTGTAATATTTATAGCCTTCTTTTGTATACATTTGAGCACATCTTTTGACCCATATTTTCGATTCCGTTAAAGTTTAAAGACGTTATTTATGTCAAACAGAAACGAAAAAGAAAGAGTGTTAATTTTTGCACCCACTCTTATCGTCTTCCTCGTTTAGGGTCAGACGGAGAGCAAGAAACATGGCGGCGGCGGAAAGACAAGCCGACACAATGCAAACAATGGCGAACAAGGAGAGCATATACATACCAAAGGCACCGCCATGTCCTTTGGTTTTCGCAAGAAACTCAATTCAACGCCCAAGAAGTTGAAGAAACTGTTGGAGGGTGGTGATTCCACAAAGCACCGGAAACATGAAGCGGATATAGATACAAACACAAGGGACGATAATGGCAATGCGGGTGAGTTAAGGATGCATATATAGCAACATGCGATTAACAATTGAGTTTTTTTTAATTTTTATGAGCTCTTAATTTGTCATGAATACTTTTAATAACTAAGTAACATGCCATGCCCCCTCTTGCCACCCATTACAGCTCCAGTAACGCCCGTACACTTTGAGCAAGTGGGTGCCACAGCTCAAAAGACAAATAATGGAAATGGGACTGGGAATGGGATTGGAATTGACAATACAGGCGCGGCTGGCAAGCGTTTCGGTTATCGTGGCGCCTTACCACGACCCGCCTCTACCGGCTTGTCAAGTAGTGAGGAGTCCGAGAATCACAACAACAACAATGCAACAGCAACAACAGGCAACAACAGCAACCCAGCCGGTGGGCTGGTAAGCAATTGTAAGTGGAAAATTAAACTCTGAACTTTTGAAATTGAATCCAATATACCTTCACTGCTTTAGCTCTTTCACTGTATACTCTGTCTGTCCGTGAAGTCCGTAGGGTATTACAGAAACAGCTGAAGATTGCGTTGCAGAGCATAAATTCTTTATCAGCTCAAAATACTTGAGTAGTGAGTCCGTCAGCCAATTATTCACAGAGATCAAAATAGCTAGTGATAAATATTTTACCAAGAGCCATTCGATAATGATGCTTACAGCCTAGATTTCTATATAGCGACTGTGAGGCTAATCATTAACGAAAAGTAGAATTTTTTTAAATTCCCTCTCCATAATCCTGACGTGTATTCTTCTAATTTACAAATAAATGCATTCAGGGTATCCCAATGTCGGCATCCTTCATAGCTGATTTACAATTTCATTTCCCTGTTACAGTGAAGCGTCGCTCTAAGAGCGCACACGCAGGTCGTGCATTGGCAGGCAGCGAAAGCGATTCGGAACCAAAAATAACCCAACCCAAGACATTGACGTTTAATTTAAATCAGAACACAACCATTGAGTATCAGCGGCGTCAGTTCTTTGGTGAAATTGCAGACGATGGATGCCAGCCAGCCCATGCAACACGCAGCAGATCCCAGCAGATGCAGCCACGCTATAACTATAATAACCTGGCCAGCATGCATGCCAATGTGATGTGAGTAAAAACTGAGTAATTCCTTTAAGCAATTGCTAAACTTTGTTTTTTATTTCTTATGCCGTAGTGTACGTCCCACAGCTCGTGCAGCACCAGCCAGCTTCGCTAAGTTTACCTTGCAAACCGTCAGCTTACCACGTCCGGAGTATCCAGTAGCTATTAGTCTAAGCGCCACAACACCCACCACGCCTAGCAGCAGCGTGCAGTCACCGGTGCCACAACATCACAATACAGGCGCTCGCGCCAAGGATACCTCGACGCAATCCAGACAACATCCGCTGACATCTGTTCATGTGCAGCCCACATCCTTACGGCACTTGGATCAAAAGAGCGTCAAGCAGCTAACAAATAATTCTACACGCAGAGGATTTTCTGGCAGTCGCGAGATTAGTGCTGATTCCGGCATAGCTAGCATGGACATGGCTTTGGATAGTTCTGGCAGCGGCAGCTCCGGCGTTCGACGTGCCACAGGCTCGCCCAAGCGTAGTCGCAGTCGTCCCCGTAACTTGCAAATGATTATGAGCGGGCGTCATACTTTTGAGGTGCGTGATGCGGATGATCCTCTATCCAGTGAATCTAATTCATTTGTCGAGACACTGGCGTTACCTAAGTTGCCCACAGACAGCAGTCAGACAATGCCTTTGCCGCTGGTAGGTTTGGTGCGCTCCAACACTGTGTTGAGTAGGGAAAGTTATGAACGCAGACAGGATGCACAGCAGCAGTCGAAACCAGCGAATGCAACCCTGCAGCGAAATGGCTCGGATGAGAGCGAAAGCGTGGATGAAGAAAAGCTATATTTGGATTCTTCTACATCCGAAAAAAGTGCCAAACAGCAGAACAACTCGCTATGCAGCTCAACTTTATCGTCTTGGTGTCAGGCAGGTGAATCCTTGGCTCCCAAGGACTGCAGCAGCATGAGCATCACGAGCAGCGAGGGAAGCAACAATCAGCGGCCCAATGACAAGCAGCAGGAGGAGGATATGTCGCTGGGCTTGGAGGATCTAAGTTTTGTCAATACGGACATGCAATTTAGCACAATTTGTAAGTACTGGAGAAATCGTAAGAAGGTCAAATCCAGAATAAAAAAACAAACGTTTTTTCGAGTAGACTTTGAACATTTGTGTTAATCTTGCTTTATCCATTCGTAATTAATAAACAGACTTTTAATTACGAATCTACTATTTTTCTTCTCCCAGCTTCCTTGACGGAAACCGGCACATCAGCTCCAAAGCACATTGCCCAGCTGCAGGAGCCCATGCTCAAAATGCACATAGTGGATAATCGCGAGATTTCCACCAATCCCACTTTATGTGAGCGTCCACGCTCCTTTAACAACGCGCTCAACGAATCCAAATTTGCCGAGCTGGCATTAGCTAGTAGCAATTGCTTGCTAGATGATGAAACCTCACCAACTGACAGTTTGGTCAGTAGCACAGAGTCCGATGAGGCAGTTGGCAAGCTCAAGAAGCACAAGCACAATGCAGAGTTGCAGGAAAAAGATATTGATGAGATATCACCAGAACTTGAACTGGGCAGTCCGATTTCACCAGGCACACCCACACATGCATCTCACTCGCTTTCCTTGGGTTCAGACTGCGGCAATCTGATTGACGATGAAATTGCGGATCAGCCTGCATTGTTGTTCAACAGTCAGGCACAGGATGCCGGCGATCTAAGCCTGGCACATCAGACGGACACCCCCACACTGATGGAAACCCACACAGGTTCGCTGCGCTCGCTAAAGAGCCAATCCAAGGCAAGAACTGCTTTACAGCAAGCCATTGAGCTGAGCCTGCGCACTCCGGCTTCGGTAAGAAAGGCTGTGATGGAACGCGCCGAATCTCTGGACACGCTGTCACCTTGCGAAAGCATTTGCTCCGACGATCTAATGATGGACTTTGATATGAACAGCAGCATGGATTCCATAGATCACGCCGCTTCAATGCGCAGTCGCAGTGGCTTGGATTTACGCCAAATGGAGCAATCAGAGACGGAACTACTCTCGGAACTGGAACGCAAGGGCAGCGATGTTATGAAGGAGCTGCATGGCATGCTGCGTTCACGCATGATAAAAAGTGCGCCCAGAGAACGTATCAGGTGAGTCACTGCATACAAGGGAACAGCTGTTCTACTCCCATCCCAATCCATTTGCTTTGCTTTTCGGGCAAGCTGTCAATTATTGGCTGGTGTTTCTCTTTGTTTGTCTTTGGCAGTGGCGCAACTAGCCCGTCTGGCACTGTTCCAACAATAACTCCAAAGCACTTGCAACTGATTGAAGTTGTTGCATGTATAAATATATATGCCACTCCAACTTGTCTAATCAATTGGCAACCCCAAAAGCCATCTGTTACTCATCTTAGTCTGCTGGAAATCGCCTGCAGGCCGACAAACTGAGCTATGTCCTCTTTTTAGGTCCTATGTACATTTTCATTACATATTTCATCTTGTTTAATAAAAGCGGATTGCACAAGTAATAAAAACATTTTTGGAATACGCTACTTATTCTATTTAGGGTATTCACGGCTGTTGTTGAGCTGAACTCATTGTTATTATTTCGTTATTAAATGTTAAAAGTAATAAATACCACTTATTAAAAATCATTTTGCTTACAAAATGGCTAAGAAATTCCGAAACATTGGATATTAGGGACTAAGTTAAGAGTTGAAATCAGCCCTTTACAACTTTTTAACTCGAAAGCAATCGCAAATACTCTAATACACATAGTTCTGTTTTTGCGCGAATTTAATTTAACACGATTTTAAAAAATCCTCAAGATGGCAGGCAATTTTATTAGTTGCGGGAATACCATAAATATGTTTTTTCTTGAATTATTACTTCTTTGGCTTTCAATGTAACTACAATAACTGCCCTATTAATTGTTTAAAATCATATTAAAAAGCGACAACTTGCAATTTCGTTAAGCTCAAAGTCTAAATTTTAGATATTGTAAATTTTCCTGACTTCAATAAACGGTAATTCCTAATATGAATTTGAATTTTCCTTTAGTGAAATTAATACTCCTTATTGTACTTTTTCGTTATCTTATCTTATAAGCTATTTGAATAAAAAATATTAATGCAAAATTTTAATTCTAAGAAAAAACATAACTCCCATGCAAAAACGATTATTTTATATCAAAAAATAATATTATTTTAGTTAGATTTTCAAAAGTGGAACCAATCCACTATTTTAAATATATGGATGCTCTATCTTTTTTACGCCAATTTTTGTATATTCTAGGAACGTATCTATGGCGTAAAAACAGAATTTAGTGTACATTTGTACTAGCTTTATTATATCTCTTATCTTAAGATAAGAAATTGGCTTATGATTATTCCAAACAAAAATATAATTGTGTGTTCAATGTTTCCGCCCGGGATCGAACCGGGGGCCTTCTGCGTGTTAGGCAGATGTGATAACCGCTACACCACGGAAACATTTGTATCTTGGCAAGCTTTTAGGGTATCAAACACAAAAATCATGATCTTGAAACTGGGTCAACTATTTTTAGAAATATGTATAGGTTGAGCCAAAACCATTTCAAATGGGTTGTTTATTTTTATGCTCAATAAAAAACAAAACAACTTTAGAATGAGGAAGCAGGCCAAAATAGCATGTTGCAAGAACATAACAAAAAATAACAATCATGTTGCAAACTTTGGGTTTCCGATGCAAACCGGTTCAAACTGTTAATTCACTATTTTTTTAATCGAAATTCTAACTGAAGCCTGAGTATTAGTAATTCGGTGCAGTTCCTCGCTTACTTTTGGGAGTGGAACCTAAAATTAACTCAAAATGAGACGTACAGATAACCCAGCTATTCGGAGCGTAGTTACAGGTTTAAATACCAATCATTACAGAGGGAATGAGTTGGTCCACATTGCGAAAGGTTAGGCGCCTGCGCCTGCTACCAATAAACCGGAATAGAATTCCGAATTGCAATTGGAATGGAAACGGGAGTCAAGCAGACAGATCAACGCTGTCTGTGTTGGCCACGTTCTGCGCAAAGCAACGGCACTTGGCATTTGAGACACCATACACAATTACTTGGAAAATACAAGGAAAAAATAAAAATAAAAACTAAAAAAGCAAAGTCGTGGCCATAGTTAAGATAACATTTTGACTTTGGCCTGGCCTGGCCTGGCCTGGTCTCACTTCGACTGCAATGGTGCCGACGTTGGCGATGGAGATTGCTATGGAGACTTGTGCCGCATTCTTTTGTCATGGCAACAATTTTTTGTTGTAAACACTCGCTACAACAACAACAACAACGGCCAACAACATGCCGGTGCGGCAAAAAGCGGTTTCTTGAGCTCTTACCAAAGTTAAAATGTTTGTTGTGGTATTTTTTTTTCTTTTTTCTACATGTTTATTATGTGCTGCAAGGAAAAATCAATTGTCTGCTTTGTGAACCTGTTTTGCCATAGTAGAAAAGTTTGCAAATACAAAAAATACCAAGAAAAATGATTCACAAAACAAGTGGGCCGATTACAATCGGAATATTCCGACTATAATATATCCTATGTATATTCTCCCTAAGTTCCATAGAGCTTCTACAATTTTTATGCATATAAGAAAGGTTTTGTGTTGAAAAATAATTGGAGGAAACCAAAAATATTATATACATATATATTCTGTAAAAAAAATTAAATTAAAAATTTAAAAAACCCCCGGCACAAGAACTTAAGTAATTTCCCTTTAAAAAGTAAAAAATCGTCGTTGACGGTCGTTTCTTAATGAAAATTTTTTGAAGTAATTCTATGAAAGTTTTTAAAGTATTTTCTTAATTTTGTTTTTAAGTTTTTAATAGTTTAGACTATTTGTATTTAAATTGTTAGTTTAGGAGCGGTCCCCCAACGCGACGTATTTTTTTTTACCCGGAATGTGTAATTAAACAAAAATAAATCTATAAAATTTTTGTTCTTATGTTGATACATTCTACCTCCATCACAAAGCCAAATTTGGGCGCCAAAAAATTAACTTACATTTCAGAGTATATAAGAATAGGAGAAACAAAATGATCGATTTATGCTAACTATAGCTTCATTCTTCCGTAGAGGAATTAGAAGATTTACTATCATACTAAAAAAATAATAAACAAGCGTGTGTCATGAAGTATGCCGATTAATATAAGTTAATTAATTCGCTCCAATTTGTTTTTCATGAACTTAATATACCACGGTATGCAGGTATCTGCAGGTACTACTTACCTTACCTTACTTAATATACCATGGCACTATGGGGCAAACGACTACTTTTAGTGTAATTAATTAATAACTTCAAAATAAAACAACATTTTTTAGTTTAATTTGTTTTATTTGCCTTATTTATTTGGATATAATGTGGTTATATGAAAAAAGTGGGCGTGGATACGCCCTTTTCTTAAAATATATCAAACAAATTTCTGAAATATAAATAATATTGTAGTTTATTGTAAATAATATGTGTAATGCACGCACCTATTGTTCCTCTTCATATTCTTCGTTGTCATGCTCCATGCTGCATTGGAAATCGATTTCATCCATATCAAACTCACCATACTGATTGACAGACATGCTGCCTGAAGTATTTACAGAGCTTGATAATAAATGTATTACTTCTGAAGGAAGACTCAGTCTTTTTTGAATTTGTATGCGTCTGTCTAGGTTTATTGATGAAACAATTGGATCCGATATATCTATTGCTGTCAGAAACACATCCGAAAAATTATTTAATCGACTGTTTTTTCTTGTATGATGCAATCGATCAGACTTATATATATTTTATTTCGTGACTCGGCACCCTCCACTCCAAAGAACAGCATTTTCTATGATATCACATGAATGCACGAGAATTTTATAAACTGTTGCAGTCATGGGCAACTTAGGATATTTATCAATAATAATTTCTGCAGTACTAAAACAGAAGCTTTGAAATCTTTCCCCATTAATTGGCAACTGACTTAACAGACATATTAAAATAGTCCTTAAATTTGTAATAAGGCCTACGTCAATGGCGGTTATATCCGCAAAGATTTTTGGTTCAGTAAAGGCACGACGTGCTGTATTACCATCATTTGTGTTCCAAATCCACCAACTTTGGGTTTATCAACTTTCAGAGAAAGATTCTTCCAAAAGAGGTCCTGAATTTTTTTTTTTGCCTTTTAAATATGTCTCTTTTGTCATTTTTATTTGATATTCGCCATTTTTTAACATCGCACTTATAGCCTGCATGCAAAATGAACTCAAACAAACGAATCCAGCAATGCAATGGACTTAATCCGTATTTTAACACTTTTAGAGTTTGCCCAATTCGAAGTCAACTTGTAGCAAAAACGTTTGACATTATCAGCTAAAATTTTTGTTTCATCTTTAGAAATGGTACCAGTTATTCCCGCTTTAAAACAATTAAAAATGGCATTCTCTTTTGAACCCTTCGTCGCCATTGCCTTCCAAGTTGCAAACAACTTCAAATCTTAGTTGTTGACCTACAAAGTTAAATTTGCGCCAAAGAGCGCAAAAGTGCACTTTAATATGACATGTATTTGAAAGATGATGAAATATACTAACACAAACAACAAACTTTATAGACGGAATGAGCTGGACTCATTTTGTAGCTCTATTTGAAAACTAATATTTGTTTCAATTTTTTGCTTGTTGATAGGTTAGCAATTGCACTCAATTAGGAGAACGGCACAATTAATTTTAGCAATTCAAATTCACAAACACATGATACAAACCACTCTCGTTAAGCTGCAACTTCAAAATTTCACTTCTGTTGCCTAATTAGTCTATTTTAGCAGTTTTAAGTTGCATGCAAAAAAATTACATTTGACAAGCACCGGTTTTTGTTTATGAACAGCTGTTTTTGACAGCTGATAACATAACAGCGGCGGGATCTGGTAAAATTTTTTGTACGTAACATTACAGATTAATGTTTCTAAAATGCATAACGAGCTAAAAAAAAAAATTTTTAAAGACTTTTAGAATATGGATTTTGGCCAGCTAAAGTGGTCGTTGGCACCATAGTGCATGGTACCGAAACTATAGAGTATACAAATTAAATTGGCTGATACCTTATATCTGTAGACATGAACGCGTGCTGTTATAAATTGCACAGGACTCAGTGTTAGTTAACGGTCCATAGTTTTATAAGCCAAAAAAAAACTACTCAAACATGAAACTGTCTAACCTTGAGCCAATCCATAAATGACTCATACGCCCACATGCACAAAGCCGGCCTAATGCTCAGCTACTGATCTAATGGATTAATTTTTATAAAAAAAAAAATAGCATTTAAATACAATTTTTACACTTGAATTTTTATAATAAAAATCTTTATTTATTTTCTTTCTTACTTTATAATGAGCATTTTAAACAAATGGTGCACAATTAAAACATCAAATTTTTTTAACCCGATCTTCGTTTTTAAAACGAGTTATGCCTTTTGAACCCTTGACCGGAGTTTTGACAAAATTTTTCCAATTTCGGAATACGAAATTCAATATTATTTTGCGTTCTTCAATTGAAAGCTCCTTACGCGTCATGTTTGCAGTTAATAAGGTAAATTTTGGCAGCGGAAAATTAAAATTTAACGTGTTTAAAATAAAAAAAAAACCTGCAACAACGTAAATTCGGTATTCCGTCTAAGTGTACTAAGACTTTTGTGGCGCTGAATTAATGCCATTTTTCCCTTTTTTAAGAATTTAAGGAAACTTGTTAATGAATTGTTGTTTTTACTTTGGTTAATTGTTTAAAAATATATATTTAAGAAAACCTCATCATTAGTTTTTGAAAATTTAAACGATATGGGAGGAATTTACATTTAAGTGAAAAATCGCCTGCTGTACTATGACTTTAGTGGCACACTGTATAATGCACACAGCAGATACATATTTTATGTAATTTTCAATTTATCACAAAGCACAATCTTTCGTTGGGATTGCGCCTTTTAAAATAAAATTTAGATTTACTTAAAAGCATTCACTCACACACCAAAGCACACAACCAAAATGTGAATTATATGGCCGTGTCCATGCTTGTTTATTAGTTTTTATTATTAGTATTATTGTTGTTCACAAAACACTTTACCCAAACCCTCCGTTGGGATTGCGCCTTTTTTTAAGTTTTTTAATCCCATGCACTCAGGTTTAAAGTGCAGATCGCACACCCGTGTGCGGGTGTTGACCTCTTCATGCGATAATTTGAGGTTATGCAACCAATCAGAATAACCCTCTTCGGGTATTCTGAACAATTTTTGTCCTCCTCCCGGACAATTAGACACAACACACTTGTATATATTAGCCATAGTATTTAAAAATCCTTTTTTATTAAATTGAAATTGTAAATATTACATACAAATTGCTAATTTTAAAATTTAACACACAAAAACTCAATCGATCACCTGCTCCACTTCCGATTTAATAAATATTATTCGATTGTTTCCAAAATTTTTCTTTGAATAAAACTGAACAAAACAGTAATTACGGGTATTTTAAAGACAATTCGGAACGACACTTTATACTCCATAACATAATATATAATAGTATATAGTATTGAAAAATACTTTTAATTCACTTAAATCAAATATTTGAACACACAAAAAATTGCCAAAAAATCGCAATGAATAAAACTGCACAAAACAAAAGTTTTTTCAAGGGATATGTAATGATATGTGGTTGTGGTGCTATATAATATAATGTGGTTGGGATTACATTGCATACAATACAAATGGGAATGATGCTCAAAAACTAAAAATTAGCAAATTACTAGATTTTCCTTTTCCACTCCACTCCGCACTCTGCCGACTACAACTATGATCGCTTGTTATCAGCGATCGGCAAAATTTGTTTTCATGTTTTATAAGTGATAAGGCTGTTGTTATGTTGCTTTCTTTGTGCTGTACTACTGAGACTGAGATGCAAATTTAATCTATTTCTATTTAAATTAAATCTAAAATTTTAGATATATAGATAAATACTCTTTCTCGTTTTTTCGACTTTTAGATTGCAAAGTGTCATATTTCCATATTAGGAAAGAGTATAAATGCCCAAAAACTCAGAATAAATACAAATACAAAATCAGTTTTTTCTGCGTTTATTGAACAAATTTATCAAATTAATTTTCAAAATTTTATTAACCCTTTTTTTATGTTAATCTGCAAGTTATTTGGTTTTACAAAACTAAAAAAATAAAATGAAAAATAATATTAAAATGCTAAATTTAATAACAAAAATTCAAACATTTTTTTTCTAATTCAATTAGATTAATGTTTTTTAAATAACAATTAAAAAAAAAATTGCTTGCTATTGTTGCTACTTTTATTCTTTTATCACCCACTTACATTATTGTTGTGCAACAATGGATGTATTATTTTTAAGGAATAAAATTATACGCTTATTTAAAAAAATTATTTTTTATAAAGTATAATAAATAGACCGGTCAAAATTTTTATTTTTTCTTCATATTTTATTTCGATTTATTTATTAGTATAGAGTATTGGACGCTAAAAAATATATAATATAGTATATAGTATATGCAATTGAAAATAATCAAGAAAATAGTAATCAGTGTTGTTCTTAGAATACAGTTTTTTCCCGAATTTAAATTTGTTCACGAAAATAGCATTCGAGGTGTGTTCAAAAAGTATCGCGAATTTTGAATTTTCGCGGGTTTTATAATTAAATAATTTATGAAAGAATATAGAAATTTCAAAATTTTATTAACCCTTTTTTTTATGTTAATGCAACTTATTTGGTTTGCAAAACTAAAAAAATAAAATGATAAATAATATTAAAGCCGCATTTAATAACAATTTAAGCAATTTAATAACAAAAATTCAATTACATTTTTTTTCTAATTTAATTAGATTAATTTTGTTAAATAACAAATAAATAAAAATCAAAAAGCCGCCGGCAAAACTCGTTTGGAATATCGTATTCGTATGAATACCGTATGTGCTATAGTTTTCATGAACTTCATATCGTATTTTTAGCGGAACGATATGGTATATATAACAGCGAATGTGCAATTGCCGTTCGCTACGCTTCATTCCATTCCATTCCACGTTCGATTTCCAAGTTGTTGCTCTGCGAAACGTTGGCTCAGAAACAAAAACGTTGGGTCAGAAACAAAACAGATCTCAAAGCGAGCGGCGGTTCTTGCGGCTGTGCGCGGTTACTAAGAAAAAAAAATATCTACAGCACTTTCAACACGAATAATTCAATTAAATATTGGAAAATCTTTGAAATTGCTTTGAACCTGCAATCAATAAATATTAGTATTACACTTATGTATGTGCAATTGATTGTTTATGTTCATGTTACATGAACCAGTTTAAATAAAGTTTTGTTAACCGCATATTGCGTAGACAGAGTTGAAAATAACAATAAAAAATTGCCGATACGCGCTGTTGCCTTTTATGCCACCAAAAACGCGCTCTAACGCCGATGACCAACAACAACAACAATAATATTAACAATAATACAAACGCCAACCATTTTAGTAAATAATAATAAGAAGCCAACGCGTTGAAGGCACAAGTGTCAATGCTTTTTTTGCGAATCTCAAAAACTCGTTTTGTAAATGTGAGTAAGAAATTTTAATTAAAGATATAAACTTATAAGCATTTGAAAACCAATTGCAACACCAAGGCCTCTCTCTACCTTCTGCAACGGTAGTATCTTTTGCTGGAAATCTTTTCCAAGCATTACACATGAGTAGGAGTAACAGCAGTAGTCAGTCTCTGCCCGGGTCTGAGAAGTAGGTGCTGATTTCCGCCGTTTTCAAGCCCTTATTTGCGCAATTTGATATGCAACTGCAACTCATATGCAAACAATACGAAAAAAGAGATATAACAAAAACAAAAGCCAGCCGGAAAGTGTGTCACATGCAAATGTGGCCAACCATCCAGCTAACATTTGAAAAGAAATATATACTTACTATATGCCATAATAAGACTGTAAACTCTTTATGGCAGTGGCACTGGAATTTGATACCATAAACGATGTAATTATAAATTTGTAGCACACACACACAGATACTATAGTAAATACAAATCCGCAGACCATTTACGCTTAGAAGCCCAGCTTTGGCTCTAGATCTTGCTACCTTTCAAGTTCAGTTGCATAGCGCATTGACCGTGGACCGTGCACGTCTAAAGATTGCATATTGTACTCCCATACAAAAAAAGGGTTCTTATACTATCTTCGCATCTGTAGTTCGGTATACCTCTGGAGTGGTGTTGTTGGCCAAACACACGCACTATAAGCCATACATAATTCAACAGAAATTCCATTGAGCGCAAATGCCTACAAGAAGAATACTTATCCATAGCACATAACTATCTGCTAACAGACTTTCTGACTGGCTTCATATGTTAAGAAAAAAAAAAAGAAAACTCCGTGTGCGGACAAGATACACAACGGATTCTCCAAAAGTTTTGCCTTTTGCTGCTGCTGCTGTTAATGTTGATGAGTTGAACGTTGATCGTTGTTTGCCGCATGCCGCCAAGCTTCATGCCGCCTCATGCTATCTATGTGTGTGAGAATCTGCTTCGTTGTGTTAGGATACCCTAACAGTTGAGTCGTATCCGCGTAAAGTTATCTTTTGTTTGCTTCCAGAAGTAAGCTTTTAGTATTGCAAGAAATATCCAAACATTTTGAATAAAATCTTCGGAAGATGCCAAAAAATATGTAATACCGAAAAAAGATTTTCACAAATAGTTCTAAAATTGCAATTTTTTATTAATGAAGTGGAAACTCTCTGGCTCTCCGAAAAAAAGAGTGAAGGTCATATGAAATGGTGGGTATTTTAAAATAATTGAGTTAATGGCATTTAATTTATAATCTAACACTTAGACGACTGACTGGATAATAACCCATTCTTGAAATGCCATTAACTCAATTATTTTAAAATATTGTAACCAAATTTATAATACTAGGCCCACTATTTCATATAGCTGCCATACAAACCTCAAGCCTGTTATCATTCATATTACACAGAGTAAACTATTCTCGAAAATCAAATTTACTGAAAATGATATTGATCTTAAGGCAAAGCAGCTATTTAAGAGTATTTAGATTTCGTAGCACTTCGACTTCTTTCAGACTTCTTTCATTTCTTTCTTTTTTGTATTTATTGCTTTGAGTATTATGCGTCTTGTGGTCATGTTCGTCGTACCGACTTAACTTGGCTCTAATGAAGATTTTTTTACCTATGTATGGATCTATGTATCCCAGGCCTTAAATGCTTTTTACTTACCGTATGTCTTTTTCTAAGACTTCCTAACAAACTTCCGCACCAATTGCAAATGCTTTCATGATAAATTATCATAAATTATTATAGAGATTAATACCGTTAGGCAATAAATGAGCCGATTGCTTGTCATTGTTAACAATTGCGATATGGGGATAGAAATAATGGATACTTACGAACTCGGTTTCTTGCATTTCATTCAAATTGCAATTGCAATGATTACTGTCATATGACATACATATGCAAGTTGTCATTGCTCAGGGTTTGAAGTTTTTATAGTGAGTGATTTCGAATCGTGGTAAAAATTTGGAATCTCCAATTTGCCGCTGTGCCAGTTATATAATTTTTGTTGTTTTAGGCAATTACTTTTGATTCTCTTGACTCTTAGGCCAATTAAGTTTTACTATATTTTTGGTCTTGTTTATAGTTTTGTGAAAGCCAAAATGAAAATATATTTTTAGCATTTCTGAGTGGTTTTGCATATTTCCATGCCAATTTGCCGTTAAAGTCGTGAGTTATTTTTTTCATTGTGATGAGCAAAGGTTCAGCTAAAAGTCAACCAGACTATGGAGAAATGCTATAATTACAATATTATAGACATAACAAGAAAATGAAAGAAGTTTTTGCAAAAATATGAAGTTTTGGTACACTTACTTAACTTAGCAAAAAACTGACAGCACTCTAATAGGCCAATTAAATTGGCCTAAATATGGACTATACATATGTTTACAAACCGTCTTTTACTGTGTATCTTTTGGTATAAAAAAAAAACATTTATTGCAATGACTAACTATAATAAGTAAAAACTGACTATCTTTGGAACCTTTAATTTAATAAACTATTTGTTAATTAAAAGCACAAAATGTAAATTGATTAATTAATTAATTAATGATTAATTAGTAATTAATCAATTTGAAAGTTATGTTTTTAAGATTCAAGTTTGGAAACAAATTTACTTCTCAATTAATCAACTTTAAATGTTTTCAGCTTACTATTTTCTCTTCTCGATAGTTTTTTTGCGAAAGTAAAAAAAATGTAACATCCCCATTTTGGGAAAGAAAAATTGAAATACAAATAGTTTAAATTTTGCCAATCTAATAATGAACATGAAAAGATCCGATAAGTACGTCAACTTATTTTCTATCCGTCAATATATTTACATATAAAACAAATTCATTTGTTTTAAACCATTTGTAAAGCCGACAGGACCAATTTGGTATGGTATTTCCTTTGTTAATTGTGTCCCGCTTGTAACATCGGATAATTTTGTGAAAAAAACTGTATTTATTAACAAATTCAATTTCTCATGCACTATGTATGGCCAGCCAGTATAAAATCCACCACAGTAAAATACAAAAATTTGTAAATATTAAGTCGTATAGTATTTGTTCAGAAAATCTTCTATGTACGTGTGTTTAGGAATTACCCAATTGCTAGACAATTTTTTAGTTGAATATATTTATATTTAAAGAATAATTTAAAATTTGACAAACTATTCCCTAAAATGGAGGGAGATTCCTTAAAACTTGGCAATGAAAAGAAATCGTCGCATAAATATAATTGAGCTTCATGACGAAGTTGGTATACACTCTTTAAGAGTATCTTACAAATTCGCCCTCTAAAAGACTTGAGTTATGTTGTTAGTTATTTACATTTATGCATTATCAATTTCAAACAGTTTGTATAATTTATGCCATGAAATGTCTGCCAATGCGCATGTCTAAGACCCCCTACCAACATTTGTTACCTCTCTTGCCGCAAACTGGTCTTCTTCTTGATGAACGCCTGCTGGCTGCCTGCAACACGCAACAGTTGACTTTCACTATGGCATCATGGATACATTTCCAATGCTTCGCTGCATCTAATATGTTACCAACTAAATAGTCTGTAACTTTCTGTGTGCAGCTTCCCAGCGGCAATCTTAATTGTTTAATGACAACAAAACAACAGCAGCAACAACAACGACAACAACCATATAAGTTTAGCCCTAATCGTTGGCATTGGTTTCACTTTCATGCCAAAACTTGTGTCAAGTTTCTTGCCTTAATAATTAAGTTTGCGAAAAAGCTACCCCGATGTCTGACTCCCCGGGTTGCTTAAGTCTACAAAGGAATTTATTGTAGAGTTTTTATGCACTGAAAGAAAAGGTTGAAAACATGAAACTAAAAGTCGACTTCTGTAAACAAAATTAATCAGGCTTTAATAGTTCTACCTGCAAGTACCAACATTTGGATCAGCTTCTATCAACATTTTAACAGTGCTCTATAACATACAAATGTTAATTTACAGAACAGATGCAGACATAAGCAAAAAGTCAGAAAAACCTTTTTGTTTTTAGTTATGTGAGTTTAATTTAATGTAAATCTTTAAGTTTGTGTGAAGTTTGAACCAAATTGATCCCCTATTTCATGTAGCTACCATACAAAAAGTGAACCCGCTCTCTTTTGAGAGACACACGAATAATGAAACTGTGCTTTCCGTGACCTTCTTATTGTTGGATCATGCAGAGTATGCACAAGGTTTTTTTTGGGGAAATTTAATTCACACTTTTATAAAAAAAATGTTGACTGGAGTTTTCATCCTAGTAACATTGCAATTTCTCTCAGTGTACATCCATCACTCAGCTGTTAGGCTACTGCGCATGCACGGATTGTGTCATAGTCACAGTCACAACAAAACCAATCAACTCGACTGACCGACTAAATAACCAATAACCAATTTTATACGTTTTTAAATTTTCTATACAATATACTATATATATATTATATGTAGTATAAAGTGTCAGGTCATGTTTGAGTAATAAGTTAACCCAACAAGCATATCAAGCAATTTGTTGCAATCAAGATGACCTCCACAACAAGAGCTATAACAAAGTCCCCAACAAGCACAACGTCATCAAGTGCATTACTGACTACGTCATGGGTGGAAAGCCAGTCAGCTGCAGCCACATCTCCAATTAGTGTGCGACGTGTTCGCACAGATCTAAAAACCTCAGAGAATGTTTTTCTTGTCAGTCAGCATGCCAGACCGCAACGTACGCGCACCAGCTCGCCCATTGCCATTAAGCAATTGCAGTCCCAACAGCTGAGCTGCGCCCATCATTCACATGCGCATTTCCATCATCAGCATCAGCAGCAGCATCATCATCATCATTATCATTACTCGCCTTTTGTGCCTGGCTCCAAACGTCATGCTGAATTTGTGACCGCCAGACATTTAGTTCATACTTTGCCGCTTTCCAGCAGTGCGCCTCAAGCCAATGTCTCATACCTCAGGTTTCGCTGCCAAGACGCCCACATTACCTCTACTTCCACTTGTACTAATCCTAAAACTTCTTCTCTCCACTTGCAGCGTTCATTTGCCCGCGCGTGTGAATCGTCTGCTGAACCGCTCACGCTTGCAGGATCAGCCATGCAGCAACTCTAACGCCAACGACTCGGACAACAGCCAACGCTCCACGCACAGTGGCGCCGCACGCAAGCGCAGCACGGCCAATTCGCGTGCCTCTACAGCCTCCTCCACGTCCAGCTTGCAACGCCGTCAGCAACGACAGCAGCAGCAGCAGCTGACAACGACAACATCTTCTTCGTCGCGTTGCAGTCAAAGACGTTTGGAGCTACACAGCTCATCGGACGATCTCATGTTATATGATAAATCATTCAGGAATGCAATGATACAGGATGTGCTGCAGTTTAAGAAGCAACTGTTGCGCCTACGCCGCATTTTACAAGAGGTGGGCTATAAAAATAAAACACAAAACCACGTACACAACTGGGAATGTTGAAATTTAAGTTGCACTCTCTTGTATGTCTGATGTCAGAGATGAGCCTTTAAAAGCAGTGGTCGGCACGGTCCTATCTCTTGGGCCTATGGCTCACACTTACATACATTACACAGAATTTTCAATACATACGCAGAAAAAAAATGCATATATGTATATGTTTCGCCGACCACTGAGGTAACTTCTATATGTAAAGCATTCATTCAGTCGGTTTGTGAGGAAACCCTAAATTACATATTGAACTTACTCAAACATAATAAGATACTTTTTGAAATGTCCGTCCATTAACTTGACTTTATGGCTTCACGTAGCTACCTTTTAAAAATGAAATGCTCAATAAATGTCGAAATTATGTTATAAATAAAATATAATCTATGCCCCGGCAGTCTAATGAAGTAAATGCCCCAAACTTAATAAAGGTTTAACTATTTAAACATGACTCAACTGTACACTGTAAACAAATTGAGTTTGAAGTTTGAATTTTTTAAAACAGGAGTGATAAAAAAGTCGCGTCTGAGCTAGATTATGTAAATTTCTTTATTGACATAATTTAACATATTAAACTTGTATAAAGAGCTTAACATGGACATTAATACGACCACAATTTCAACATTAACAGAAGCGTATGATCAGAGAGTATGATCTTAACAACTTACGACTATTAATATGGATATTAGTTACATATATACCATATTCAACAGTAATTAGAATTATAAAAATGAATTTTGGTTGTATATAGCTTGTTTTGTTTACAATTTTATTTTAATTTTAATAATTTCATATTTTACTTGATCTTAATTTGAAAACCATTTTCGAAATTGTATATTTAAAATGCACCCATTTAATTATAGTTTAATCTATTGTTATGTTCGATCTGTAGTCACACAATAATTTTATTTTAATTAAATATTTTTATTTTCATGGCACCGCACACAAAAATAAACCGCCCACATTATCGCACATATTTGTTGATTTCGTTTATAGGAAACTGAACTTGATTTGAAGCCGGTAGGTTTAAAAAATTTGCGCAACCTTATTAAGATTAACCATATCTATTAATGTTCTTCGGTTTCGGTTTGATGCTTTAATGATTTTTTAATTGATTAATCTATTCAAAACCAATTTTCTAAATTTTTGCAGACGGAGACGCTTAATCCCTTTGATCATGATAATGTGCAACTCTTTGCCGCCTGTGGTTTGGACAGCAAGCAGCTAAATGATATTGATCTGGCCAGTTTGACCTCATCAACTACGGAGGATCCGCTGCTGGAATTAACAGATCTACGAAGACAGGTGGTTTACCTTCAGGTATTTGCACGTTTTTTTGCATCTCGTTTGCTCTGTTAGCTGGGAGGCCAGCATTTTGTTTGGCACTTGACACATTTTTTTTTTGTTTTCTTGGTAATCCTTCAAGCAGTCAGATTTGCCGGTTAGGAACCACAAGTGTACCAATTACCATATACCAGACTAACTATAATGCATATACAGAGTGCAACATTTTTACTTTCATTGCTGTTGTTTGTGTGATATTTGGCATGTAAAATATAGAAACAATAACTCTTTGCTTTTTATCTATACTTTTAAGATACTACAATAGTTTGTTTGATATCATAAACATAGCTACTGATATCCGATACTTACATATATTGTAGTAAGTGTTGCCAAGACTGAACATACACCCAACACAAAACACGCACTTTAAGATACTTTTTAGCCACAAACACACACAATACACGATTTATCAGATACTTTACTATTTGCCATATATGAAATTTTAGCTTTAGCTCTATTTGTTGTTTATGTGATTAGCCAAAAAAAAACAAAAATCATTTATGTCAATAAATACATATATACATACATACATATTTTATGCTCTTTTTGGCTTAGTTGTAGTTAGAGATGGGCTCGTGTCGTGATTACGAGTAAAAAATATTGACTTAGAATTGGTTGCGTACAAAACTGTTAACAGATGGACTAAAGCTATATTTGGAAAAAGAAAACATTAACAAATTCATTCAAATATAATATTATGTAGTAAAAATTAAATAGCACTTCTTCGGATCAATGTACCGATCTCTACAATTGATTAAAAATAAACCATTTATAGTTAAAAAAAATATCTTATATTGACTCGAAGCTTTTTCTCATTTTAATGGTTTTTGTAAATTTGCAATTGCTGTCGATTTAATTTTTACTCACGTGCTCATCTCTAAATAGCATTTCTTAGTGACCTTTATGGAATGTTGCGCACAAACAATATTTAACATTTACTTTTTTTTATACCTATGAATCTGTCTGCATGGCTTTAACCACCAGGGTCAAGTCGATGATCGTGATCGCACCATTCGCCTGCAAAGAGATCTCATTGAGCAACTGGAGGCAGAGAAACGGCAAGCCTTGGTAGCTGTAGGGGACTCGTCTGTCAATGCCAAGGAGCGTATCAGCATGGCCACACAAACGGAACGTGTAAGTGTTGTTGTTTTTCCTTTTTCCTTTTGCTTTGTTGTTTTCGTTTTGGCATGTCTCTAACGATAAAAGCTTTACATACTCTATACTCGGATACATATACAACGTGTATCCATCAGATATACTCGTGCATGTGCACAGCATTGACTAACCAAAATCTCTTGACAATTCCACTTTCACAGACACGACCACTTGCAATCGGTGCGGAGGGTTTGTCCAGGTAGGCAAGCATTCATTTACATATAAGTTAGAGTAGATGTATCCATAAGATTCATATTGTAGTATCTTTCATGTACGCTTGGTTACAGCTGTTTTACTTAAAGCAGCTGCCACACCAACACCAAGCAACAGCAACTTGCCACTTGCCACTTGCCACATTAACAAAACTAATACAAAATGCGGCGTGCTGCCGCTGCTGCTGTGCTCTGCCACTGAGACGCCTTCCAGCTGCTGGCGTGGCTTTCACGCCCGGCTGATTGGCGGCAACCGGCGGTTTTGTAGTTGGCCACATTGTGGCATGCAAATCACTTGGCCAAAAGCTAACGCTAATGGCAACAATTTGTAATTGGAGCGGCCTAATTAGGCTACCCCAACAGCCCAACAGCACCAATAACAGCAGCAGCAGCAGCAATTTTTATGCAAATTTTGTGCAAATTTCGTGAATTACAACAGGTTAGTTAATGTTGGCAATGTTTGGTAAATGGCTTGCTTTTCATTTGTAAAGCCAACTTGTAGATTGTCTAACAATCTCGTCTAACCAATGTAACTTTCTCTCCTACACCCCGACAACACACACATGCTGTCCATGGATAACACATACACACACTTCTAAAACTTTTAAATTATATACTTACTTTATTATATAGACTACAGTTTGGTGATCAACAGGTACTATTTTGTGATTTTATATTGGCAATTCTTTTATTATGTGCCATTAATATAATATGTATTATACATTTAAGTTACAACTGTATAGATAATTGCAATTATTGTACGTAGAGTTTTAGATAAAACACAAAATTCTCTCTGATCAATTTGAAGAGAAACCACAATTCCTAATTTAATTAACTTCAACTAACTTTAATTAAAGCTAACTTGGCCAACTTAGGCATGCCTAGGTTCACATATCCTTGCAGTTTAGGCAAATTTTGCTAATACACTTATAGCCCGACATTCCGATAGTCTCGCACTTCAAAGATTTTATTGTCTATAACTCTCCTTTCAAGGGCCCCGCACCAGCAACGTGCTGGTGAGAAAAGAAATGGGAAACTTTAAAGTCAGGTGGACCGACTTTGAGATATCCTGATAGATTGTCCAATTTCCTGAAAAACCATTCATTCTTACACTAGTAAGTGATCATACGGCTATTTAATTCAGTTACAAATATTCGGGCTTTAATTTGTTGAACTTAATATTAAAATATACATTTCTTCTGTCCTTTGATGAAAGGGCCCACATACATCTATTTATAACCATTTATAGCACTCGCTGTCTATATAGTTTTTAAAATTAAGTCTACGTACCAATACGGTGAGACATGCCTAACTCCGAGATCTATT
This sequence comes from Chymomyza amoena, assembly GCA_037043745.1. NCBI lineage: Eukaryota > Metazoa > Arthropoda > Insecta > Diptera > Drosophilidae > Chymomyza > Chymomyza amoena. The sequence goes on along the minus strand of JBAMAX010002807.1, from coordinate 99,496 downwards.
TACTCATTTACATCTATCGGGCATTCTGGATCTCTTTGAGATTTTCAATTTAAGGAACTTGTGTACGATTCATTTTTTCTAAGCAAATTAAAATTCATATATTTTTGGTGAAATCTTAAGACTCATAAAGCGGTTGGTGTCCAATGGACAGTTCGAATTTCATGAAAAATTACTTATTGTGAAAATAATGACAAATCGCTAGCTAAAAGACGCTATTTGCTCAAGAAAATCTCTATTAATTCAATACACTGTCGTTCGGATTCGGCTAAAAACTGGATGTCCGTGTTCTCTTCAAACAGTTATTAATAGTGACAAAAGATTCTAATCAGGAAAAATTATTACTCATAAGAAGTGAAGCGTTAGGTTTCATCAGTTCGCAGTGCACCTCACCAAGGTAATCAAACCAGATACAAAGCATTGGCAAATTTTCATATATGACCAAGTGGTCCCCATGACTTTTTTTCTTTGGAATATCGTAATGGATTCACTTTTCATCACCAGTAACTACCTTCTCGTGAATACACGAATCAATAAAGCAGACGCATTGATTGATTGGACCAAAGCGTCCTAGTCTGGCGGCAGGTGTGCTTAGACTTCCAGACTTGCAAAATCCGTGAGGCGACCATGTAGGATTTCCCCTAGAACGCTGATATTGTGCAGTTATGCCGCTGTATGCTCAGTCCCCGTTTCCTCATTAGTGAAAAACAGAGGTTTGGGATGACATTTGTATTGAGAGGCTATTAGAGACGCATCAAGCAACTCAACATGTTCAATTCAATAGCTTAATGACTTATACTGAAACTGCTATCCAATAACAGTAGCTTCCTGACGACTACTTGCTAAGGTGTAACAAATTTACGCCAACTTCCGTAAGACTGCAAGAACTTATTTATATATACTTCCAATAATATATTCTAGAAAATAACTTTGCATTTTTTGGATCTTGGTCACTTGCAAGACTTAATAGTCATTCCTTGGTGAACACAACGCAAATCAAATAGTGTTTATAAGCTTATTACGATTACAGCATAGGGTCCAAATGATTTTTTTTCCTATTCCAAAAGTCGATATGCACTAACTCAGAAAAATAAAAACTGCAAGGGTATCAAATTATTTAAAAAAGAGCATTCAAACTAATTATAAAGCATTAAATGCATTTATTATTACAATCAATAGTCTTATTATAATTTATTTGAATATAAAATAATAACATTTTATTATTATAAATTGTATAATTTAATGTACTGTAGCTAGTAAGCAAAATTCAGTTTTACATTTAACACTGTTTGTGAACTATTTTAATTGCATGCGGCAATTAAATAGAGTCCCAAGGTAAACTAACAAAATTAGTAAACTAAAAATAAATCATTCATCCGATCGATCCAATAATTCACTACTAAAAGCATGAGATATATATTTTATAATATCCCCAATAATCTTTAATGAGTCTAATCACAAGAAAATCTTTCTTCGCAGAAGTAAGCCTGAATATACGAGCTATACAACACATTTTCCAACACTGCATTGCAATGATTCTACGGTGGCTGCCACCACCACCATTATACGTCATCAGCAGCATCCAAGCCAGAGTAAAGCCCACAACAACAAAAACAATTGTCAAGCCCTGAGTCAAACACGTCGTCACACAATAATATCCACAACGCTGACCAATTATAATCAGCAGTTGGCAGCTTCCTCTGTATATGCACCTAGACGCGCTTCCATAGGCTGGGACGGAGCTGAGAACCCAACAAAAACATCAAAACCAACGCCTGCTTACAAGCCCGTACGCATCACGCTTATAGGGGATCCCATACAAAATGGCTGCCATGGTACATCGCAGCAGCACACTTCAGCACAACAAAATGGCGGCGGCGTCAAGGCCTCACGTTATAACAATGGCTGCCAAAGTGTCGCTACCAATGGAGGACAGCCACAACATTATCAGCCGTTGTATAACAGCAACAAGATGACAAACCCAACCGTAACTATAGTCTGATTTAGATACCACATTACTAATTGATGAACTTGGCTATGACAACGCACAGACTTGAAAAGTCTTAAATTAAACGCTCTGGAAGTACTGGAAATCGTTGATTTTTTGATTTTTTTTATGATATAATATGACTTATAAACAAACATACTCTCAAAGTACACACACACACCTGCAACTGCAACTTAGTAAATACTATTTCAGAAGCAGCGCAAATTATTTTGTATCCGTAACGTTTGTTGACTAGCTTAAGAGGCATGACTAACTTATTCTGGCTATAAATTAAGATATTACGCATACGCATAAATACGCAGCAAGTAAATGCAACTAAAATTTATAATTATTTAATGGAATACATTATATATACATACATATATGCAAATGTATATGAAACTGTTAAGCGGTTTTACCAGTTCAATTAGCAATTATTGTTATATGTGTTATTTAATTCTTAGTCTAAGTTCTAGCTGTTGTAATGACTTTCATCTAATTTGTATATTGTATTTTATGAGCTACACTATATGTGAATATTAATTTCTACAACATTTATGCAATAGCTGACAAATTTTGATTACTCCAAGAGCACAATGTTTATAATTAATTTTCAACCCTTGCAGTAATTATAATTTAAACTATTTTATTAATATTAATATATATAAATACTTATATTCATACTGTATGTAAACCAATTATTAAGCCTAATAAAAACCTATAGAAGGTATTATTTAGATCAAGGTAAACATCAAGTAGTTTTTATTGAGTTTTCATTATTCTACTTTGTCTAATAAGCTACGAAAAGCATTTACTATTTCTATAAAAGCTCTTAATTCAAAGCTGTAATACTCTTTGGGGACATAACTCTAAATCAGTGAACATTCTGTGCCGCAGACCACCCCACACACCACCAATGCATTGCTTCGTTTCTTTTTTTGCACAGAATGTCCTAGGCCATGGGGACCGACGACCCCACATCGTTTACCTCATGGGTAGTCCAAATGAGGACCCATGTGGTGCATAGAGTAAAGGTTGCCATCTGATTAATTCGCTCCCTATGCTGTTAATTCGAGCCACACAATTAATAAACCATTTAAAATACCTTTAATTTGTTTAAATGATTATTGCGTTTGTAAATAAATTCAATTTTACATTATTAATTATTATCGGTTTAACATTATTTACGACGGTTTTTTATTTTACAAATCCAGTGCATCAAGAAAGATAATATGTATGTGATATAAAATAGAATACAAATTGAATAATATGACGGCTTTATATATTACGGTAGCTTTGTATTAATCGGCTTTATATTAATCGGCTTTATATTATATTTTTCGGCTTTGTATAGCACGGGCTTTATTTGAACTGGTCAACGCGGCTGTGTGTTCTCTACTCTCCCGCTTGCTAACAGCTCTCTCATTAAATGGCTCGCTTGCCATTTAACAGCGCCGCCTGCTGATCCTCTGCTAACAGCCCTTCTTAACAGCCCTTCTTACATGTACATTAACATATTAAAGCAAATCTTGATGAATACAAAATTAAAAAAAACAAGAAACTTACCAACGGCATAAAAATTGAAAATTAAATTAAGGAATTTTTTTTAAGGAAGATACCTATAGCTGAGTGGTTATGTCCCCGCCTATTAACCCTACAAGGATTGAAGAATTCACTAGGTCAGTAAGACTACCTACAATTAACATCCTCATTCGGCGTTATGGCGTTTGGCTGTTATTAATCTACCATTCATGTGTTGTTAAGATACAACATTGATGTACATTCTTATTAAAATAAAAAAAAAAATAAAAAACTATTAAAAACGTACACTCTTTACTTTGCTGGTCAGAACCAAGACTAAAGAATATTCCAGCTACAAAACAGTAGGCCCGAAAAACAACAAAAATCTATTTTATTTCAGTATTTTTTTTTTTTTCTATTTTTTCTAACAAAAAAAAACTGACCAAAATCTTTTTTGGAACTAGTGCATTGGTTAGTGTGCAAAGGATTACAAAAGTAGACCTGACTGAGTTTGCTAGTTCGACGTTCGTTTTTCGAAGGGCTAGTTAATTGGCGTCCGAGTAGGTAGTTTGAACCTTGCAGTCGTCACCATAGGATATATGTGAGCCATAGGCCCATGGGATAGTAGCACCGTGCCGACCACTGCTCTAAATATAAGAATAGTCAATATTTAAATACACATCAACCTGAAACTCTTAAATTATATAAACAATTTGAAACGAATTTTTTTCCAAAGGAGCTAAACAAATTTGTGCCTGTTCCCTTAGGAGTATTGCTTGTTTTTAAAGCATCTAAACTATGGTAATTCAACTATATAAGAATATTAGAATATGCTATCAAGTCATCAAATTTGAATACCAATAAAAATGGATATTGGTAATAAAAATCAATTCTTAAGAATACATAATAATAATATTCTACAATTTTTTGTATTTTTTAATTGGGGATGACACACATTAATTATACCATACAACATTTTATTAAAGTAGATGACGTTCGTTAATGTCGGACTCGGACGACCCTGTTCCATCACATAACAATCAAATACAACATCAAATTTGGTTACTCTATCTTCATAAACTAACAAAAAAGAGACGAATTTGTTTTTTGACCGATCGCTTCTATGGTGTCTATTTGATTCGTTTTTGACCAAATTTCGTACAGTGTTTGGAAACTATAAAAAACTTCCGAGTGTTACAATACTTTACGATATCTTCATAAACAATCGAATTATCCATATAAAACTCGAGGTCCTCGGAAACACCCCAATGGGAACTATATATAATATAATTTTCTAATCTGAAAGTTTGGTTGCTCTTGTTTTTACCATCTATAAGATCTAGTCGTTCATACGGAGGTACAGACAGTCAGACATTTCCATTGACACCTATTTAATTACTCATTTATTAAGACTCAGTTGTAGAAGTGCTGTTTGTTAGAAATCAGATGGGTACTGTCAAGAATTCCCGCATACTCTCAAACCCGGGGTTTTAAAAACACTTGGCGCAAGAATTTGTATAATGAGCGTAATAAATGAGAGACTAACTTGCTTTGAAATGATCGGAAATGCAGTCTTTACTTAACACTGCTAAATATTTACACTGTTTACGCATCAGAGAGTATTGCAAACTTTTGGACTGATCTTGGCACTCTCTCAGAGCTACAGAGCAGACAGTAAAACTTGTTTTGATATTCTTATCGCCGCTTGACTTTCAAGGCACACCTAAGCACTTGGTTCTGTTAGTTGAGATTGAGCTTCCGCTACGCACACAGTGTTTAAAAATGTCGCAAATTTCAAAGCGATTGCGAATTTTATTTACGTGTTTTTGTTGCTTATCACGTACCCTGGCACAACAATGTGATCCCCAAAGCTGGGGGAGCTACGAGTGTCGAGAATTGTCTACCCTACAAGATCTTAGCATAAGCACATTGCAAACCGAGAACTGGATTAGTCTAAGCATACGGAATGACCAAAAAGAGCTTACAATTGGTGGAGGTAAGTTGTGTGTGGCCAAACTCTCCAGCTATATCTATAGCTATAGGTTCTTATCTACAGCTCACAGCACGCATCAGTTCAGTCGTCTGATGAAGCTAGATCTCTCCCGAGTGCCACGTCTTGAACTGGAGAGACAAGGCTTCAGTGCGTTTAGCCAGCTTCGTTACCTGAACCTCAGCGGTTGTAACCTGGAGCACTTGAATTCAACGCACTTTCCTCCTGACTCATCGCTGCAACAGTTGGATGCCAGTTTTAATGTATTGACAGTTCTGACCAAAGATCTTTTGGACCCTCTGCGAAAGTTGGTTTATGCCAATTTTTCGCATAATCAGCTGGTTCAGTGCGAATTAACAAATATGCCTTTGTTGCAAAATCTACAGCTTTTGAACTGAGCAATATGAGCTTTGGCAAGTGTCCCAGCCTAAGACATCTATCAGTGAACGACAATCTTTTGGCACAGGTAGGTAAAGATCTCATTTCATGATTTTAAAGTTACTTTCAGTCGAATTGTTTCATTAGTTTCAAATAGTTAGGGGCAGACGTTTTTAGTTAAAAGACTTTAAGATTGTTAACCAGTGGTGGACAGTCTCTCAATTTACATAGCTCTCGAGGATATTGCACAGTCGGCACACGGACGGTCTGTTATTTCGTTGCTTACTCACACAACGACATGTTTGTTTGTATGGGTTTTGTTCACCACTGCTGTAAACAAACATAATTTTTATACCCTATTATACCGTATGGTACAAAGGGTATATTAAGTTTGTGAAAACTGAAAGTGTATTTACATATAGAAGCAGACGTCGGAAGTTTTCCAGAGATCTTCAACATTGTACCAAATTGTATCATTATCGGTTGACTTTATCTTATAGAATAAGACCGAATCGGTAAAAAAAAGTTGTTTGTGCAAATTTTGACTTTTTAACACGCTTATGTATATTCGCTTAACCTATATGCACCTATGTTTGAAAGAAACAGTACAATTATTAATAGCTTTATTCTAATGTCCTGACTAGGATCATCAGGGCTAAAAAAGTAATTTTTAGTCTTATTATTAAAATTTTTAATAAAAAGACCTAAAAAAAACGCTTTAATAGACAACCAAACTAAAAAGTAGAAAAAAAATTTGAAGTATCCAGAGTTTGTTTTGCAGCAATAGAAAATTCCGTCCATCAATTACGACTTACTAATTTGGAATAAGATTAAATTAGAAATTAAATTATTAATAAAATAATTCAACTATAGCAACAAAAAAAGCGTTTTTTACATTTTGATAACTTTAATTTTATAAATAGCTCCTACTGAAATAATTTTCACATTTAATTTCAAGAGCTTAACCCATTTTTTATTGCAAAGAGGTGGTACAGGATATTCCAAGTCGTCCACCCCCGACTTTAACGTATGTCATTGTTTTACTAGTGCTTATATATGCAATATACCTCGGTAAAAATAAGTGAAGAGGCCAATTATTAGGTCGACCTTTTGGTTTACGATAGTTCCACACAGAGCTATAGTTTTATATATGTATATTATAATATATATTTAAAATGTAAAACTTAATTTTAAAATTTTATTCCATAAACTTTTGCGTCGGCAATTTCAGCTTTGATGAGACCAGAAACAATTGAGGTATTCACGCCTTGTATCGAGTTGAGGAGTTGAGGAAAAAGTCAACAGACCAAAGCGTGAATCCCTCCTGTTGAGTTTTAAAAAAAAATTAAAATTCAAAATCTTGAATTAAAATACAGAGTCAAAGCATTAAATCTATTGCAATTATCTAAAACGTATCCGGTTTCGTGCCAATGGCTTCACTTTGATATACGTCCTGATTCTTCAGTTTCTTTCTAAATAGGTCTCGTATGCGTATTCTTATTGTCAGCAGAATAAATTGAAAGCATAGGGCCATAATGTTTCCGTTCTATAATAGTTTCTAAAACATGGGCTTTGCGTCTCCAAATCCGTAGAGCAGGTGAACTAGACGCAGGAATACGGGTACTACAAATGTTTGTAAAGAAATATATGAAAGAGCAGGGTTTTGGCAAGGAGCTATAAGCTCAAAGTCAGTCCTGACAGCTCTGCTAGGAGTGATAGATATGTTATAAATAAGTGGCCCCTAACCTGAAGAACAGAAATTTTTGGAGCCGCTCATTCTGGCCCTACCAGTAGTTACACCACTGCCGGCATTGCTCTTAGAGTTATGCACTACGTCAAAGTTCTAAGAATTGATTCTCCAATATTCAGATATCGATATTACATGGTTACTATCGGCTAGTGGAACTATCATATGTATTTATGAAAATCACCTAAATCGAAAAGGTCAACTTAAAAGATGGCACGCTTCACTTATTTTAATCGTTCGGAGAGTTGTAAGAGTATCAAACTAGTCGATCGCTCAAAATGAAAAGCTATTATCCTATTGAAAGGGTTGGGCATGTAATATATATATTTAAATGTACTTAAATTTTGAAAAAAAAAAAAAAAAAAATAAGTATATTAATAGCAAATAAAATTTTCAATTGAGCTATATTCCTTTTTAGTTAGACGCGCACATCTTCCAAGGATTACCAGCCCTGGAAAAGCTTCACCTCAGCGGTAATTCCCTTAATTCAATTCCACCGGATGCATTTCAGCCTCTCATTCAGTTGAATTTATTGAATCTTTCACGTAATTCGTTGGGTGTTCTGCATCCAAATGTTTTTGGCAGAACGCCAGAGCGTATAGCTTTGCTACACTTGGATTTGAGTCAAAATAATATACGTTTGCTCTATGATAATCAATTCAAGGCTTTAAATCGACTACAAGTGCTGGACCTCTCGGATAACAGCTTAGCCAGCTTAAGTCCTAGCAATTTCATGGGACTCACTGCGCTGCGCAAACTCTATTTGCGTTCCAATGACATAATCGAGATTAAGCCGAATACATTTACTGGACTAGACGATCTGGATACGCTGGATTTGTCACACAACAGCATTGAGTATGTGGATGAGCAGATCTTTGGCAGCAATACGCTGATACGGATGCGCAAACTAAATCTGGCCACAAACAATCTAAAGCGTTTGCATGCCTTGGCATTCTCTTCGTTGCCTTTTTTGGAATATTTATCTTTGGCGTACAATGAGCTCCAATCTTTGGACGTCCGCATGTTTTCGCCCATGAGAAGATTGCAAAAATTGCATTTGGGGCATAATTTGATAGAGGAAATAGGCACTGATGTGGTGGAAAGTTGGAGTAGCGTTCAAGAGCTACTTTTTGACCATAACAGATTGACATATCTAGTTGATGGAAACAATACGTTTCCATTTCTGAGGCGTGTGTCCATTGAGGGCAATCCTTGGCAATGTGAGTGCTTAAAGGATCTGGAAAAGTGGCTAGCTGATAGAAAGATAACTTACGTACGTGCTGAATCCGCTTACTTTAAAGGTGAGAAGCCACTGTGTGTGGTTACTCCTGCCGATTCCTGTGTCCAGAATTTGCGTGCAGTAAAGGTATATAAAATTGTAGCTACATTTGATGAAGCGCTTTCGCAGTCTGTCAAATCTAAAGATATTGAAGAAGACTGATATACTACTAGTATTAGTATGTACCAATTAGAAAAAATATTCTCTTATTTTTTAAAATAATACCTAAAACTTTGCATATTTCAAGAGATAATATTAGTAAAGATAACTTTACTAAAACAAAGTCAAGTTCATTCGCCAAGGCATACTGGTCCCAAATACAATCTTTGGGCGTGAAGTTCAATTCTTTTTAAATTTTAGTAAATAAAAAATAAATAATTTTATATTATATATATAATTTATATATATTATCTAATACTTTAGTTAATTGTTTGTTAAAAAACATAACCTAACTTTTGAGCACGTTGGGTCTATGATTCTGCTGCCCGAAAAAATTATGTAAAATTTGGATAATAAAGCTAGAAATATATGGAATGTTATTAATTAAACAAAATGTATAAAACTGTTTATATTAGTATTTTTTGTAATGTTGAGTTTTACAGCAGCTCAACCCAAAATTAATTGCATATAGTAAACGAAAAGAAGATACATATTTATAATGTTTCCAAAACTCTAGCCTAGTCAAAGAAACATGACTGATGGTCCAATTTTTTGGACGGACTCATCCGTTCCTTTCCCATTCGACTGGCTCTGTCACAGCCTGGGCAGTCACAGATAATATGGCTGGTGGTTTCAACGTTCTCGAAACAGTCTGCACAGGATAATGAGGTAATTATGACATTCTCTAACCATCCTGGAGGAGATGTTCCACGGTGATAAAGCCCTGATCACAGCTTAGCTAGTTTGATTTTTGCTCCCCTAGTTTCCTTGAAGGGCCCAGGTCCCTATGACTACACTATGCATATAATAATATATGTTTATTTGATTTTGATTAAACCGACAAAACTGGGAAACATTGTTACATTTTAAAAAGTTTTCCTATATAAAAACTCTACCTTTACCCGATAGTTTCAATGATTACTTGTTATGGTATAGTATCTTGGACCAATCTGATGTCTCATCGAATTTCCTTATTGCAATTAAGAGGAGATTGCTTTTTTCGAATTTCTGCCAAAACAATTGGATGAGGGACCACTGTAGAAAAGCACAACTTTTTTTATTTATATTCTTAAAATAAATAATGTAACAATTGCCTCAGAGCAGGTACGTAAAATTTATTATTTATAGAAAGTTTCTTAGAAACTTGGATACTATTTATTGTTTCCAATAAAATATATCAAGAACATAAAAAAAAATGTATCACATTCTATGCGGTACTTGACTGTATAATACACTGCCCTTTTTTTCTTACAAAAAAAGTAAATTCCATCATATTCCTTCCAAGAACTTTCTCTGCTGCAGTAACAGTAAAACAGAGCAACGAGAACCTAAGCCACGCACTTCGTGTGTATTGGTTACCAACGTCAGCGTCGCAATACGTCATAGCGGCAGAGAAAACTTCAAAAAAGTGAGTATATTTTTGGCGGAAAAATTATTCTATATTCTTTGATATAAGTTAAAAGTTTGTACTGAAACATAAGCATTGAAAATTATTGGGGCATAACTTTAGGCTGAAAATTAATAAATTCCGGTTCTTCAATCGCACTACAGATTTCAGTTGCTTGAATTTTTTAGATTAGTAATACGTCCGAAAAAACCAAAGAAACAAAAAACTAAGTGTCTCAAAATCTTTCCTCCTCTAGAAAACAAACCTATTAAGCTGCATTTAATATGAAACCGTAGAGCCGATGGCCCTAGAAGCTGGCACTCTTTTTCTACTTAGTTATAATAATTATGTTTAATAATGAATAAAAAATTAATAAATATAAGCTAAAACGTTTTCGTTTTGACAAACATCTTTTAATCAATTCCTACCCAATTTGGGAGACTTACTTCGCTGCCCAAGACAAAGTTCATTATCAATTATTGTAAGTTCCAATAGTAGGCAATTACCACTAAGAAAAAAAAGACCCAATTGTGCTAACCGTAGTTCTGTCACTTTAACCCAGACACCACATTAATTAATGTTATTGAATATGGTTTACTCTCTTTACTTCGGACACAATTTTATCAGATTGTTTTAGTTTATGTGTGGATTTCTGTTACAGCACATTAGTTTAATGTAGAATTTAACATAATAACTCGAGTCAATCTAAGCTTTGACGCGCAGAGCCAAGGCGCTCAAATCAGCAATGCACTTGTTTAGTGTCTCCTTTTCCTGCTGTGGAGAAATACTGGCCAACACGCTGGACACAATCCAGTTGACCATATGCTTCTGATTAAGACGGCGCTCAATGTGACGGCATTCCACCTGGTAGTCCAAGCGGCGCTTCACCTCCGAGTACACATTCATGGCACGCTCACGGAAAGCAGCCTCTAGTTGCAACGCAATGTTCTCTTTTTTGGCTTCCATCAGCATAACAGCACCGTCAGCACGCCATTGCTCCTTCTTCTCGGCTTCAATGGCATCGGCCAAAACTTTTAGCTCAGCCTCACGGCCCTCCTTCCATGAGCCTTCGATTTTCTGCATTCATCATAAGTAAAATGAAGTTGATTGCTTTAAATTTCTATCTTATAACTTACATCGATTTCGCCATCAGCCCATTTGGCAACAACTGGACCCAGTTTCTTTACAGCAACAATGGCCATAATGCCGAGAGAAAGACCGCTGTAGTATTCGTGCTCCATTACATAGATTTCCTTGGAGCACAAGTAGGTGATCAAACCAACTCCGAATGTGTAAGGACCGGTAACACCAGTCTTGTTGTAGAAGAATTGGAACCATTCCTCAGGCACAAAACCCAAACGCACCTTGCCAGGATGTTCGGGACGTTGACGGCGTTCAGCAACGCCGCTGGCTGACTGCGAAGCAGCAGCGGCAGCCGAGCGAGCGGCAACCACGCTTAAAGGGCGTTGTGCTGGAAATATTGCAAGCGAATAATTATTTTTCAAGCACTTTTTTATAAAATAAACAAAAATCAATGCAAAAAAGTTTTGACACTCGCAAGAGTTTTCGCTACCGCGAGCCAGTGATTACATAAACCACGATGGTCGCAACTAGAATCGCGTAACATTTTTCACTGCCGCTTAAAGGCGCTCATACCTATAGCGCGACTCTTTACTTATAAGCTTAAAAAAACGTATTAAAGCACTTTTAATTATGCAAGCAGAATTTTAGCCATTACCTGTCAGAAGTGCTGCCTTAGAGAACATTTTGCTAATGCTGTTTTGTCGAATTTATGCTACTAAATTGACGTCCTCACCACTTTGCACGTAATGACAATTCACAATAGTAGTCTGTAAATGACATTTGTTTAGTGTTGCCAGATCAAGAAACATATATTTGACGTTTTACCACACTTTTAGCTTGCAAGTTGTTATTAATTTGATAAATTAAGCGTACAAAACATGTTTCTTTTGTTTTTCAAGCTTATTATATATTTACTTACCTTTATAAATAATACGTAGGGATAATAACAATTGCATTGAAACTCTAGCGCTTGCACTTAGAAAATATAGCAACTGCTCATACGAACTCAGCTGTTCCTAGCTATTTCTGGACCTATATTTTTTCGTCTTACGTTTTACAACATTATCATAAGAGTTTTAAATATATATACATTTTTGTTTGACAGTTTTTTCACCAGTAGAAAAGACTTCAAACTTTTATTTAAAAAATTTTACAATTTGAATTTGCTAAATAAATTGCATCTAAAATAATTAAAATCATCTGCTATACATTTTTTTCAATAAAATACTTTTACAAAATACTAAAGAAACAGAGAACAGAGCTTAAAAATGTTATTAATGTATACAATTTATGTTTTCGTTATTTTTTTTTGTTCAGTTCAAAGCTATTTTGTGTCATTTATGTAATTAAAGCATTTAAAAATGAGTACGACTGGCTTTGATTTATGTTTTGGTTAAACTACATGACTTCAAAGTGCTTAGAAAATAAAAACATAAAATAGTATATATAGATGAAAACGTTAAAAAAAAAATCACTTTCACTTGTGCTATAGTTACAGCTTTTAACTAAAACTATTTACAGCGATGAACATATTTTAAACGTAATAATACACATATTAATTTTTTACAACTTTCAACTTGTTCTTTTTGTTTGTATAACAACACGAAATGTTTACGGAGGTGCCTAACATTTGCAATGGAAGGTGTGTGGTTTGTTTTTGACGCTCCACTTAATGATATAATGCTGTTGACGAGGCAGAATATATAGCTGTAGTCCAGTCCACTTGCTTATTCTATAAAATTAAAGCGTGTTAGCAGCTTGTGGTAGAACCAACGTAAAACCTGCTGTATGCGTAACGCCACCCATACGCAAAGGCCACCAGTGTGACGCACTTTGGAAGCATAGTGCTTGATGTGATCTGTGTGGTAGGAGTTAAGACAACCAACTTTATCATACATTTAGTAAAATATACGGTGAATTCTATACAGAGGAACGTTAGATTTGCAGCGCAACATTGCTCAAAATCTCTACCAAATAGTGAAAGTTGCCGCTTTAGCATTTACATTTACCAAGTTTCGGCAACTATCAGGTAGTTATTTTTCAAGAGTGTCTTGCAAGAAAATTAATAGAATACACAATAAGGTCAAATATTGTGTATTCTTTGATATTTCTTAAAAAAACCTGTCCGTGTTTTGCTTTCAATCCTAGTTGAACTTTATATAAGATTGCTGTATAGACTCCAGTGTACATTTTGCTTTGCGATAGATAGTAAAAATAAAATATTTTTAAAAGGATATAACAATGTCCAAGGTGGATGACCACCATTTATATACGTCACGTAAGTAAATCCATCCTTGCCCTTGCCGCGAATATTATAATAGTAAGGCAGAAACGAATGTAGCGTGAATCTATTAGGAAATAAATCTTTCATAAACAGTAGATATACAATGCACCTTGTGTGCGATTTACCTTCTCTTCTCATAAAAAAATATGGCAGGTTGATTTGTAGTCAATGTGTGAAGAAATATTGCCTTCACTGAATGGCGTTCAGCTGTCGTCAAATGGTTCATTAGGGCATCCAACAGCAGCGATCCAATTCCATTTCTACGATGCGTACGGTGAACACCCAAAGATAGTATATAGCCCACATCTGCGTTGCGACCCATCAAGTCTGGTAATATTCCTTTGTCCTGCATGGGAAAACCGCTGAGCCTCGTGTATAATTCATCGTTCATTATGTTGGCTATTACCTCCTTATTGACATTTCGGTATGGTTTAATTTCGGCAACAATTAAACCAATTATGGCCAGATTATATACAGCGGCTAAAGCAAAGAATCGCGTACTTGAGGTAATATCTTCGTACCATGAGAGTGGATAGTCAATTGGAAACCATTCTTGACAGAGCGTGCGCACCTTCAAAAAAGTTTTTGAATGAAGTTCTCTACAAAACCGAATTTACACTGCACGCTGTACAGCGATATTAGATTTTAAGCTTACATACTGTATGTTTCTTTTAAGGGGGTTTTTGTAGTTGCGAATTGTGCTGTACAGCTTCCAGTATAATTTGGTGTGAAAGACAGCTTACTTACCTCTGTCAAATCCTCAGGCACCAGAAATCTTAGCTGTACATCGTTAATTGAGCAGAGCGGCACATGGTCGCAGTCCACGCGAGTAATGTCGTTATTGGGTGGCGCATTATTGTGTTTGTTGTAGCTAAAAGAGTCGGGACGAACAAGTCAGCCCAAGAGCAAACCATATAACGAGAAAAAAAGCAAAAGTCAAAAGCCCCAAATGAATGTTAATTTTTTTGTGAGCCATGTATATTTATATATCTATATGCAGAAGTCGTATTCCTTGCATAATAGTTTTGACGCCTCAACAGATAAATAAACAAAGCTTTATTTCCGGAGAGGCGCCCAGCAACAACGGGGAGAGACAGCGCTGTTGCTATTACTAATATTCGATTCTTGAGCTATATGTAAGTCTTAATTAACCCAATTTGCGAAGAGGTCTACTCATTGTTGTTGCCGCAAGGTCTTAAATTAAATTCTACAGATATAGATAAGTACCCAATACTCACAGTGTAAATTGTGCCATGCTACTTTAGCTGCTACTGCTGCTGTTGATGGTATTCCGCTACTGCCTTCAATCAGATCAATTATGTCCATGGGTTGCAACACTTGCACAGTTTAAGCGACGAATTAATGTAGAGATGCAAGCCAACAAGATTTTATTATTAAAATTGCGTGCGTTCTTTATTTTATATATACGTATATTTGTGTTTGCTTCTATTATTTATTTTGTAGTATATTTAAATTAATTTCACATTTGCTTATAAACCACTTGCTGCTGTTACTGGTGCAACTACTGCGAATTGTTTATTGGCATTGAGCTTTTGTTGTTGTGGCTGCACTGCACTACGTTTAGCCTGTGCATGCAATGTGTTTTGACTTGGATTTATTTGCCGCATTGCTCGGTAAAATGTTTATTGTTTAAAATATTTTTTGTTACATTAGAGCTTATTTTGTATTTTAGCAGAAGAAGAGTGATAAAATTAATGGGCAAGGTAGGGTAGCAGCCAGCGCTGCCATATGTGTTGAAGTCGTGCTGCCAGATATCTTAAAAAATACTAAAACTCCGCGCCAAATACAAATATTTAAAAAGTTACAGTATTATATTTGAATTGCATCAAATATATAATTGGTGCTTATCATAAAAAATTAAAGCCATTATTATAATACTTGATTTCAGCAAATGATTGCTTATTTAAAGATTTAATTAATACTATAACTATTTTATTTTTATTTATAATAGTATATTAAAATCGTCTTGTTTGGCCTGCTGCCTGTGAAGTACTAGGTACGGGGGCTACTGTTGGTTTTGTTGATGGATCTTCAAGCACCCGGACTAACATGGAACTTTTTGGGCCAGTACACCAGGTAATACCATGCTCATCAATGACAAATGTTTCCAGTGTTACTTGAAACTGCCCACCACTTGAAATTGGCAGTAGAAAACTTCCAGAAAGGAAATCACGCTGAGGCTTAACAACTTGATTAAGCGTAACCATGTCGTTGTTGGGCATTTTTATTAAATCATTGGCAGGTCGTGGTGTCATTAGCTGCGACGTCAAACTCAATTGCACAGAATCAACACGTCGAAAATGTTTCTTTTGTTTGCTAAAATGTTGTAGCACACCCTCAACTTTAATAACAAGGTTACTGCCCGATTGTACAATGACCGGCTCTGTGGCTGCGCGAGGTTGTGGACTAACTGAGAGTTTAATCTGTGTCGACTGCAGCAACTGGAAAAAGTAGCGAGGCATACATAGCGGCGTTTTAGTAATGATTTCGATTTGCGCAATGATTACATCCAAGTGACGATTGCTAATGGTCTTGGCATTCGGCAGCTCTTGTGGCAAATTCCTTTGCATCAGCCCCATGTGCTGGCAGCTTGCTGCAAAGTAACGTGTTTCTGGATGCTCACCAGTGGTAAGAAATACAGGTGGCTCTGGCGGAGTGGCGTAACATATGGATTCAATAATGTGTGCAAATAGAGCACATTGAAACTCTGCAAGCTCCAGGAATTCAAGAGTCACATGGTCTGCATCAAAAGAAGATTTGTATAAACGCGCATATGCCTCCTCACAAGACTTTAGAGACTTTGCTAATTTGCGCAATTGATTAGTAACATGGCCAAACTTTTGCAGATAGTCACGGGAGTTCTGTGCCAAGCTGCCTGCAATGGCAGGAGGCGGCACAATCACTTGGGCATTCTTCACCGTTACTGCCAGATGCAGAGTTTGCAAAAACTGGGCTCGTATTTTGAAAAACTCTAGTTGAAAAGTACATGGATGTTGTGGGGACGAACAGGCACGCAAGCTGGCCAAAGCCTGCTGATATAAATTGGTAGCTGCTTCGAGGCGTTTCATCAAAGGTAACTGCGGCTGGGGAACAGTCGCGGTATAGTTATCCTGCATTAGTGCATAGTCCAAACCATAGTTGAGTATACATTCGGCCTGTGATATCTGAGAGAGCGCTACTAGAAAGTAGTGCATGTGATCGCTAATAACAATCTGCGATACCTGTGTGTAAATGTGTGCTGCGACATAGTGATGACCATAGCGACTGGCGGTTCTTGCAATTCTATATAAAGTCCAACAATTGAGGCGTTGAAGGCATTTCTCAAAGCATTGCATAACCTTTTCGGGCAAATAGCAACCCATGGTCGTTTGAAAGACCAGTGCGCTAAGAATCTCAACAGTGTGTGGTTGTTGCTCAGACGGCTCTGCAGTGTTTATTAAATTGTTAAGTTTGTGTAGAATAAGCGGCAAGCGTGCTAGCATGGGATTCACCTTAAAGACAGAAAATTAAGAAAATTGTAAAAACAAATACTGAAAAAACTTATAAATAGTTTACCTTGGGTAACGCCTGCTGATCAGTCTCCATTGCTACGTCCTCCTCCAAGCCCAACGACGTAGAGAAAGCATATTTGCGCAGCTGAAAATGCTCACAGAGTCCAACTAGTGCCTCACATATTAATTCCGCATTTGCTGGAGGGTAGGTTACCCTATCACCAAGCGTGTTCGTCACTATTTCTATGAAATCTGATCCAAAGTCTGCATCCGCCTGCGTTATGCGAATGCCGTATGCTAAAACACGTCTTAAGTCCCGAGTGCATTCAGCTTTACGCGCCGTACATAGTAGCAATCCTTCCATATGTAGATTGATCACGTCTAAGATATCATCCACTTGAATAGCATGTTTTTTAAGGCCATAGGCAGCTAGAGCTGCCAACACCGCCATCGCCTGAGTAGCCGTTGTGTAGTCGTCCAATTTGCTAATACAAACGATGCAGAGTTGCAGCAAGATAGGGCGATATTCACCCAGCAATTGTTGGCATGTCAACGGGCAGTTACTCAGTTTTAAGAGAATAGACAAAAACAAAAACTGTTCCTGGGCGTCCTTACAGGCCTCAAATTTGCCTATTAATGCGCCCACTGTGTGCTTGGGCCATGCATGCACACTCTGTTTCCCAGCCAGTTCGTTAAAAGAGCGCAAAACTTGCACACGCACAGGTGTACGAAAATCCTGCATAAAATCGAGCAACACATCCAGCTGTGCGGGCACACCAACAAGTGTCCGGGCGGATAATTGTGTGAGAGTGTTTATAATTGCCACAACAAAGCTCTGAGCTGGGTATTTTGGCAGCAACTCTAGACACAATTTACTGACCAAAGCCGCAGTATTTGCATCATGATGCATGTGGCGCAGAACTGGAATAAGCAGCAGCTTCATGGGCACTGGAACTTGCAGTGATTCAATCATATCCGAAATTTTCGCACACATGCTAATTGCAAAAGAGCTAGACTGTGCGGCAAAGCAGCTGCTAGCGTAGATGGCAGCTTCTACTTCCACAGTATCATGACTGTCCAAAGCTCGGCGTATGGCATGGTGTACCTGTGGCTTCTCGGGAATTACACGAGACACAGCACCAAGAGTGCGTAAAAGTAGCGCACGTGCTACGGGGTCATTTGAATGCATCACCATAAAGATGCGCCGCACAAAGTTGTCGATGTTTAGTATCTTGTCCAAGTGATTTTCGCTCTGTTGGCACACACGCAACACCCAGAAGCGCAGCAAATTAGAGCCGGTCACAAAAAACTCAGCAAGTTTAATGAACGATGAATTTATTAGTATAGGAAAGGGATACTTCTCAAAGAGCCTAGGAAAACGTACAATAGCCTCGCATTGTATTCCCAGCTTGGCAGAGCGCAATCCCTTGTCCAGTTCCATAAGAACAGCATTTGAATCGTATTCATTGTCGTTTAGAAACGTCTCATTAAACATGCTGACCCGCGTTCCCGTTAAATGAGACATAGTTAATAAATTAAATTACAAAAATTGTCGTATTTAATTGCAATAATTTGTGATGAGATTAAAAACTTAGCAAAACAAACACCGGTGCAGGCAACATGTAAAAAAAACGATGCTGCTTCTTTACAGCTGCTTAGTAACAGCGAACTATTTGGATGCTTCTTCTTTTATTGTAGACAGAATAAGAAAATAGTATTTTAATACTAATATAAATACTTAAAACTAGTATAAAAATCCCTGGGAAGTGTTTTGAAACAATCGTCCATCAGTGTTAATTTGTGAAATTGTGTTTTTAAGTAATTATGTTTGTTTTAAATAAAATAGACTCAGGTAAAAACAGTCACTTAACACTTGATTTGATGGTACTTTAAAATTTTAATGGTAACATATTGCAGATGGTGAAAAGTTTGTGTTACTGCCAGGCAAACCGACATACTCTGTCGGACGCTTGGACACCGACTTAATCCTTAAAGAAGATCTTAGCATTAGCCGTACACATGTTAACTTTCACTTGCCTCAGGGGCAAGGAAAAAAACTCCAAATAACAGACCTCGGCTCTAAGTATGGTACATTCCTTAACAATGGAATAACAAGCAATAAAAAAATGACATCAAAGTCTACGGCTTCTTTGCAAGTTGGAGACAAAGTGCGTTTCGGAGCTCTTTCTAACGTTTGGCAAGTGGACTATCTAAATTTAATTACCACAGCTTCAGCACTGACTCAAGCTCAAATACAAGAGTTGGCAAATATTATAAAGCCATTGCAAGGCACTGTCCTATCAAATTGGACTGATCAATGTGCATATTTAACCATGAACGAGGTGTCCGTGACAGTGAAGCTACTACATGCACTGCTAGATCAAAAACCAATTGTTAGTTTTGAGTTCTGGCGTGCGCTTGTAAAGGCAGCAAAACGCATACACGTATTAGAAGGTTGGCCGAACCCGGAGAATTTCCTACCCAGACAACCCGCTGATGTAGATGTCCGTTGGAAGCCAGAGCGTACGAAGCTCTTTGCAGGCAAAACTTTTATATTTATGAATCGTAAGCATAACGACATGTATGGCTCAGTTGTGCAAAAAGCGGGTGGTATTTGTAAGGACCTCAACGCAGGCGTACGAAAAACATTTCTCACTAAGACGAACGTCATAGTGGTACAATATGTGACTTCATCACAATCGCAAGCAACAGAAACAATAAATAATATATCAGGTAATAATTTAAATTATTTTAAAGCAAATACTAGTTTTTATTTTTCTTTCAGACATTTTGGAGCAAGCCAAGCTGCGCATTATACCTGAATATGAAATTGGCATGGCCATTTTGCATTGCTCCATTGACAAATATTGCAATCCTTCATATAAACTTATAGGGGAGTCAATGCCAGCAACTGAGTCAATAAGCGAAACAGAAGGTTTGTCTGCTAACTCATCAATTATTGTACCAAACACTGCAGAGCGTAGTCAATCGCCACGGGTTACTGGCCCAACCACTGAAGTTACTGTGCCAGAATCTGAATTACATAAGAGTTGCGCCAATAAGCCTAAGACCGTGACACAGTCGGATTCAGATAAACATGCCAAGGCACTGCGTGACAATAGTCAGATTTCTACTCGAAAGCGAAGTCATGCCATATTTATAGACTCCTCCGATGAAGAAGCAGAACAGGCAAACAAAAAAGAAAGACCCTCTTTTGATCCCAAAACAAAGCATACGACAGCCAAGGATAATGATGTATTAAACAAAAAGAATTCTAATGATTTGAAACAAAAGACCGCTTTAGAATCACCAAGACGAACAACAAGAGGCCAAGCAAAATTGCCGGAAAATAGGCCAAAAGCAGCTATCATTTGTGTGGCATCAGACGACGAGGATGATGAGCTATTTCAATTTAATAGTAAACAATCCGTCACAACGAAGGCGCCTATTTTTTTAAAGCACTGCACAGATCAAGATAACGCCAAAGCCTCTGATGGGAAGCTTTCTTCAGCTACTAATGAAGATGATGAACATCTTATTCAATTTAACGATACAGGTAACACCAAGAAATCGGTCGCTTCACCCAGACACTCCTTACAACGAAAAACGGAGTTCGTGGGGGATACAAATTCAGATGATAACCAGCTATTTCAATTTAAAAAAAAACCCACTACTGAGAATTGTATCACTTCGCCCCGACGTGCCATACGAACTCCCCTAAAGCCTTCAGAAAACAATGCGCAATCAAATAAAAAGGTAACTCCAAGACCTTTACCCACAGTAAAGGTGAATCAGACAGTTAAAATAAGTGTGCGTAACTTTCTTGAAAAGTCGCAGACCGTAAATGATGTTATAAAGCAAACCGCAGCGAAGAATATTATGCCAACGGAGCCACGAAAACGACTACATCTAGAGATGCTACAAGAAAGTGATTGTGATGACGATGATCTATTTAACTTTGGTGACACCAAAAAAGTAAAAAAATCCAATGATAATTCAAATGATGAAGGCGATAGTCTTTTCAACTTTAAATCTACCTCTAAGCAAAACCAAAGCGACAATGAGGAGCTAGACGAAGATTCAATAGAGACACAACCATTTGTGCTCAATATAGAAAAGAAATCTAAGTATTTTGTTGCAAAACCAAAACAACTTCCTAGAAAAGTAAATGTTAGTGGTTGGTTTTCATGTAGCGGGCTACATGATATCAAACATGAACTGAATGTAAGTGCTGAGGCAAAGCAGAACGAACTAAAAGAGGACACAAAGTCAGTCAAGCAGGAAGATGGAGATGAAGATATGGATATAAAGATGGACCATGCACAATGGTTGGAATCCATAAAGAATGGTATTCAAGTCCGTTTTTGTGCCTTAAAGATAAAAGAACATGCTAATGACGAAACCGATGCCAATGTGAACAAATATAGCGGACGCAAAAATTTTAAAAAGTTTGTTCAGGTAAGGGTCGGCCACGCCGCTACATAGTCAACCAATTTAGTGTTCACGAAACTTTATTAACATTCTTTATAGAAATCGAATTTGCGCCCTCAAAAACGCACACTGGAACTAAAGCGAATGCAACTGGCTGAGGGCCACGTCTCAAGTCTTTAAAAAAAACACTCTGTATTTGATTGTTATGCAAACTTTGTTATATTTTGCTACCAATAAATTTGCGAAATATCTTCAAAGCTTTTGCGTGCTCATTTGACTGCATCTTGCGCTCAAATAGCGTCTGAGCTGCCAGCCATTCATGCTTTTGTATTGATTTTGTCAAGCAATTTTGTGGCTTCTTATGTCTGGCCAAGGACTCACGTGCAATGAAGCGTTTGACATCCGCCACGGTGGCCAAAGTTTCCAAGTTGAAGGTAGATTGTGCATTTGGTGTTGGTTTACGTTCAATTACTTCGCCGACGTCAGATTTGACAATTAGTCTAGCTTTGTCAAACCTAGTGATTAGAGGAGGCGCTTTTAGGGAAACACTTGTTGCAGGTACATCCGATTTATTCTCGGCCCTCGGGAACTCGATGTGCTGGAGGTTAGGTGGAAAAATACATTCATCGGGAAGAAACCGATGTTTCTCCACAAGCGGGAAATGTGGCCTTTGTAGTAATAAATCGTTGTAAAGTAATGCACATTTGTTTGCTTGGACGGCACTTAGTTTGTTAATTTTGGCTATGGCTGCAATGAGCAGTGTAAGTACCTCCAAAAAAAAATTATTGCGCAACATTTGACTGAAGTATTTGGCAGCCGCAAGACAGCATTCTCGTATGCGTTTGTATATATAGTACAATGCTATTAAACGCACCAATATGTACTCAAAGCTGCTCCTAGTGGGCATTTCTCCTGCGAGCTCACTATCGCACACATCCGGCAAGGAGCTTCGAAATTGTTTTAGATCGCGTGGTACATCAAGCCGCAACAGGCGACATAAAGCTGCGTTTAACTTACAGACAGAACGAAATCCGATCATGGTTTTAAACGAGTTTTTACGACGTGCCATAAGGCGACCGATGAGGGCAGCGGTTTCCTGAAATTCCAAAGCATCTGGTTCGTTCAACTGTTGCAAATATCGGTTGATGTTTACAAATACATTTTTTGCTGTGCAATAATATTTTATTTATTTGATTAGTTGCACAAATCGCACATATTTTTAACATACCAAATGCTGTATTTGCTACATGTAAAGTAAGCAGCGGTGGTTTTTTTAATTCAAACTCATTCCAGAAATTCGCCATGCTTCACAGAAATGTAAACAAAGAGGCTGCCAACTTGTCATAAGGTACTGCCAGAATTGGCAGCGTTGCCACGTGCGAGAATATCTGCGTAGTGAATAAATGAGCCTTATTGAAGCGGTTATAGATTCAGTAAATATAAAGAAGCCGAAAATGAATATCAGTACGTTATATAAGATACAGTCTCCCTAAAATTGATATAAGATGGAGAACCAATTACCGCAGTGTAACAATTTAATATAAATTACATGTATTAACTTTTTCACCCAAGATACAAATATATAGGTGAACAAATACTTCAAACAAGAATTTTTATTCTCAATGGTATATTAATTTGGTGAAGTATTGCATTAACCTTATTACACTAACTGGCCTTTGAGTCTGCAAAGTTCCATCTCAGCTAGAAGCTTTAGGTGAATAATTGCCGTAAGTACGACGACGTCCACTGCTTTGATCCTCAGACATATTTTTCTTATCAAATTATCTTATGCATTCCGAGACAACTGCGACGCGCCACACCTGTTCGGGAATATCGATTTAAGAGAAGTGCGACGCTGTTACTTAACAGGGCCTTTCAAAAATGGCAAAACTCTGGTAGACTCTGGAAATGTTACCATTTCTCAAAAGCTTTAACAGTTATGCAAAACTGGTAGCAATCGATCTGGCAGCATTGTCACAACCATATGACTTAGTCTCAGCCTGTCAGATTTTCACTTTACTTTTAGCTGTTGCGTTATACTGTTTTATTTATCAACAGTAATTAATAAATTAGACGCATCCGAAGCTCGAAGTCGATTGATTAGATAGTCATCCTACGAAGCACAAAAAATGCTTATCATCAACACAATCAGAAATTCAGCCCGACAAGCATTGCGTTGTCAATGGATACGCCACAATTTAAGCTTTAATAATTTACACCAGCAGCCTCCAAATTTCGTGCGCACTTTCTCGCTAGGCCTACCACTCAAACAACAAGACGCGTAAGTACTCGGAGCACGCCTTAATTGTAAACATGCGCAGCTTTCTCATTGTTTGCTTTTTAGAGTGAATGTGACATTTGTGAGAGCAAACGGTGAGAAAATCAAAGCTACGGGCAAGGTGGGCGACTCCCTGCTCGATGTTGTAGTTAACAATGATGTTGACCTTGACGGATTTGGTGCCTGTGAGGGCACGCTGACCTGCTCTACTTGCCATCTTATTTTCAAAATACCAGACTATGAGAAGCTGCCTGAAAAGCCTGGTGATGAGGAGTTGGACATGCTGGACTTGGCCTATGAACTGACAGATACCTCTCGTTTGGGCTGCCAAATAACACTCACTAAAGATATGGATGGCCTTGAAGTACATGTACCTGCCACAATTAATGATGCTCGAGCAGCGTAGCATAGCTACATTCAGTAGTTCCAAACTATAAAATTTATATTCGTTGACCAAGTGCTACTTCATCTAGTTAGTTTAGTCAATTATTTACAGCAAATCTATTGTGTTCTCAGGCTATATTGTTTAATCGGACGTAATAGAATTTAAATTTAATGTCAGTTGTTTTTATCATTGTGTATTAAAAATTTTAAGCTCAAAGAGGTAATTATAAAAAGTTTTGTTTGATATCTTTTATCCAATTTCCTGATCACTTGGTTCAATCTGTTGACAATATAGGGCCGAATTGAGTCTTTGGCCCTATGGGTCAATTATAGCATATGATTCCATTCCCATTCCACCAAACATACTGCAAACCTTGGCCGCTAACTTGGCATAATGTCACCATTAAAATGCGTGAATGTGAGATCTGGCCAACTAATATCAAGCAAAAACAGTCGGGAACTTCATAAAAAAATTCGAATTTTTCTTAATCTCCATTAATAAGTCAAATTGTAAAATAAATGAATGCAACGCTTTAAGAAGTAACGTCAGGCCTAAAAAAAGTAAAACTGAAAAGGTGACTTTCAAGTGAACTCTGTTGAGTTCCTAGTTCATACAGTTTTTATAGAAATAGCAAGGAAATGTTTATAACGTATTATCTTATTATGCGACCACCACTAACCCTGCCCTTACAGCACCATTTTTTACATATGGTACGAACAAATTTTTTAGTATATAATATATATTTTTTTATACCGAAGATATTATTCTAGTTTTTATTTTAGGTATGAAGTAAAATATAATTTTATTGATATAAATTTAAAATTCACACATAATTTCAAAGCAGCAAGTTACAATAATTCAATATTTCAATCTAAAAGTTTTTGTTGTTAAAAGGTGCTTTATCTCTAATAAATAAGGCTTTTCGATCTTTTGACCTCGTACGGTTGGTATAACT
Source organism: Chymomyza amoena (assembly GCA_037043745.1). Classification (NCBI taxonomy): domain Eukaryota; kingdom Metazoa; phylum Arthropoda; class Insecta; order Diptera; family Drosophilidae; genus Chymomyza; species Chymomyza amoena. The sequence goes on along the minus strand of JBAMAX010002807.1, from coordinate 74,123 downwards.
AGTTATTAAGTCAACTGTCCGATTGTGATAGATGAAATGACATGGACAGACTTTTCAATAATATGTAAATATAAAAATATTAAAAAAAATTATGTAATACTCATCTAAGAACTTTCCAAATTAATTTAGTTTTTTGTGTTACAAATATGTCTAGACCTAAGTTCTGTAAATTTTAGCCGAAAAGGACAAAGAAAAATTGAGAGTATACGTGGTCAGTTTTAAGTTAATAAGTTCATTGGTGTGTGAGAGAACAAGGTAAATCTATTATAGAGTACATATAGTTACAAGAAGAAAAAAAAGCGAACATTCCACAAACGACACCAAAACTCAACAAAGAGCGAAACGGGACTTGAATCGTTTTTTCTCTTTGGCATTGCAAACGTTTCTTGTTTTTCGTTTTGCTCTGTACAAAAACGATAGAATAAAATGAAAAGTTTGTGGCTCCTCCTCTTTTATAGAAAATAAAAAAATTATGAACAAAATTGAATGACAATAAAATAAATAAAAATTATATTTTGTATCCCAAGAGAACGCCCTAAAATCATAAAATATGGTATAAAGGGTATATTAAGTTTGTGCAAGCCTAAAGTTAACTAAAGTATGATCAGGGTGACTATACAAGTCGATATAACCATGTTCGTCCGTATGAACACCTAATACTTTCATATTAGATCCATACGAGACAAGTGTTATTGTTTCAAATCGCCACCTACTTCTAAAAAACAAAAAGGTGATTGTTCAAACCGAATTTGACAGTCAATAGTTTTTAATAGTCCCCAAGTTTTGTGCCTAATTTGATCAAAATCGGTTTACTATATCATATAGCTCCCATAGAAACGATCAGTCCAAAAAATAATTTTTTTTTTTTTAATTTGGCAATCAAATGATTTTTGGTGTTCTTAACATAATTCCGGATTTTATTGCAAACTAGAAATACAGGGTATCCCACAGTTTCCCATCTTCTGAATGGTTTCTGTATTTCGTCCTCCCTTATATGTAAATCTTACAGCATTTTAAAATAATTGGAGGTGATTGATTCTGTTCTCAAGTCTTTGCGCAACAGATTCGAAAACATTTTTGACTTTAAAAGTTAAAAATATTCTCTCGAAATGCCGAAGTGAAGGTCAATATGCTGAATGTGATCGTTTTGAGAAACAAGCTCTTAAAATTTATGATCAAGCACTCACATACTTGCAGAAATGGACCCATTCACTTCAAGGATTTCGCATGTATGAATGGTAACCCACTTTGGCTCGCTTGTTAATTTTCCAATAAAATAATTTCAACACATGGTGCTTAATAAGTGTAAACTTTTTATTATTTCGCAGCTATCAAGTAAAGTAATAAATAAATAATTTAATATATACATTTGCTATATTACCTTATTTTAAACGATTTTATGCTTTTCCGTTGCCGCTTTATTTGTTTTTATTTTTTGTTTAAACATTTTTAACGCGTAAATTTAGATTGCATTTTTATTATAACTGAAACTTAACAAGTCTGAGGGAAATTAAGCTTACGCAAAAATTTCGTTTATTTCGTTTTACCGATTGTATATTTTATTTATAACTAAAATAGATAAGGCGACCTTTACGCTAAGCGATGAAAAATAAATCATAAACAGTAAAATTAAGTTTAATAAATAAGCAAATAATAAATAAAGGGGGAGGAGTAGGATTAATGAGTGATAGATAGGTGAGGATAGTTTCTAGATTATAGCTGAAGTGAGTCTGGGATGAGGAGTGAAGTGCACATAAAACTGATTTGGTTTTCTGTTCACGCCGTATTTAATGCTAGTGACGTGACTCTCAGTTCACATAGGCCATGCCCGCACCCTTGCGATCAAAGTGACGCACACGAACAAAGAGGAAAGCTGCGACTAGAGAGGCCACGGCGAGCACGAGCAGGAGCATCACCAGACCGCCCACAAAACTGGGCACGGACATGCATATGGTCTCGGCATCGGCAGAGCGCGCAGACTGTATGACAACGGTCTCATTGCTGGCATTGCTGTTCAAGGCAAAGTTGACATCACCTGGAGCTACGACCTGAATGATGCGGCTTGTATTTACATCGGTCATTTCCTGTGCATCACGCTTATAGATGCGCTGTGGCTTGACCACTATCTCCATAGTGTCACGGCGCCTGCGCACGCCACGCAAGTCATCCAGGCCCTCCACCGAACGAGGGCGGCCGCCCAGAGAAACCAAATTTCCACCTGCGCTGAGCTCATCCTTACGTTTGACTGTGCTATATTGACCAGATTGACCCGGTAGTGGTGGTGGTGGCAGACCCAATTCATTGCTGTTCACCTGGGGCGGCGATTGTGAGCTGGCGGGTCCAGAGCCTGCGCCCTGCTCTGCGCTGGTCACTGCTGAGGTCTGTGCTTGAGGTGAGGGTACGACATCGGGTTGGTTTTCGGAGTAAGCGCCTGCAGCATCGCTAGGAGCATGTTGATGACGGGGATCGGGATAGGCTGCAGGTGGCAGACCTCCCAAAGCAAAGTCATTACGTTCATAGGCTTCTGGTGGTCCATATTCCTCAGAAAGTGCATTGCCGCCCAACTGTGGCAAACCATATTCACCGCCAGGCAATCCTGGACCGCACTTGGGCTCCGGGCAGTTATAGCGACACACCTGTATTACACACTGGAAGTGCACGTTCATCGAATCAGGGAACTTAAACGCCTGAAAGTAGGCGAAGCTAACCACCGATGCAGAAGGACCAAAGTTCTTTATCTTCTGGAACTTGCTCATAATCTTGGGTCTCACAACACAGCCATTTTGATCCACTAGCTGTATGGGCGCACGTTTGCCATCATGGGCCACACAATTGCGCACCAGCATATCAAACTTGTTCTCATCATCCTTAATAGCCAAGACCATAGTCATGGTTTGTCCGATCTTCACAATGCCGGAAACTTCGGAAGCCCAAGGGCCCTTGCCCACTTGTATTTGCATCCAGCATTGCAAATTATCACCCAAGAAATTGGCAGTCACCGCATGCAACATATCCACCTGGAAGGGACGGAATGTTACAGCCTTTTCGTAGAAGTCATACCAAGTGCAGCGCAGCTTGCGTGCCTGATCCCACACTTCCTGCACGTAGGGATCGTATTGTATGATAATTGTGTTCTCCACATAGCTACCGGAAGGCGTAGGAGCGCCATAGCCCGCTGCATTGTGATTAGCCGAGCTGGTCATGCCACAGCTGTTTAGGAAGATCTCAAAAGTGGCACTCAAATGGCCAGTGCCAGGCTTGAGATGCACACAGTGAGGATCGCTGTAAAAGCCCTTTGAGAATATCATGCCATAGAAGGGCCGGTCAAACTCAATATTGACGCGCATGTGCGTCTTTTCGCATTGCACTTGAAGGTGCTTGATTTGTGGACTGTCGTTTGTGGTGGCCAACGGCCAGGCCTCCTCGGACAGATCGTTGGTGGCGCCTGTGCTAAGTGGTCCCTGTGGCGCACCATAGATGGGCGCGGGTGGGCCATAGCCGGCTCTGTGTTCCAGTGGCAAAGCGGCAGACTCAATGTGTGAGGCATCGCCATGCACAGACAGATGCTGCAAGAAAAAGAAAACATTTATTATTTCAATGTACGACTCCGTATATGCCGCAGTAAGCTCTTTACTTCTTTCTAGCGAAAATTCTATGGGAATTGGAGCGAAATTGAGTCGTAAATTAAAGCAAGAAATTAAAGAGAATAGGCGATATAATCCAACAGAAGAATTATTATTCGATTAAACTAATCTTGGAGTTAAAAAAGCGCACGCTAATGAAATATTTTAAACCTCTACGGATTGAGTAGGTTCTTTATAACAAATTCTCTATGAAACCTTTTATCTTCAGTTAAGGGTTATATTGCAAATGTATGTAACATAAAAGAGGTAGAAAATGTACGTCTATTTCTAGATTATAATTGATGGGATAACCAAACTTAAGATTTGGACTTCTTTAATATAGATTATGTTGACAGATCTGAGAAGTGAGAGAAGAATGGGGAACCTTTACCACCAGAAGGAAATCGTCTCGAGGTATATCAATGCTCGCCTTGTCGTTACATTAAGGTTTTTTTTTTTATTTAATACAGTTACGAATTACAAAATTATTTTAAGCCCAATATACGCCAAGTCCCAACAATGCTCTTGGATGGGTAATTATAGTCTATTGTATTATATGTAATGTGTAATGTATGTTTTAGTGACCAATCATTTTTTGTTTCTCCATTACTTATAATTTGATTAAGCTGCATTCTCTTGATAGTACTGGTTAATAAAATATTTGAATTTTTAACAAAAAATAAATAAATCATTTTGCGCAAGCCGAAAAAATGTTTTACAAATAAAGACAGCTAAAGTAATATCAAGGTGCCTAAAGAAGTCGAGTTAGGACGCATGAACGCCTTACTTAATCTCAGAGAGGCTAAGAAATAGAAAACCCAAGTTTATGATGTTGACCTCATAGTATTTGTTTGTTGCTTATAAGAAACCTACCAAAAATTAGTAAATGGCTAACAAAAACTTTCATTCGAAACGGTGATTCGGGAAACACACTAATTTTGGTTGTCTATTAATTTATTGGAAAATATATATTATTTTTGAGGTTCCAAATCTTTTTTCGTACTAATTATTTTGTTTTAGGAAATCTTATGGGACTTATGGAATGGTGAAAGCAGAGCTTACAAGTTTCGACAATAGTTAATTTTGTAACAAACCGACAAATACTAAACGGAACACTGTATAGTATATAACAGATGCACTCTTCCAAGGAATAGCTCGTTACATGACTGTCGTAAGGTTTTGGCTATGGCCCAGCTCACAAGATTGCGGAAACCTTTTAATTCGGAGCTCTTTCATTACGCAATGCAAATCATTAACGCTAAGCAAAAAACTTTGGAAACAAACGTCGCGAAGCGTTGAAAATTACTTTGCGCATATTTTGAAATTAAATGACGTCTGGCGGAGCGTGCGACTTGATGGGTTACATAAGCCATAACCAAAAAAAAAGAAAAAAAAAACTAAGAGCTCGTCTCTGCAGGGCAGCACTTTCTTTTCTCTCTCTCGCACTTTTTAAGATTTAAATATGGTTCGCAGTTTTATGGTGCTTTGAGTTCGTACGGGAAGCGGATGTAGTAAGTATCTTTATGCACATCATCGTTGTCCCAAACAACAAGAAATCGAAAGTTGAATCCGACGATGACGTATTTACTTTTTTTTCACCAGACTTATTGTTGTCAATGGCAAGCTGTGCGTCGTGCCTTGGTTTTGAAAGTGAAATGAAGATAACAAACAAAAATAAAAACGTAGGTAGCTGAAAAAGTATCTGGTATCTTTTTTTTTTGGGCTCTTTTGTGCCTCAACGGGCGCGTTTGTAAGTCCATTCGATATGGCTTGGTGGCATCTGGGCAAGATTTCAACATTTCACTCAACTGCGCTAAGAAGAAAACCAGCAATAAATAAATAATAAAGCAAACTTTATGAATTAATGTGCTATAAACAAGAAAGTCAAAACTGGTACAAATCAGAGCATAACTGCAATTTCGCTTCAGCCACATCGCATGCAGCTGCAGTTTTCTTCGTCTTGACGTCTTATTGAGCTAATAATGGCTATTGGCTATGCCATAGCTGCTGCTATCTGTATCTGTATCTAAGCATCGCATCATCTATCTTTTGCGTGTCTTTCGGAGCTCGGAGCAGACGGCTTTGATGCCATTGCTGGCTCATAGCTACAGTAGCCATGTATCTGCTCGTTGTTTTTGTGATTGATGCGCTTTAAAATGGCAGCATAAATAACAAAGTTATGCTGATTTATTTTACGAGTATATGGAGAACAAATTGTTTAGTTTATCAATCGTAAGCGCTTTCGATATAGGATTAATCTTAAAATTTAAGCAGATACGACATAGGAATATTTTTTTCTTTCTTTTGCTTATTTTATCCAAAGATGCTTATTTATAAAATCGTTATAAACCGTTTTCGTTTATAACACTTTAAGCTTCAATTTAAATTTGCTGATAATATTAATTATTTAGAAGAGATTATTATAACGCGCATATTTGGATTCGTAAAAAGCTTAAGTATTTTCTCAAAATATTTTTCAAACAACAAGATTTACAGGTTTTTGTTTAGAAATGTATATTAACCTTTTTAGGAGCGAATTAAAATGGGACTACTTACAAAATATTTGACTTCTCAAAATATTTTTCTAATATAGCCAAATATATCTAGAAATGAACAAAATAAAGCAGCCTACTAGATACGAACAATAACCAATGCAAAATAATTCGATATACTCGTAGCTGAATTTTTACAAAATGTAGCAGCAAGTTAAAGTATCCAATGCGAGATTTTATAAATTCTTACTCAACAATTGTCTTTGTTTATTTCAGTTAGATCTAGATCCAATTATTATGGTTAGCAAAGTGCCGTTTAGATACATGTTAACGTCTATCTATGTATCTTTTGCTGCATTTCTTTTGCACTCTACGCCTGGCTAAGATCCAAATGAAAAGACAGACTCAGAAAACTTACAGACAGCTTATACAGAAATATTCATCTCAAGTCTACTCAACCAACTCCACTCGAACAATGGGCATTATCTGATTTGCATTCGAATTGATATTGATAAACGGTACCGCTATAGTCGAAAGTGATGAGTTCCGCTATAGGTTTGCATATGAAATGAACTCTTTGAAAAGGCGAAGTAAGTGGGACAGATCTAACTGTAAGATGGTTTAGGTGTTTCCTAATTGAAACATGTGCCGGTTTATGAACGAAGAGTTTACGTTTTGAAACTCTGGTCAGGCAAATCTACCACTTAGTTGACACTTTCAAGAACTTGCAAGTATTTATTGGACTTACCTTTGTGTTGAATATCAAGCAGATAAGTAACGCCAATAGGCTGCCACCTCGTGTAGTTTGTCCCATTTCTGTATCTATATATATTTTTATTTAGATATATTTGTGTGCTGAGATTGAAATTCCAAATTGGCGCATAGACGACCAAAAAGTATATTTCTAGGTCTTCTATTTTTTGGTTTTTATGTTGCTATTGTTTGCCTTGTTTTTTTTTTTGTTTCTGTTAATCTTTACGTCTTGCTGTAAGTAAAAGAAAAGAAAGGAGAAAGAAGGTAAACAATGCAACAATCTGTTTAGACTTTGAGTTGAGTTTTGTTGAAGATATTTTGCATAAATATTTGAGGCCAAGTTGCATATAAACAGACTTAACAGTACACATTAAAATGTTAAAGAGCTTAACATTTTTTTTGCGTTAACAGATGTTAAGACTTAACAGTATTGCAGTACATGCAGGACACGCGCACTTTTATTCTCGCATTGTATCAAAACGTTTGATACAATAATTTGGAGAAGATTTGTCACAATGATTAAGATATTTCATTAAATTTAAATTCCATGGTTACGCCATGAAAGCTTATGCTGGCTTTAGCTTTAATCCTTACGTTTTATGAATTTTATTTATTTAATTATGATTTTTTTATTGCAATTCTTTCAACTTTATTTGTGTTACAATTTTTTAACTTTATTTTAACATTAAAATTCAGTTTTTATTTGCTTCGTAATTATGCTTGATAAAAAAAAAATAAATTCCATATAGAATTTGGTAATTGGCGTAAATTCAAAGAATTTTTTTTTAAAAGAAGCGAGAAAGAGGTACAACAAAAAAAATATTTGGTTTGGGAAATAATGTTTAGCCACTTAGTAGTCGTACAAAAAGTGTCGGTAATTGTAATAATAGTTTAACTGAATGCACAAATTTTTTATTTATCTTTTACAGACAATAATTTTTAATTTTATGATGCTTTGCGAATGAAAAACATTAAACGTTTTTAAGCTGCCAATAAATAATTATGGAAATTCTTTGTTTAGCAAAAATATCAAGTATCCACTGCTGAAGTTACTATCAGCCACTGTTACAGTAAACGATAAAGAGCATAAAATAATTGCCTTTAATCATTATTATAATAAAATTCGCCCACACATTCTGTTGGAAACTTGCGCGCACAACAAAAACAGGAACCACTTTCTATTTTCACCCATAACAGTACATGCTGGAGCATCCACAACACTAACATCAATAACAACAACAACAACAGCAACAGTAGCACGTTCAACACCAACGCAGCTGCAACTTTTTGTGGCTTAAAGTTTCACAGTAGTTAAACTTTACTAGGAATATTATTTTGTATAGATTTACACATTTCATGCATTTGCCGCTTACTTCAATGCACTCAACAGGCAGACAAATACTAAAAACAAGTATAACATAGCAATATCTTAATGCACTATACAACACTGTAGATATTTCATCTGTTCAACATTTTTTAGAAGTCATGCGCGCTTTTAAACTTGGCCGTTAGCGTCGCCGTTGCCGTTGCCGCTGCGCGTGCGTCTGCTTCTGCGTGCCAAGTAAGACTGAAGACGGCTGTGAAGATTTGCCGCTTTCTACAGCCCCTGAGCAAGTTGTAGTTGTAGTTGGAGCTAGCTGCTGCTTTTGGAAAAGTAAGCGGCCAAACGCATTTCACTTGCCGCAACACAAACACATACATACCTACATCCACATAAATACTTAGTAAACGCTGTTTTGTTTTTTTTTTTGGCGCTTTGGTGAATGTTGTTGTCCAGGCTGAGCATATTGCACTGGACTTGCACTTACATATACACATGTAAATGGCTTTTTAAGCAGCCTTTTTGCAGTAAATCACAGTCTCGGTGCGAGTTGAGTCTCTGCGCCCCAGACAAGCGACTCTCGCTGCTAGCTCACCAAATAGACAAGTCCGCAAGCGTGAAGCCAAGAAACCGGCTTGGCAATTGGCAGTACCAAAGCGCTGATAGCGCCAGTGTTGAGCAAGTGTACCATTAACCCACTGAGACAGTAACGGACTGCGACGTCGTTGTCTACGCTGCTGCCTTTTTGCGCTGCGGCGACGCAACGCAGCGCTTCGGATTTAACTTTACTTGACCCTATCCACATGGCATTACGCAATGTTAACCAGAACTTCCAACCAAGTAGAGTTGAGTCTATTGTGTTTGTATGTGTTTGTGTGTGTGAGTTTGTTGCTCATTGAGCGCATTTAACGGTATTTTGCCGCTTGACTATTCCGATTGGATCTCCTAAATAAGATGCATTCGAGTGATAAAATTAACGAACGCTTCACTTTCTTTGTTTACAATTTCACTTGGAACTTGCTAAAACTTACTGGAATAACGCAAATGCTTCATATTTATCTCGCACATCTAAAATTTTAGCAACTGAGTAAAATTTGCGCTAAATTTCATTCACTTTTTATGAATATGTAGAATGGCTTATTTTAATACAACGCTGACGATTAAACAAAATGCTTAACATCTTACTAATCTTAATCTTAATTTTTAATTTAAAATAAAGTCGGGCGCGGACGACTTTAGGATACCCTGTACCACTAGCTTGTAATAAAGTCCGATTTCTTCACAAAAAACCAAAAACAGAAGAATTTTTAAGCAAAAATTTTTTTTTTGACCGATCATTCCTATGGGAGCTATATGATATAGTCAAACGATTTCAATAAAATTTGACACAATGCTTAAATACCTTAAAAAAGATATGAATGCCAAATTTATTTCAAATATCTTTACAAACAAACAAAACACATCGAATTTTGTATAAAAAACGTGTTTTTGGACCGATTGGTCCTATGGGTGCTATATGATCTAGTCAAACGATTTGGATTAAATTTAGTACAGTGCTTAGGAACTATAAAATACTCACGAATGTCAAATTTGGTCCCAATATCTTAACAAACAAACGAAACACAACAAATTTTGTTAAAAAATCCATTTTTTGGAAGATCGGACCTATGGGAGCTATATGATATAGTCAACCGATTTTGTTCAAATTTGGCACATTGCTTAAGTGGTCTAAAAAATTTCCAAACGCCAAATCTGGTTACGATATCTTTATTAAAAAAAAATATAGCGAATTTTTCTTTAAAAAAGTTATTGTATTTTGGCCGATCGGTCCTATGGGAGCTATATGATATAGTCAACCGATTTCGATTAAATTTGGTACAGTGTTTGGGAACTATAAAAAACTTTCGAATACCAAATGTTCGATATCAATACGATATCTTCATAAACAAATGAATTATTCATCTAAAACCCTTTTTTTTTGTCGAGGTCGTCTCAAACACCCCCATGGGAGCTATATAATTTATCCCCGATATCAAAAAAATAAAATAAACTTGCCTCCTATGGAATAATATGGGATCTAATGTGAAAGTTTGGTAACTCTAGCTCTTACCATCTCTGAGATCTAGGCGTTCACACGGACGGACAGACGGACATGGGTATATCGACTTCTCTATTCACCCTGATCATATTTTAGGTAACTTTGGGGTGTCTCCGACGTCTCCTTCTATATGTTACATACATTTTCGGCTTGCACAAACTTAATATACCCTTGGTACCATACGGTACAGGGTATAAAAACATTGGTATGATGAGAATTTGCGAATTTTACGATTTTTCATAAAATCGATAAATCTAAGACTTCGACTAAACTTTAAAAACGAAATAATTCATTAAATAAAGAGCATATACAAATTTAAGACGAAAGACTTAAAAAAAGCTGCGGGGAAGGAGTTCAAAAATTGGGCCTGAAATGATTGTCAATAAATGTGTACGAACGAACTACACCATAAGAATCTCATTATGGAAATATTGCCACAGAAAGACGGACATGACTAAATCGAGGTTGTGGGGTTGTCGCACTTTTACCTATTGGGTGCAAAAAGCCAAAAAACACCTGAACTCTAAATTAGTCTCAGAAAGCTCAGCCCATTTTACTTGAAGTAGTATGTCAGATGACTGCTGCTGGCGTCAACGTCAGCGTCAGCGTCAAAGCAGTCTTTGCATTTTTATACCCTGTACCGTATGGTACAAAGGTTACATTAAGTTTGTGCAAGCCGAAAATGTAGGTAACACATAAATCAATAATTTGATCAACATCAGTTGAATATGTATAACATATTACTCCCAAAGGAGGGTTCGTTCAAAAAATCGATTGCTTATAGAGGTATCGGTAAATGGCCGTCGGTGTCGTAAGTGGTAGCGTACTCGCCTCTAAAACCGAAAGTCGGTGGTTCGATTCCCCGCAGTAGCACTGGTGCATTTGCCTAGCACTGGCATCGGCGTTCGGATTCGGCTATAAAATGTAGGTCCCTGTTGTGTTCGAACAGTTATTAATAGAGATCCCCATGCCCCTCCAAGGGGTCAAAGAGAATTATATATTTATAAAGGTATCGTAACCAAATTTGAAACTAGGGAGTTTTTTATAGGTCTTAAGCTGTGTACAAAATTTGAGCAAAATCGGTTGACCTATATCATATAGCTCCCATAAGAACGATGGAAACGTTATTTGGCAATCACATGTCTTTTGGTATTCTTAATATGTCGGATTTTATTGCAAGCTAGTGGTACAGGGTATCCCAAAGTCGTCCGCGCCCGACTTTAGCGTACGCCAACTTTTAATATGCATTGTTATGGTTATTGTTGTTGTTTTTATTTATGTTTGTGTTGTTATTGTTATTGTTGTTGACGATGTCTTTGCTGCCGATGCTGTTGTTGTTGTTGTTGTTACTATTGCTGTTTGGCATAAGTGAAAGTTTTTTTCAAACGCACTCTTAGTGAGCTTTTATCTCAGTTGGCTTTGGCTTTTTAGAAGCCGCATATAAGGGCATTGCTATAGCTGTAGTTGTTGCTTCTGCTGCTTCTGCTGCTTCTTCTTTTGCTTCTCTTTGTTTTCTTTTTTAATTAACACAATAAAATTATGTACTTTTGGTATTCCGTATTTGTGTAGCTCAAAAAAAAGCAAAGTAAACAAAAGAGGTGCAAACTATTTCGAGTAGTCGGACTCTTGTTTTCAGCGCTGCCTAATTAGTGTTTAAATTGTTTTTATACCCTTCAATAGAGGGTTACGGGATATACATGTAAAGCTAGCGCAACAAAATTGTATATACAACACACTTGCCCATATCGAAGTTTCATTAGCGCTTTCAATAATTCGCTATTATTCAACTCTATTTTATTAAATTAAGAGTTAAGGCTAAATTCAGTACCTTTTCTATTTAGTTAATATATTATAATGAACATATGTCATTACAGTCGTAAGAGGCGGGAAAAATAATACAAAAAACAATAAAAAGACTTATCAGTTAAATTCGGTCTTTCGCAACAGTATTTTGATACCTGCAAAGCTCTGGAAAATCGGCTTAATAATTATGGAGTTGAATTTGAAATATGGAAAACACAGGGTATTTTATAGCCAAAGATATACCAACTACAACCATCCCATTAATTTTTAAATAACTTTACTTCATTTCTTTCAAGCCATATGGAATTAGCCGTTTTTATACCCTGTACCGTATGGTCCAAGGGTATATTAAGTTTGTGCAAGCCGAAAATGTATGTAACATACAGAAGGAGACGTCGGAGACACCCCAAAGTTACCTAAAATATGATCAGGGTGAATAGAGAAGTCGATATACCCATGTCCGTCTGTCCGTCCGTGTGAACGCCTAGATCTCAGAGATGGTAAGAGCTAGAGTTACCAAACTTTCACATTAGATCCCATATTATTCCATAGGAGGCAAGTTTATTTTATTTTTTTGATATCGGGGATAAATTATATAGCTCCCATGGGGGTGTTTGAGACGACCTCGAAAAAAAAAAAGCGTTTTAGATGAATAATTCGTTTGTTTATGAAGATATCGTAACCAAATTTGGTATTCGAAAGTTTTTTATAGTTCCCAATCACTGTACCAAATTTAATCAAAATCGGTTGACTATATCATATAGCTCCCATAGGACCGATCGGCCAAAATAACTTTTTTAAAGAAAAATTCGCTATATTTCGTTGTTTAATAAAGATATCCTAACCAGATTTGGCGTTTGGAAATTTTTTAGACCATTTAAGCAATGTGCCATTAATTTGAACAAAATCGGTTGACTATATCATATAGCTCCCATAGGTCCGATCTTCCAAAAAATCGATTTGTTAACAAAATTTGCTGTGTTTCGTTTGTTTGTTAAGATATTGAGACCAAATTTGACATTCGTGAGTGTTTTATAGTTCCTAAGCACTGTACCAAATTTAATCCAAATCGTTTGACTAGATCATATAGCTCCCATAGGACCAATCGGTCCAAAAACACGTTTTTTATACAAAATTCGATGTGTTTTGTTTGTTTGTAAAGATATTTGAAATAACTTTGGCGTTCATATCTTTTTTAAGGTATTTAAGCACCGTGTCAAATTTTATTGAAATCGGTTGACTATATCATATAGCTCCCATAGGACCGATCGGCCAAAATAACTTTTTTAAAGAAAAATTCGCTATATTTCGTTTTTTAATAAAGATATCCTAACCAGATTTGGCGTTTGGAAATTTTTTAGACCACTTAAGCAATGTGCCAAATTTGAACAAAATCGGTGGACTATATCATCATAGCTCCCATAGGTCCGATCTTCCAAAACATCGATTTTTTAACAAAATTTGTTGTGTTTCGTTTGTTTGTTAAGATATTGGGACCAAATTTGACATTCGTGAGTATTTTATAGTTCCTAAGCACTGTACCAAATTTAATCCAAATCGTTTGACTAGATCATATAGCTCCCATAGGACCAATCGGTCCAAAAACACGTTTTTTATACAAAATTCGATGTGTTTTGTTTGTTTGTAAAGATATTTGAAATAACTTTGGCGTTCATATCTTTTTTAAGGTATTTAAGCACCGTGTCAAATTTTATTGAAATCGGTTGACTATATTATATAGCTCCCATAGGAACGATCGGTCAAAAAAAAAATTTTTGCTTAAAAATTCTTCTGTTTTTGGTTTTTTGTGAAGAAATCGGACTTTATTACAAGCTAGTGGTACAGGGTATCCTAAAGTCGTCCGCGCCCGACTTTACGTCCGCCATTTTTCTGCAGTGCTTTTGTTCCGTTTACCGAAAAAAAGCGTCGCATTTTATAGCAACTTTTCTTTAAAAATTTTCTTCGAGACTTTGAGATTTTCTAGCGGATAAAGCCAACAATTTTTTCTTTGTTTGCATTAATTGTGAGCAAGCTGCCTACGCCCAGACAAAACAAAAATTAAAAAAAAAAAAACATTAAATAATGTGAAAAGTGCCTTGGTGAAAACTTGCTATACAAATGTCGCTTGTTTGGATTTATGCCATTTGTTTGTTGTTTGATTGTTTGTCTTGATGCTCTGCTGTTTGTTTAGAGTTGCAGCGACAAACCAAGTCGATTGATTGAAAGACAATGCGTGACACGGCCGCAGCCAGCGTTCTTAACTGGTCGGAAACTGGGTGAACCACTGTGCATCATTCAGGCAGGCCAGGCACACTCCCTCCACTCCACTCACACAGCTTTGTGTTTGTTCTAATTCCTAATAATTTACGTGGTTTCGATATTTGTGGTTGCACTTGATTTCGTTGGGGCTGCTAAGCCGGATATTGATGTTTTGTTTTTTCGATTTCTATCGAAAATCATTTCCAATTGTATGCATGCAAAGGAAAAACAAATTATTTGAGCCACTAATGCGCAGTAGCTGAGCCCAGTCAGCTTGTTGGCTTATTAATGATCTTTCTTTCTTTTTTTGAAGGTTGCCAAAAACAAAAGACTTAAGACACAAACTTGCTAAGCGCATAACGAATTTCTTTAAGCTTACCCAATTTTCGACACTATAGCTAAAGACCTTAGACACGAACTTTCCATTTATTGACAGTGCTTAACTATTAACCTTTAAATTTGCACAAAAATAACAATACCAAAATGAAAGACATAACCAACGAACTTGCTAAATGATGACTTGCTTTATTGCCACTAATCAATTTTCTTGTAAATTTTGTTGACAAATTTCCTGTAGTTAAATTGTAATGAGTTTTGACACGAAATTATACTTTCGCAGTTTTATTATCTTTTGGAGGCATTTTTGAAAAATTGCGGGTTAACAAATTAGAAATTTTGTGAGAAAAACAAAACATGAACATAAAAAGGTCAAAAATAACGAAATTCTTTCAAGTAAAATGTCAAAGCGGAATTGTTCTTGAGAGCACTACTGTCAGGCAATAAGATTTTGCAAAATGGAAATTTATGCTTTCACTTTATGAGGCAGAAATGCAGCAGTGCCTTACTAAAGTCACGGCATGCAGAGGTGCCAGACCTACATCGTGAGAAACTCGATGTTCTACTAATACAAAACAACATCTGAGCGGTTGTGTTTATTCAAATTTTGATCTTAAACTTTTCATAAAAAGAATCTAGCAAAACAAATCCGCTCTTCTAGTAATTCATAATGGAAAAAATCCAAATTTATGCCGTCAATCAAAATGCAAAATATGTGATCAGACGAAAACAACCAAATCCAATTAGTTTATATTTTTAAAGTGCAAAAAATTAAGATTTCCATTTTTGTTACATATAGATTATCTATATATATTTTTTAATTTTTTTTTTTTATTTTCTCAATGCAGGCAGCATTAAGCGCAGCAGCAGCAGCAGCAGCTCCGTCAATTAATTTAATTGAGCGCTTTCACAAATCCAAATAAACCCCAACACTTTTGGCATGGCCTGTCAGCTCAACGCCACGGGCAACGCGCAAGCTAAATATTAACAATTCATCCAATAGTATGTGCACAGACCCTGGTCTTAGGCCTAGAGACCTTACTTGGATATTTTTATCTTTTTCACTCTATCTTTCTCTAATTGATCACGCAGCTGCCCCAGAGCTCCTACTACGTTCCAGCGGCATGCTAATGAAGGCCAATCAATGGAGGGAGTTACATGTATAAAAATTTTGCGTATGACACAGTTCAAAACGGCTTTAAGCGTCGCTCCAGAAACACCCAAAAACGTTTAGGCCAACAATGGGCTGGCTTGGTTGTCAGTAGTAAACAAAGATAGGTAAATATGAAAATAAAACTAACATTGACGTATTGCAGATACTCTATGTGAGGTAGAGTGTATTGTTAATGTTCACTGACGTGTTGTGTCTTCTAAAACTGTTAAGAAAATCAAATACATTTTTTTACTATATGTATTTGATGACGTTGCAATTATAATAATAATGATATCCAAATGAATGTTAGGCAACAAGATTAAATTTCATAGTATGATGTGATCGGTTAAAATTTTCTAAAAATAATTATACATATTAGGTTTTTGGTTTAATTTCACTTTATTATCCAAAAACATTATCAAACCTTTTTCTAAACTTTGTAAGATCGCAGAAAGCTCTTTTCCAACTTATTAAGATACTTTAAGATTCTCATAGAGACTTAAAAGTATCTTTAGTTAACATTAACATTAAGTTAACATATTGTTGTGACTCTAGGCGACCTCTTTCTTCTCTGTACTTAGCATAGCACATAAACTCTGTTGGGTAATTCACAAAATCTTAGACACTTTGAGCCATTTTCATATTTGTATGCCTTGGAATTTTTGTGGCTTGCCAGTTGGTTCAATGATTTGGTAAAAGTTTCACTATCTTGCAGATGATGATGATGATGATGATGTGCAGCTGTCTAGGTGTTTATGTGTTTATGGGTTTACGTGTGTGTTGTATCTATGTTAGCCAAAGTTTGAGTCTTTGAAGTTGCGTTTGCTGGGTTGAATGTTAAGTTTCGAAAATGTAACGGTGCCGGCTGCATGCATACAGCAACAACAACAACAACAACAACAACATGCTAACCTGCTACAACAACAACACCAAATATACAAAGCCTCTTTGCAGACGTTTGCCACTCAATTTAATGTCATTGTATGATCGAACGCGTTGTTATTGTTGTTGTTGTTGTTGTTTAAATGATCGATATTATTTGCCATTGTGGCATAGAAATTCGTGTGTGCGTAATTAACTATCCATGTATCTATAGATACTCGCATATGATCATGTATCTGAGATGCTGTGAAAGTGAAATTGTTGACGGCGCGTAAAAATGTTAGCAGCCCAGGCAGAGAAGTCGACTGCGACTGCGGCTGCGGCTAAGACGTCGGCGTTGATATCGACTGTGGCCAAGGTATTTGTTGTTATAAATGTTGTAGCTGGCAGCGAAGGGGCAATTTACGTTTCATTTCGTTTTGTGGTATCTACTTCAGCTAACAACATGGAGTAAGTACTTCACTCAGCATTCATTTCTTTTTATAACTATTAAGTAACTACATTAATACCGGTTACTCTATGGAGTTGAAAAAGCTGCTGGCATTCGTAATTTTTTATTTCTTTCTTCCTCTCAAATTTATTGTTTCAGGTGTTATATTATAAAAATAAAAAAATTTCATGCTTTTATGTATTAAACACACAAATTGAAACTCAAAATAAGGCAAAGACTCTACTGTCAAGCTAATCATGACTAGCCGAGTTACATAGACATTCCGGACTGTCTATATGAAATTTCACCAAACAAAAAAAAAAAACAATTGAAAATGGATATCAACATTATAATCAGAAAAGAACTGATTTCACGCAAATATGCAATAAATTGATCATATTTCTTTGTTTGGATTGATCATATTTCTATTACCTAGTTAAGGCCCATGAAAATATTTAACTTAACTTTTTCATGCATTTCTTTAAGACCTTCAAGACCTAATAGCCACTGGTGGATTCAAATATTTGCTGCTCTTAGGCAAACCATAGCTTGCCGCCCTTTTTTCACAAAAAAAAAGAGAAAATATATTAAATGCGATTGTGATTGTTGTCAGTGCTTTATTACAATATAGATAGAAACAAATCTGACTCTATCGTTAACAACGCAAGAGCATTCAGTTTGTTTTCGCCCAATCTGATCTGAGTTCGTTTTTCACGCGTTTTAAAACAGAAAACGATCTTTCTGCGCTACAATTCGAAATAGGAATTGAAACAAACATCCGCAAGATTTGCAAATTTTGCCGCCCCTCAATTCCGCCGCCCTGGGCTTCAGCCTATGTTGCCTGTACGATAAATCCGGCACTGCTAATAGCTCTACTAAAGTCTTAAATTTTTTTTGTTTAGTGTAAAGACTATCCCACAAGCGGACACCGCCTTAAGTGGCGCCGAAATCAATTTTCCAACACTTAATTTTTTATAATTTTATTTTTTAACCTCAAGCGTGAACAATTTTTTAGTGTACTAATTTTCCACTTTGATTTTTATGTTATATACTAGCCGGCCTTCGGCACGCTCGCTCCGCTCGCTCGTCTAGAAACACGTTGACTATTTTCTAGATGAACTGCTAAATGGACAACGGTTGGGTGTCGTTCGTGAATTTGGAATGAGAAAATTCGCCATATTGCCTCGTTTCTGCTAATGCAACATCCTATTTCATATTGTGAAATTTCGTCATTCACATTGTCGGCTCTCACACCCAAAATCGCCATATCGCTTCCCTTATTGACGTATTTGCAGATATATTTGATTGATTTTACTGAGTTGCAATACTCGACGTTAATGTGGGCTTTATACGTTTTTGATAATAATGGCGAAAATGGAACAACCCAACGATTGTCAATTTCAATTTCTTGTTTTTGCACTTTGATTGTGGTTGATCTGCCATTGCCTTCTGTTGATCTACGGCGATATAATGGGTATCCATCGTAGCCCGTAACAGTGTCCGAAGTCAATGCCCTTGGATATCTTTTGAAGCATTTGCCGTCGATCATGCATGGTGAAATTGGGTTGAGCACACCATATGGTCCGTGGATCATATTCTTTGTGATAACCTCGAACAATTCTGGATCATTTGTTTGAACTGGGATTTCCGCCGATATCACATCATCAATTTCATGCGGTAGTATTTGCTGAGGTAATCCTCTCTTCTGCCATTCTACCGAATACATCCAGCAGCGAACCTCTCCGAATACACTGCTTCTTTTGATAATAAGCAGGCCTGCTGTTTCATTGGGAAATTTCAGTGCTTGGCACTGGTCACATACCTTGTTCATTGTTCCAATTACAACAGATTGACGCGAGCTATAATCGGTCGTATTGTTATATTCGAATGCAGCTCTGTGCAGATTGGATGCATTGCGCATTTGCCTGAATGTTCTTTGGATTAAATTCTGTTCTGCATGGATTTCATCTGATTGATTCTGATAATCCCGATTTCGTCTCATTCTCATTCGAGCATGTATGAGCAAAATGTGATCTTGCTTCTCTTAATCGATTCAACTCATTCCTTTGTAAACGTTGTTCCTCAGCTTCAGCTGTTCTTCGGGATGATTGCAATTGAGTTCTACGCGAACGTCTCCCAATGTTACGTCTTTTTGGCGGCATTATGTGCAAATATTGATCTGATCATATGTATTTTACACAGAAATCAAAACATGAATCGTTTATAATTTTTGTGTTTCCTTTCGACAAAAACTATTAACTAAAAAATATTAGTTAATCTGACACTGTACACAATGCCAACCTAAATTAAAAAAAAATTGAAATTGGAAAATTAAATTGTCCTTTTTAGTATTTTCGTCGCAATTTTGTTATATTTTCTCAACCCTAAACAATCCTTGGACTTCCACGAACATTTCAAGACCAAAATTAGCCAAATCGGTTCAGCCGTTCGTGAGATCCTAAGCTTAGAAGGAACATAACATTGTGACACGAGAATTTTATATATAAGATAATTTTAACAACTTTGCATACAACTTTTCGCCAGGCCAAATGAAAGACTTACAAAACAAACTTGGAGCACGCACTTTTCGCATTTTTAACCCTCTTCCAAAACACTGGCAGGTTGTTTTTTTGTTTTTACTGTCATACATTATGTAAAACAGACAAGACAATTAATTTTCTATGCTCCAGTTTTGTGGCTCTAGCCCCAGCAGCGACAAGACTTTTGACGACAATTAAAACTGATACTGATAATATTAAGGCCCGCAGCCCACAGGCAAAATATAGTATGTATATGGAAAACCCGAAGTCCCCTGCAGTGTTTAGTGCTGGTAAATGAAAGTAAATTGTGGTGACATTTCGTTCACTTTACCAGCAATTTTTTTTTGTAAAAATTTTTATGTTTTTCTTTTCTTTTTCGCTGTGCGTAGGAAATTGCACCATGATAAGGCGTTTAGTATAGGAGCCAGGGAAAGTGAAAACGCAAATTTACTTACAGTAAAATAAGCTAAATAAGCATTTGGGCTTCTTTTTATCTATACAAAAACTATTGCACAAGTTAATAAGCCTCAATTAAAAAATCCGCACTTAAACTTTTTTTAGCTGCGTACTAGCTATAAAACTGATCAACAATAAATTGAATTTTTTACTCAAGTCGTGGTTTTTTAATTTGATTAATACAAAGGTGGTGTTACCACAAAAGCCTAACCTTACTATATTAACACTTAAGGCTTTGAGAGAATTTTAACAGTTGGGCTTAGTTTGGTATCGATGTCCGTTTGGCTATGCTTATACTATAGGTATATTACGCTATGTTAATAATTAAGTACTTTGCCAAAAAAAAGACTTGGAAGGTATCCGGCTTCAAAACTTTAGAAGAAGTTAGATAGAATTTATTTCAATAAATATCTGTTTGATACACTAAGAGCATTTTTTTTAATTATTGCCACAATTTGACAACTGTTAGATCTCATATACAAAAAAATAACAAAAAACCATTGAAAATTAATAACTTAAAACCTAACTTACTACTAACTTAGGGACTAAGTTAATTTGATGGGTTTTGTGGCAAACTATTTATGTATATGCGAATATAGGCCTTCGGTGGCATAAGTTGTAGCGTTCTCGCCTCTAAAACCGAAGGTCGTTGGTTCGATTCCCCGCAGTAGCACTGGTGCATTTGCCTAGAACTGGCATCGCTAGATCAAAGACGCTAATTGCCATAGAAAATCTTAATTAATGACATCGCATTAATGTAATTCCTTGTTCTGTTCGAACAGTTATTAATAGAGATACCCATGGCCCCCTATGGGGTCAAACAGGGAATTATTATATTTATATGCGAATATGAGGAATCAATATATCGGTTTGTAAAGCTATGAAAAAGTTCACTTATTAGCTACAACAATTTATTTTAAGAATAATGGATGAAAAGTCCGCAATAACTGACTACATTTGATAACCGATATTCTAAATGAGAACCAATATCTTTATTTTGAAAAGTACGTGATCTTCGGATGCCAGCAACAAATAGCACAGTATAAAAGTAAAGATATAGATATAGTGCAAATATAGTAACTACTTTTTTAACTAAATCTTCTGGGACGTTATTTTAATGTAATATATGCTGTAAACCCAAGTAATCAGTGAATAAAAGACACACAAAATAAGTCGAATGAATTTTGCTACAAATATTACTGCTATTGCTAAAAAGTGCCGTTGGTATTGATCAAAGGCCAGAAGATAAGATTAAAAGCCAGAAGGGTCCGGCACAGCTGGCAACGCGCCGCTACCAAAGACATTGAAAAGCAACTGCTCCGGGCTGCTCGACCACAATTAAGCCAATTTACAACTTCCCCTCGACTAACTGACGCCGCTTTTTATAGTATATAAAAATGTTGAGCGGACCATTACTTTCCATTTCGTTTAACGGTAAACTGTCGTAAAATAAAAAAAAAGCATCGAAGCGAAATTCGCCAAACTGCAATAACAGGCGAAATAAAAGTCTTAAGATACGGTCATGCAACAGAAACCGGTTCAAAAGACTCTAAATTGCAAGTCCAAACCAAACCAGGCGACCGAGACCGACCCAACGAAAGTAAAACCAAAACCGCAAGGGCTTGCACTTTCTGCCTTGCACTTACCACACACACACACACACACACACACACACACATGAAAAGAAAGACATGCCAATAGAGAGTTCAATCAACAAAAGATACGAAAGAAAGAAAGAAAGCAAGCACAACAGACAGACGACTATAGTATACTATATACAACGGGTATCTGTCAGATCCTCGACCAAGTCACACAGCAAATACGCTAACGACGCCAACGACGACGACTCGACTCGACTCGGAGACGACGTTCGCTTGCAACGCATCGTTAAGTTGCAGCCGGTTGTTTGCCTTGCTGCATTTTGCTCTGAAATAATTAGTGACCCAATTTCGTGTTGCCGTCGCCAAGTTTCTTATGCCTTGACTGAGGCACTGCAGCAGGGGGTTGGACATGTTCCGCTTGCCTGGCTGCCTGGCTGCCTGGTTGCACCGCCGCACTTCAACGCAACGCATGCAGTTCACTTCGCTTGGATTGCAGTTAGACCGATCCGTTGGTGTTGGCGTATTTTGTGGCAAGCATGCAAAGAAAGTGGTTTTCATTTCTTTTCAACAGTAACGGCAATTGAGCTCTACCATGTCGACTATAACTATTGCTACTAGCAGCAGATAGTATTCCTCAAGTATCTATCCATGGTGCTCCACTGCTCCAAAGTTGTTGCCTTTTCTAATGTTGCCCAAATCGCTTTGTACGTGAGCTTTATAGATTTGCATGATTTCCAAATTGCCATCAAATCATAAAGATTGGGGCTAGGCAAATGCCAAATTGAATTTTGTGGCGTCCAATTTGGGGGGCAGTTACTTGTAACTATTTTTGAAGCCTCTAGGTTAGGGGATCATTGTAACTGGTATTTATTTGATGTTTAGTACTTGTATGTTAAAGGCTACTACTCTACTTTAAAGCCTAGAATTCGACTATTATAATATAATTTCTAACTACTACTGAGAATAAATTAAAACCTCTTAACCCCTTAACTACAAAATACAAAAAAAAAAACATAGGCAATCTAACTTTGAAAGTTTAACTCCTTTAGTGAGATATTTGTAGGAAATATTGCAACTTAAGCAATGGCTTTAAGTAACTTCGGTAAAGGATTTATAGATTATTGTATTTTAAAGTTTAACTGCTTGGCGAGGTTTTTGCAAAAAAAATCGGTAATGGAAATCAAACAAAACGCTTTGATGTTGTCAATTTCTGATAGCAGAAAGAGCTATGAACGTAATTATCATCGTAATATTAAACTCAAAAATTCTTCATATAGGGTCGGCCATCTGTTGGTTTCTTTGTTAGTTGCATTTTATTTATATACTTTCCAAATTGTGCAAATATAAATAAATAAGACTTTGAAACTTCTCATTTATGTGACATTAAAAAAAAAATAATCTGGTTACTTTTCCATTCATAGAACGATGCTGATAATGCACAGTGGTCCTAGCAAGGACGATGTGAACGATGGCGTGTCGAGACTGGCCTCAACTGCTTTTTTTTTCCGTAGTTAATCGATCCATGACTAAAATCGAGTAGTTTTGAACTTGATATATGTCGAGTTATGAGTGTTTAATAACCAAACCAGCAAAAGGTTCACCCTATATAAGGTTTAAGACTGAAAAATATTTAAAGCCCGTAAGGCATGGAGGTTGCTACATAGTTTCCACAAAGCAAAACATTGTATGTTTTGATAGGGTATACAAAACCATGCATAGTACCAATTTATTATCTACGATATATACTTTTCAGCTACTTTACTAATGAAAGTTTTGCGCTGCAGCTTGAAATTTTCACGCTGCCATGAAAAACTGCGTGAAAATTGCACTGTCCATGTAACCAGCAACGAACAGAGCCAAGACAATTGCCGTTAATTTAAAATTGTCGCCATGGCACGTTGCCACAAAATGTAACCTGACTAGATGGCAAACCAGTAATTATAGAGACTGCAACTGGCGCAGCTTCTTTCACCGTAGTACAAAAGTATCTGTGTGAGTTTGTTTTGAGTGTATTGTGTGTGGAATCAATTAAAAGTATTGCTACAGCTATGTTTGGGCAGATGACAAGTGTCAACAGCAACAACAACAACAACAACTACAACAACAAGTAGTAGTAGATGGCGACAAGCGATGAAGGCGCTTAAACAATGACAACAAATTCAGTGTATGGCTAAACGGGCAACGCGGCGTATGAGCAACCCACTTAGCTGCCAGCCAATGTAAGTGAAGTGAACGAATGAGAAGCAACAACTGCAACTCGCTATCTGCTAGATACGAAAGTATCTGCGCTATGTGTGTGTGTATCTGTGAATGCAGCGAAATTGTTTTCATGCGCGCCGCAGCTACAAAGTGGAGCAGTTTTTGAACAAAGCAATTCGCAAGATTAATCAAATACAGACACACACACACAGATACATAGCCACATGTGAGTATGGAAAACTGCTCCGAGTCTGCGGTCTGCGGCTATATGGCATACACATTGTAGCAGCCCGGCGCATAAACCACGCCAAGTGATTTGCGGCGTTGGAGTCTAAAGCAACAAAGCCATTGGCCATGGTAACAAGAAACAGCAGCCGCAGCAGCAGCAGCGCAGCAAATGAGAAGCAGCACAAGCAAATTTCAGACTTTCATTCGCGCGAAACGCGATGAAATTTCACCAAACAGCAGCAACAAGAATCAGTGCGCCGGCAATTGCAACTACAACTACAACTACTACTTACTATATAACTACTCACAAAAAAATACTCACACGCTGATATGAGTATGTACTCAGTAAGTAGTCTGTAATCAAATTAAGCGCTAGTTGAAGGTACATATGTGTATGTTCAAGCAACGGCTTAGTCAGCTCCTCGCAAAGGGGACCATGGCCAAATGACAATTATAAATATCCTTTTAACTATCCAACCATACAAGTGTTATACTTAAAAAAAATATTCCTAAGTCCTAAGTAAAACTTGGTGTCAAAAACAACATTATTTTTTTCACAAAAAAAGGACAAAGCTAGGAATTTTGTCTTGGGGGGATATGGTCGAAGTTTATATACTATATATCAGAGCTTGTAAAAAACCTTAAAACCATTGTTCGAACTTTTGGGGGACGAAGTCCGCACCCGAAAAGGAGGACTAGAATAAAGTCAGCATGTTAAATTTGTTAAAACCATTTTGTACATCTTTTGAAAAACTGTTAGGGGGGCTGTACACAACTGACTACGCCCTTGACTTCAAGTAATCAAAAAGGCATACATAAATATTATAAAAGTAAAAAAACTAGCGCTTGCTTCATGCCTCACTTGCAACAACAACAACAAAAGCTTACAACACCTTTGCTGCCTTTTCTTTTTATTTTAAAAACAATTATTTCTACAAGTATCTGAGTTACAATATAACTTATAGCCAACTATTTTTCACTCATTTATTATTATTATTTTTTTTTTTTTGGTTTTGTTATTAATAATTTCCGCATACTGCACCCAAAGAGATCTCAAACGAAATAAAATAAAGAGCGAAAAAAATACTACAAAGTAACTACGACGAAAGTTTTGCCGTTGCTTTCTTCGAATGTTTCTTCTTCTTGTTCTTCTAATGGCCAAATAAAACGAAATACACTTTACTTTTCTTTGAAAATGTTGCAACGCTTTTGTGGGCAAATGGAGCTATGGCAATGGTTTATTATTATTGGCAGGTTGGTAATAGGTTAAGTGGAATCAGCTTTGGAAAAAATGAAAATAGCAGGCAATGCAGAAATTCAACTTGGCACAAATGGATTTAAAC
Source organism: Chymomyza amoena (assembly GCA_037043745.1). Classification (NCBI taxonomy): domain Eukaryota; kingdom Metazoa; phylum Arthropoda; class Insecta; order Diptera; family Drosophilidae; genus Chymomyza; species Chymomyza amoena. The sequence goes on along the minus strand of JBAMAX010002807.1, from coordinate 48,606 downwards.
TGCCTCAGCTGTAATAACTTAAAATGTTGTGTATAAAAAGACTTAAAGATTTGTGTGAGGTTCGAATTTCGAAAATTAAAGAGTGTACACCAGAATTAATTAGGAAACTAATGGAAAACTAGTAAGAAATTCCTTATAAAGTTTTGCTATCTTACTCCTTGATCTTCTATGCAAACTGTTAAATTTTTTTTTGAAACTGGGACTATCGGCTTTTCCCTTTCCATAATCTTAACTAATGGAAATTTCTTGAATGTTGTAATTTTTAGTTATTGACTTATATGTGCATTTGAACGATCACTAAAAATATAATTAGCCGATACCAAATCATTTTAAAATCGCAGTTTGTACTTGTCCCGAAATCTACAAAATAAGTGAAAATTAAAATTGAAATGAAATGAAAATTCACTACAAAAAAGTTGGAATTTAAAAAATTATCTGTTATCTTTTCTTTAATTAAGCTCTCAATGTTGAGTCTACGCAACAACCTTCATTAATTATGCAATATCTTTATAGTTAATCGAATCCCCGATCATTTATTTTTACATTGAACAATCTTATATGCAATTTGTAAATTCATTTCAGAATATCTTCCACATAAAAATTATTTTAAGCAGATTAGCATTCTAACAAAATATTCAAATTTTTTCCATATCATCGCATATTAGACACCCAAAATTGTTGTTTTTAAATGTATTAGGCCATCTTACCTTCAAATAAAGTTAATCCTTTAGCGTTTTTGTAATCCTTTTTCGATTTGCAAAAAAGTCGGCGAAAAATGGCACAGCAGCTGAGGTTGATCACACGACTTTATTCGTATCTAGTGTATCAAATTTTGTCTCCAATGCGCACAATTTAAACCATAAACAATTTCAAATAATCGTTAGGACTTCTTTACTTATTTTATTATTTCTGATATCTTCTGTTTAATTGGTTTGTTTTTTGATTGATTTCTTCACAATTAGCACTGAAACACTTTGGAATAGACGCGGATTAGACGACGCGAACAACTTGAAACTAAAGGACGCAGTGCGCTCGACTTCAACTCAAAGCAGAAGAAGCAGAAGCAGCGTCACACACACCAGACCAGACCAGACCAAACCAAACCAGACGCTACACGTCGCACACAAAGTTGAAATGAAAATGCGGCCCGACCATATAGCTAACCAAGATTTTATATCGCGTGAAAGTTTTGACCCCTTTCTGTATGCGCTGCTCGCTAAGCGAATGGCTCTGCGAAAGAGTTGCTGTTTACCGACTCTCAAGCTTCCAAACTCTCTTGCAATTTGGAGAGAGAGAGAGAGACAGACCAGATACGCCTGTAGCTGTAAAATGCAAAATATGCCGTTTTGGGCTATACTATAGCGGCTTTTGATAACTCACTCTCTCTCTCTCTCTCTCTCTCTGAATGTCTCTTTCCTCGCTCAAGACTTGTTGAGGCAACTTTTCATTTCAGTTGTTCGGTTGAGTGCCTGAAATGCCTTATGGGCTCCAACCTAGGAGCTGGCTCTGGAGGTCTCTCTTTTGTTTTTCGCAAGCTTTTTCATTGTTTTTGTTTTTGTTGTGTCAAGGTAACTTGTGACGTCGTCTGCGGTTGCCTAATTTTCGTTGTTATTCATAAAGGGACGTCTCTGATTCACCCAACTAACGGTAGTTGGGACTCTGAAGTGGTTTTTAATGGTGTCATCGTTGTTGTTGTTGTGCGCGTGCTCGGCATAGACATCGTATGCGATAGCGACATGGACATTAGCCCGTTGCCATCGTCGTCATCCAATTAGCCACGCTTATTATTCTGGGCTGCGCATTGGAAAATTAAATCATTACTACTTTGCCGTTGAATTATGCAATTCGTTACTAAATGATATAATGTCTAAATATTTATACGCACAAAAAACAAACAAATTTGTTAGCGCTTTGATCACTGAATGGTTTTATTAACTGATTATAATAATGCTGATAGGGTATGGTATAGGGCGACAGTAGAAAGCTACCGAAAATCACTTAATAAGCTGATTTAGATTTAGAAGATACATGCATAATATATGCAGTGGAATTCAAACAAAATTATCTTAAAGTGTATGAGCTCCATGCTTATAATGGTTGCTATGATTTCAATCAATTTTTGTGACAAACTATGAGTTTAAATGTTTGTATGCCCTGTATCATAAGGTTGAAGATTGATATACTGGAATAATTTTTATATCTTAATTTTATATATCTTATTATAGATAACTTACATTAAGCAAGGCTAGCGAAACCTCCAAGAGGGTGCCGGTTGGGCAATGGACTGTGCACCGAAGTCAGGCACTTGTCCTGCCGAATCCGAATGGTGCTGCTACGTTGAAGCCATGGCCAGAGGTGCCTGGCAGAAGAACAAAATGCAACCAAACCAACTGGAGTCCTCTAAGGAAACAACTAGGGCTGGGATGTTAGCCCAAACGAAGGTGAAAAGCGTGACTGTTAGCACCTGCGGTCACACCTCTGTAGTGGTTGAGGCAGGCCAGGACAGTTGTACATCACTGCCACAACAACAACAACGGTAACCGATGCCAAATTGTTGCATGGTTCTACAGTCCTTGAAAACGCAGACTGGAAGTGTAGGGAGACAAAGGCCAAAGAGACTCTGGGCTCTCTATGCGCATCCAGACTGAAATATCTAAGAAAACCCGGGCTTACCTCACTGAAAGAGGCAGCCGACAGGGCACCTTAAAATCTTTTGGCGTTCGCCAAGCATACGCGCATACCTCCGGTTCCACTAAGGACTATTGAGTCTATGTAACTTAACATAAGGCAAATTGGATAAGCCACTCATGTGGATAACATTGTTAACATTTCTTTTCTTGCTTACTTTTTGGGTAATCAAACCATAAATTCTAATTTATGTTCCGAAAGCGGCTTTTTACATTTCCTGTGAAAAGTCAAGTCGTTCGGATAGATCACTTCCAGTAGATAAAATTAAATTTTGTGTCAAACAGCCGAATAGATTAACTGGTGTGTATTTTAGCTTGGGCTCTTATTAGAAAACAAGTTCGTTGCCTAAGTCTTATATTTCGCAATCAGCATCCATTAAGGAACACTAACGTGGAATCTCTGTTCATAAAGGCATAAAGTGTACGAATCGGAACATTTAACTTCTTGTTTGTCGCATTGATTTGATCGCAAACATTTAGTTTTTGTTAAAAGGAATCCCGAGACATTTTATATTTGGTTCCTATTTAACTTGTACAACTTAAATGAGGGATTTCATTTAAGTTTAGGGAATCTAAATGTCTTTAGATTGTTTAATAAAATATTGTTGAGTATTTTCCACTTTAAAAAATACGTGATAAAGGATACAAAAGCTAGTTGTAATACGCCTTTATAAGGTAGAAAAACACGCTGTTGGAAGGGTAAACTGTCTTACTTAGGGTGAACTCTGGGACGATTTTCCACGCCAAGGCGACGTAATGAAAGTAAAGAAGCTTTTTTTTTGCGATTGCCTATAAAGTCTGTTTGTTGCCTAAGTCTTTTCATTTCGGATGTAAAGGTCTCAGGGCTATAAACATTTAAGGATTAATGTTAAAAAAACATACATATACTTTTTATAAAATCATTTCATCAGCTTGAACAATCCGCTTTGATGATGAAACTCAACAACTATTTGCTGGAAAAAGTTCAAAACTGTCTTACCATACCTCTAAAATATGCACGGTAAATAAGAAAAGGAAAAAAACTTAAAGCCGCCACAACGGCAACAAAAACAATCTTCGGCAATTTACGAGAAGTCAATCTTCAACAGCAACTAATTTGAGCCTATCATGTGCATGACTTTCATATGTGCGCGTTTGCAAAGGTGTGTATCTGTGAGAGTATCTGAGTGTATCTGTGTGAGCTGGCGGATTTACCATGTACGCATGTGCCTTTTGCCAGCCAAGCGATGACAAAATTATTCATACATATATTGTAGTATACCCAAAGACGTTATTGAGGCACACCCGCAAAAGAAATCGAAAGTTCCGTGTCTGCATTTGCTTTGGTTTTCAGTTACATATAAAAGGCATTGGGCACTGTCGCTTTTTTGGATCCGGTGTGATTCACACGAAGCTCGCATGGCACACACAATAATAATGATAATAACCATAAGTTGCATGCCGGGTTATCCTAAGTTACACCAAGTAGAGCCGCTGGTTGACGCTTTTAATTTGAACTTTATCATCAGTTACGCTGACTACCTCAAGCGAAATGGAATTGGGTCAGGGACGTGCTCGGCATGCTAATCGAATTACTTATGTGACGCATTTACATTTGCGTAGTTCGTTTCTAGAGGTGTCTATGCGGGCATCTTTTGTTATTGTTGGTGTCGACCCAAACATGTTTTCTGTTATGACAGTCTTCGAGAACTTGAATTAATGTAGGGCAGAAGTTGATTTCTCTTTCATTTCAATAAAGATTACACAAGCCTCATTATAAGAAGTGGATCTCGCTTTCAATTCATTGAAGATTACACAGAGATTATTATTATTATTATAATTTTTTTTAAATATAGAGTTTATTTTTAATTTGCATAATTAACGTAATACCTAAAGCGAAGGATTCATATAAGGCGTCAGCTGTGTGGTACGTAACGACATCCTGTCAACTTTAAAAATTAATCTGCTACCACAGTTCTAACATCGAAACTTTCTTAAAACAAATCCACAACAATTACTAATTTTTGTAGATGCTTTGGTGGTCTCCGTGTGTTGGCTACGTCTTATATAAGAAAATTACGATTGCTGACTTACCCGTTTATTTCAAAACACATTTCTTCTCTAAAATATTCAATATTCTAGATAAATGCAGCCAACCCAAAATCTCAAAAATTATTTTCACCATGGTATGATAAGAATCAAGATCGTGGGCCTAGCTGGAATTTTATTACAAAACCATTTTAATATTTAATCCCTTTGTCTTATGATCCATAACAAATCCCTCCCGATACGTTGTTGGTTGATATAACTTGTGTTTTTTTGATTTCGATTATTATTATTTATTATTTTCACTTCGAAGTACGAGGTGTGTTCAAAAAGTAAGGCGACTTTTCAAATTTCGCGGGCAACCTATTTTCGATTATCGATTTTTTTGTTTTGTTGTTTTGGTACACTCTTCCCAAACATCTGTACCAAATTTAAAGTGAATGGCATTTTTTGTTTGGTTGTGAGAGGCGTAAAGGTTATAAGTGTTTTGATAAATATCAATGAAATTCTTTATTCCTGTGAAAGTACATTCGATGCCATTATGTATGGAACTCGATTTTTTATGCATCGCCACCACCGGAGCGCTTGCAGAAGTCCAGACGCTTTTAAAACAATTTCACGTTCAATTTTCGTACGAAGTTCATTAATCGTCGCTAGCTTGTTGGCATAGACTATAGACTTGACGTAGCCCCACAGGAAGTAGTCTAACGGCTTCAAATCGCACGACCGAGTCGGCCAATTGACTGGGCATTTCGAGAAACTTCGTATTCAATAAATCAATTGTGACATTCGCTGTGTGGCTTGTGGCGCCCTCCTGTTGAAACCACATATTTTCCAAGTCCATATCATCCAATTAGGAATCCGTCTATATCAAAATATTCGGTTATCATTGAGCGATAGCGACTCCCATTCACAGTAACGTGCCGGTACGGCCCAATGAAACCGCCGGGATACAATTGTGACTCATGGAGTACGTGTGGATTGCTGCCTGACTAATAACGCACATTTTGCTTATTGACGAAGCCATTTAGCCAGAAATGAGCCTCATCGCTGAAGATGATTTTTCGAAAAAAGTGTTGCTCAGCCCAATTTACGAACATACAACGCGTCGTTTGCTGTCCCTACTCTACTTTTGTAGCGTCCCTATTGAAAAACCCGATATATATCAGAGCTCGAAAAAACTGTTAACCCAATTTCACAACATTTAAGAAAGAGTTCCGGACGCAAAAAAACCCCGTGGATCGGCCGCTAATGTGCGTTAGGGTACATTAGATTTGTACAATGTATGTAACAAAGGAAGCCGAAGAGAGTTGCATACCCTACCAGAGTATACGTGGAAAAAACCAGATGCTTTGCATGTAGTGTTAAAACCAAGTTTGAGGTAGGCTTTATGGTCATAGATCCCTAAATTACATCAACTACGATCAGGCTAACTAAAGAAATTGATACAGACATCCGTACAAACAGCTAGATCTCAGATATTTAAGAGGTGTAATATCAAGTAAAACAATTTGACTAATTTTTTGAAACGCTTCAAAATCCATTTTGGTCCCCATAGCTACGCTCACTCAAAAATAAGTTTCCAAGGAAAAGTTGTATCTTAAACTCGCCCGCACGCCATTTTAGCAATCGCCATTTTTAACCAAAACTTTTAAAAACAAATTTCTGTATTTTAACACCCTGCCCCTTGGATGAATATGGTTTAGTTAAAAGTATCCGCTCAATAAAGGCAAAACGCCAATACTTACCGGCCTAAATTAATCATCTAAAACCTCAAAGTATATTTATTTGCGAATTACGCCCAACTTGCATATAAATAGGCGCAGCTCTTCAAACTGTACCCCTCTCAATGACAGAGACACGCCTGTTGCTTGGCGGTTATTTGCAATTTTTTTCAAGATTGAGATTTTTGCAAGTGAAAGTGATATATAGTATGGTGCATGATTCATTTCGCGATCTTATGCATAAACCAATAATTAAATATTATTTGAGCAGCTAGCCAAACATAGCAAAGGGCGCACCTTCCAAAAGCCATATTAATTCAACATATACAGTATGATGTCAAGCTCGAAACACTCTTGGAGGAGTAGCTTGCCAAAAATGGACAGTGCTGAAAAATGTCAACAAAATTTCACCTTACATACTCTGAAATTATCTAATACACAGTTTCTGCGATATCTTTGGCCATTCCCTACTGACATCCAAAAGTTCATTGTCTTTAACTGTGATTTAGGGTCGTCCATTTAAGACCCGTTGGCGACAAACTGACAAAGTCAAAGCAAAAGAAAAAGATATCAAAAAGTATAAGTAAAAAAATGGACCGAAGCTCGAGTCTTGCAGACAAAAGAAAATGAAAGTAACCTGCTTGGGGCTTTCATTGTACTGAGACGGAGTCAGAGTCGGAGCTGGAGCTGGAGCCAGGTGAAGTGCTCAATGCACTCAACTGGCCCTTGCATAATTATTGAGTTCGTTTGGGCGAGCTCTTTGTCAAAAGATACTTTAAGCTTTTTTGTTTATAGACAATAAAGGTTTAAATTGTGCACCGTTACAACTGCACTGCTTTAAAAAGAGTGCAAAACGTTTATTTCGAACATCACATAATCACAAATAATAGATGAACTCTTTACAACAAGTGTTTTACCGTTTTATTTTTACACTATAACATTAATGAGTGAAAGATTTTAAGATCCTCAAGCTCGTCTCGCGATTTAGCTCTCTACGCTTGAAGATTCTCAGGATTCGCGATGAAGATGATGATATGTACTTAATACCAAGTCGTTTTTAACTAAACACATCTAAACAACTTTATTAAAAAAAAAAAAAACAACATTTCCAAATAGTGAAGATGCATATTCAAAATCAGTGGTCTGTGAAAAATACGTTACATCCATTTTACGATCGCTTATTTCATCCTCACTGGTTTTCTTAATAACCAAAACTGGCGCATATAGTGTGATGATAACATAAAAGTCTTCCATGAACTTCTGATAAAACTTTTTGGTGCGATGATTTTTTTTATACCTTGTACCGTATGGTACAAAGCATCATTAAGTCGGAGAACCTCAAAGTTACCTAAAATATGATCAGGGTGACTAGAGAAGTCGATAAACCGATGTCCATTCGTATGAACGGGGCAACCAAACTTTCAGATTAGATACCTCATTGTTCCATAGGTGAAATATTTTTTTATTATTTCGAATTCGCGTTTATATCATATAGCCTCTATAGGAATTGTCCCAGAGGAGCTCGAAAAAACTAAAAGTATTATATGCCTAATTCATTTGTTTATGAATATATCGTAACCAAATTTTGTGGTTAGAAGTTTTTTTGTGTTCTCCACCACTAACTATATGATACAGCCCTCATAGGACCGATCGGTCAAAAATATGCGTTAAATGCAAAATTCTTTTTCTTTCGTGTGTTTATAACTAAAATTGGCAAATAAATATCTTTTTGAGCTCTGAAATAATCACCGGATTTGACTGCAATCTAGTGATACAGGGTATCCCAAAGTCTTGTTAGCCCGCCGCGTAGTGGTTAATGAAAAAAAGAAAAGTTAATAATAATTTCGAAAAGAATTTTTGAAATAGTTTAACATTTTATTTTTCATTAGAGACTTACTCTTAATTTTGTTTTTGTTTTTTTATTATGCTAAGTTCTTTAAATTGAGCCCAATAATCAAGTTTTTATTGTCATAATTTACAAAAATTTTGAAATATGAACTTGGTCATGAATTTAATAAATAAAATTTAAAAACGCAAAAAATCGTAATTTAAAAATTTTGTTATTTGGTTTACATAAATTGAGATTGTTTGGAAATAATAATACTTGCTCCTGTTTAATTTTAAGCATTACTTTTTTATCTTATTTTAAAACTATTAATCTTATTTTAAGAACTTGTAAGTTCGAGAGTTTTTGGTATTTCCGTTAGAATTTGTAGCATTGTTTAAATTTATTTTTGTTTATTTTGAGAATTATGGTTTGGTTACATTAAAAACTGAAATCACCAATACCAGAATCTAAATCTAATATTATATTTTTCTTATATTTCTTAGTAAACGACTTCTACGACATGTACCATTGGATTTAACCAAATTATGTAAGAGGAGACGTGAAAGACAACATGATGGCCCGACGAGATCTGCATTTGAGTTTAAGGAAATGCATTATTATGGTTTTTATTAAATTATCAAAATCCTATCAATACTTTTTTTATGTTGATCTCACACTTTTCAACAATTATACGTATTTTCATGAATTAAGAAAAATTGATAGGGGCCCGGATCCGAGATTTCCCCCGGGGCCGGATATTCTGTCTACGGCCCTGACCACATGTTATAGTCTGTTACATAAGAGCGTGTTCACTGTTACACGTAGATAAAAAATCAGAGCGTCCTGTTGCTTTTTCTATGACATAGAGGGCACCTCAGTCCATCATGCTTTTTGTAAAAAGTCAGCTGTCTGTCAAATTTAGTCTTCAATTGAGCGGTTTTTCGAAATGTGTGCTGTTTACGCCTCTCGCTTTGAGGCAATTTTTCATTGTTTGCATGAAAAAGGACCCAAATTAACGCAAACTGCTGCTGCGAAATATACATATTGGAAAGTCGAAACAGTTCGTTAGCAAGTGGATAAATCGCTATAAAAAGGTCGGTAACGTTGATGATTTTCCTGATCGTGGAAGTGCAAGCAAAGTCTCAAAAAAAGACGAAAAAAAGATTCTCGCATTTTTCTCGAAAGATCCAACTTTGACTTTACGTGAAACTGCTGTGAAATTGAAAGCGAAAGGTGTTGACAAATCTTAATAAACTGAAATATCGCAGTTCTTTGGAAAAACCAATGTTGAGTGCAAAACACGTTGAAAAACGAGTGGAATGGGCAAAACGGAGTTCGCACTTTAGATTGGCCATTTCAGGCACCGGATGCAAATCCCATAGAACATTTGTGGGCTCTGATGAAAATGCAGCTTCGCAGACGGAAGCCATGTAATTTAGATCAACTTTCTCGACAAGTTCGGAAAATTTGGAGGTCTTTTCCAGTAGAATATGCAGAAAAACTAGTGGAAAGAATGCCCCGACGGTGCCAGGTCATAATTGACAATGCAGGAGATTGGACTTGCTACTGAGGTATTTGCATTGAGTATTGACGACCAAATTATCAATAAATTTGCGAATTTTCGAAAAATCAATTATTGTTATTATTTAACAGTGACCACGCTCTTATGTAACAGACTGTATATATATCAAAACAGGCATTACTACTAAGAATTGCGATTAAGCCACGAGCTATGAACTACTAGTTCTCATAAAGCATTTAAATGATAAAGGGAAGAATTTAATTTCGGCTTCATTAATACCTAAATAATGTAGAGTCACCAAATTCGGTATGTAGACTAACGTGAGCCTAATAAATAAGGAATAAAAACCCTTTTCTATATCTTTTTGGCTTATTTATTTAAATACGCATACAAAATTGTAATACATGAAATTACTTTTTTAGAAAAAGTGGGTTAAGGGGCTCCAACTTCTTCTAAGCTATCTAATAAGTATCTGTAATATAGTTAATTGGGGTTTGGTGGCTTTGCGTTGATTCTCTTGAGGAAACGTTTGGCGGTTGTCCTGAATTGCCCACCAACTTAATCCAGAAGAAAATGCTGGCTTAAATGTAGCTTTTGGTGGTCGAAAATTATGAAATTTGTTGGTTACATGGTGTTTTAAGCAGCTTCGATCTTTTCAGATCGTAATCTATTGCATAAGTCCTAAGTAGTAACCGTTAAAAGAGATCTATAATAGTTTTCCAATTTTTGTTTGCTTTTGATTGAAAACAAAATTTCAAATAAAATTTCTAGGTAAACAAAGAAATACAAAAATACAAAAAAAAAAAAAAGAAAGAAAACCAAACACAATTCGTTTAACACCTTTGCTTAGGAGACACACTTTAAAATTGACTCTAAAATGTGATGTGAGTGATGTGAGATCTTTCAATTTGGTCAAACTAATCCCACAAATATTTTCACTTTCGTTCGATGGCTGCTCCAAAAATATGCAAATTAGTCGAACTGTCGATGACAACTGATGGTGTTCAAATGCCGCGAGTGAGCAAAAACAAAATCTGGCCTATAGATGGCCAATATAAGTATTTGCTATATAAGCAGCAGACGTTTGTTGGTCTTTTAGGTTTTTTTTTTTTTGGCTTATTATTGGATTTTGGCATATGAAAGAGAAATTGAGCGCCCAAGTTATATGTTAATTGATTGAACACAAGAAGCAGAGATTGGTAATAATGCAGAAGTTTATATATAATATATGGATGATAAATATTTTAATAATGCGAAAACTAAAATATGTAGGTATGTGTTTTTTGCTTTCTAGTTGGCAAATGTTGCGCAACTTACAAAACTTGAACTTACCATAATATATAGATTTCCATTAATCAAAAACTAAATCACCATTTTGACATTGCTAAGAATGAGCTCTGCATAAAAGTGAAATGATTGTATAGTAAAAGTTTTGACAGCCATTTAACAGCAAATATATTTTGTGTAATTAATTTGAAATTGCCAAAAAGCGAAATGGCTTAAATATAATGCATTTAAATGTCGCTTTTTTTAGCTCTGCATCAGCTGTAACTAAATTTTAATGCCTAAAATAGATACCTGAACTTTTGACTGTTGCTGCACAGTGGTTAAATTTGATATTTTTGCTTTGAGAAAAATCTTAATCGTGTGCAACACTGGCTAATTTGAGGCCAGTTTAATAAGTCGGTAACTTTTGGAATAGAATATATTTTTTCGGGCAATTGGGCGCAAAGTTTTAAAAAGTTGCAACATTTAAATTAAAAATAAAATTATAAGCGTTTGTGTAAAAACGCGCCTTTTGTTTTGAGTTTGATTATTTTTTTTCCATTTTAAAAACAAAATTTGGAGATTGACTTGACTCTTAAATTTACAATTTAAAATTGTTTTTAATAAATTTATAATTTCTTACTTTTATTTTAATAAAATAACAAGAGTATTTTTGAATTTGGGTGGGAAAAACTCATAAAAATATATATTTTTTTTATAATTATTAGGTAATAGTTATTCTTTAGTTAATCCTTGATTTTTACGATGATTGCAACCTTGGTTCGGCGTTAGTTAGCTTATAAATGCTTAATTTAAAAAACGCGTCATAAACTTTTTTATTTAAGACTAGGGGCCGCAAGCGGCTCAGGGGGCCCACTTGAAATTAAATTACTTCTTTATTCTTCTCATACCTCTTCTTTGATGTTTTCCGCATCTGTTCTCGCTTGCGCACCTCCTTCATTTCCTCTTCAGTCAAATTCAACTTCTTTCTTTTTTTTACCCATTAAAGCTTAATTCCTTACTTTATAAAAACACGAAAAAAAATCATGAGAAACAAATATCTTCTGCTATTCACACAACATGTTCTACACTTTCAAAAAGATGAGAAAAAGAAAACTTTTTTATATAATAGAGGAATATCTATCTATATTAACGCTAATAAATATTTTGTTATTCTATACGACCGAAAAATCGAAAATGGCTTTGAAAACCATCGGTTATAAAATATGTTTCGAGTGCTGGCATAAAAATGGAATGTTAATGTGGCAATTTAAGAATCTATGATGGCTCCGAAAATTATTAATTTATGTATTTATTATTAAATTATGTCATTGCAAGAACACAGCTTTTAGGTATTCACGGTTTCTACTGAGTTGAGTAGTTAAAAAGATGCGAAAAACGTCAATTGAGCATGAACGGACTTCGATGTTAGTTTACAAGTTGAGTTTGTGTTTCTTCTTTGTCGATATTGTTTAAAGATCTCAATTTTTTAACTTCTGTTTTTCTTTTGTTACACAATAAGTTTCGAGTAAAATCGATTTGTCGCAACAACTTAATAATTAAATGCACAGATATTAGTTGTGTTCTTGTATATGCAAATTTAAAAAACATCAAGAAAAAAAAACATATTTAAAAGAAAAAATCGATCCCAATAATCTTGCAATAGATTATAAGCATAACAAAGGTAATCTGTTAAACTATTTCGTTTAGCAATTCTAACAAGAATAATATTTACATCATATTTGTTATATTTTTCCCACTGTGTATGTCAGTGTTTGTATTTGTTGTTGTGGACCTCGTTGTCATTAGGCAACGCGAGAGGTTACTTAATGACCCTAAGCCAAAAAATACGAAAGATATGTTCAAGTTGTGAACTATGAAAAAGAAAGAAAAACGAAACGAAAAGAGAAGAGAAGAACGGCGGAGAAAGCCCAAAAGACAAAAATCAAACGAACTGCAACAATTCGCTAACTGAATAAGAAAACAACAAAAACAATATGAACAAAGCATTTTTACACCATACACAGGTGAAATATATATGTATATGTGCATATACATACATACATAGATATTTTTTACCTGTATGTAAATGCGTTTGGGTGATTACTTTCGATTGTGCTGTTAAAAAAAAGTCTGTTTGTTGTTTTGGCCATTTCTAACTCTTTTTTTTATTTTTTTTAATGAACAAAATTAAATACTCGGTGCAATCTAAATTGTTCACGCTGCTTAGTTTGATGGATTAGTGCATTCATAAATTTAAGTGAAAACTCAAATACTAAAAGATTTAACTTTCAGCTTCAATCAGTCGTAGATTGCAAAAGTAATTTAAGGTTATTTATATATTTGCTTTTTTTGCCATATTGTTTGACTTACCTTACTTACTTTTTTTCAAATACAAAAATTTTTTAGTTTAATTTAATTAAATTTAATTAGATGATAAAAAATTAATAATAAATCTTGAGGCAACCGTCTTACTGTGGAAGTGAGAAAAGTCAGCTGATTGTACGTCGTTTTTTTTTTCATTTGCGGCGGGACAAATAAGCTAAGTTTGAGGATGTTAGCCCATATACTGATTTAATATTAACCATTTTTTTTTTGTTTTGTCCTATTGTCCTGTGTATTGCTTATGTGTCATTTTGGATGTGTCCTAACAAAAGTAACAACGGATCACAGAGGTTTAAATGCAATTTGAATAACCAAAATGTTTAGAACACTGACAAACTAACTAACCTCTTTTGCCACATTTTGCTACAATAAAAAATATTTGGGTTTCTTTAGGATAAATTTAAATTTTGAAATGCAACGCTGTTTGGCGTTTAGAAGAAGAATAACATTTTGAATTTATTTCGCACAAATTAAAAAAGCTTTAGTCTAACAAACCAAATTTTACAAGTCTTCTAAGAAGTCCGAAATATGTGTGCAAATCGATTTCAACTCAATAGCTTAAATAACAACAAAGTTTGGTGCATATCGGTCATCGTCTTGGGGGCTTAAAAAATACATAAGCACGAAATTTGGTGCAAATATCTTAATTTTTGGATGTTTATGTCAAAAAAGTAGCACAAAAACAAAAGCAAAAGCTTTTCAAAAATTGATTTTGTGATGAAATCATTTTGTAAGAGTGCTGATTGTGAATTTTTATTCAAATTGGATGAATATTTTAGTTGCCTCTCAAAGTGGAGTATTTATTTATTTTTTGGATAAAAGTTCGAGATTAACTACGCCACATATCCATATTCATATAAAATTTCTATAAAAAGGTACATGAAATACATTAAAAAGAAAAAAAATGAAATAAATGATGATATCTTTTCTGGTATTTTCAATACTGTTGAGGAAAAAAATATGGAAAAGTTTGATACCTTAAAAGGCAAACTAAATCTAATTTACTCCAAAATCAAAAAGTACACTGGACGCTAATCACCGCTGAATAAAATTTATTAATAAACTCGAAATCCCGCTAAAAGCGGTTACACTCATTGAAAATTTTGCAGAACAACCTCAGACGTCTACGCACCGAAACAGAGAAAGATCCACAAAATGTTTGAATGAGTGTTCAAATTTTACTCGAAAGAGAAATATCATCTATCGGAGGCTCCATCAATAAAGTACACGAAGGACTATGAAAAAATAAGTTCGCATCAGAGAGTACTAAATTTAGGAGTTGCAGAGATGTCGAGTTTATGTTTTTTTTCTTGTTAAGGCATGGATAATTTGAATTCAAAGGTATTTTAAAAGAAATTATGGAAATCTACGTATGTATATTTTTAATTGGTCCTCTATATACTGTCGGGAAAACGTGCTAACCAACATATAACACGAAAGCTTTATCGCTATGAAGGTTTTTATGGGTAAAGTTGTTCTTCTTGTGTTTTTATTTTGTTTGATGGCTTGTTGCCTGGTCACGCTCAACTTTTCAAATCCAGCCCTTATCTCAAATGGGCGTTGGTGGGATTTTTGTCTCTGTTATGGTAAAAAGGTGAATCCACGTCCAGTCGATAGAACCGTTCCTGATCCAAAAATTCTTTGGTCTAGCACTTGCAAAATCTGGGCGTGCTCATAGGCTAGTTACCGAAACACGAGCTGAGCAAGGTTCCTGTTGTATAATACACTGCTTGAATTGACACCCAAAAAGTTATGCGGGAGTCCCAGGTCGTGGACTGTTGTCATCATCATCATCAATCAATCATCAAGCTCGGTAATAATATCGTTCCGACAGATTACCACCGCTTATATCGGAACCAAAAAAATAGCTCAGAGTCGGAAATTACAGAATACGAAACCCGGAAAATGTGAATTTAATATCGCAACCAGCGAACAAAAACTATCCAAAAAGTTATTCGGCCAAAAGTTTTGCAATGCAGATGTTGTTCAGAAAGATGGTTCGTAGAACCAAAAACATTATTTGACTGTTTGGTCGGTCCTAGAGGGGCTATGCATCATACATCACCGGAGAAATCATAAAAACTCCCAACTGCCAAATTTGGTTCCTCTACATATATGTATATTATCATAAAATAACGAATTATCCATCTAATTTTTGATTTTTTTAATTTAAGAATGCTTCGTACCTACCCGACTCCAAAATTCACTTCATCATCGTAGTTCACCATTCAAGTTCGCTCCAGTTTATGCGATCGTTATTCGGTGAACACCACTAAGACTCCATTTCAACTGTATTTCTTAGTCTTGGTTTCTTAGACAGACAGACATTGACTCAGATGATCAAAATGTCGTAAAGCAAAAATCTCCTTACTATTCACAGATTTTAAGCTTGGTTGACATTTTTACCTTTAACTTCTACCGACATTAGCATAGGAAGCGACCAACGCCTCAGACTCCCAGAACCTCCTGCTATAGTAATTCCAATTATGCATTTTTTTATGTACATACGTAAATATGCATATATGTACATATGTTTATAAATGTACATAAAACTACCTTTGGCGTTGCTCATGGTATAATAATTATTATACCATGGGCGTTGCTATGGAATTTTCTGAAAAGTCCACATTGTTAATTGACTCGACTAAGCCAAAATTGCCGCCGCATATCTAAAAATGTTTAAATATCTCTGAAAATTACACAGGTACATATATTTTATTTAATATATGTATATTTAAAATATCTCTGAAAAGTACATATTTATATTTATGCATACATATCTACATACATATGTATGTATATATCGCTAACTTACAAGAAGATCTTCATAACTCAAAAATTCATTTCGCAGAAAACGCATTTAAAGTTTTCATCGGCCCCACAACTTCATACAAAAATCGTTGAAATAAATTCTCGATTCTCTTCTCACACGGAAAGTATTTTTGATATTAATATGAAATTTGTACACAACGCATAATCCACTTTTCGACAATCCACTTCCATTATAAAAAAATTGGCAATTTAATTAATTAGCCAAGTCACACACCATAAAAGCATGGCGCCATTTCTATGCAACAATCTGGCAACGTTGCTGCACAGCTGTTTGTTTCGCGCCAATATTGTGGATATTGTGAATGTATGTGTGTGCCTGTTTAATTGCAACTGAGAAATAGTTTTAAACTTTATATACATACATAGATTATTTTTACAAAAAAATTGACCCAGTAAAAATGAGCGAAGCGGTTGCTGCAATTGCCGAAAGTGCAGCCACAGCGGAAAATGAATCAGAAAAAGACGATTCAATGGAAAAGCTACAAGTCGACGAAGAAGATGTAAAGAACAACTCGTCCACGGCGGACGATTTTTTGGGTGGAAAAAGTTTGTTAGTGTCTGATAGCGAGGAAGAGGAACAACAAGAGGAAATCAAAGGAAAGAAAACATCACCAAAGAATAAAATCCAACAACTTTCGAAGCTAATTCAACCTGAAGTCGCTAAAGAAACAACACAAACTCTCAAGAACATTGCAGAAGTGATGTCTAATAGCAGTCAGGATGAAGCGACGCAAGCGTTTGCTAAAACGAAGATGTCCGCAGTTGTAGACTCAGATAGTGAAGTGGATTCGATGGCTACAAAAAGTAGTGGAACAATATTGACAACAGATCACAAGAAAATATCGCTTAGAAAATTAAGAAAACGCCTGCTGGATAGTGATGAAGAGCAGGAGGAAGATTTGGAATTTGCGGCGGCCGACACTGTAGGAAAGGTGCAGGAGCCCACATACAAAGCGGAGAATGAAATTACAACCAAAACTAACAAGATATCTTCAATAATTGACACGGACAGTGAGGAGGAAACTTTGCCATATAGAAGCCCTAAGGTAAACGTACAACATAATACACCTAAAGGAAAGGCAATAAAATTATTGCTCAGGAAAAAGACGCTACTATTAGAAAGTGATGAAAGCGAGAAGGAATACGCAGGCAATGAGGAACCAAGTGATATACTGAGCAAACTCAAAGGATTAGTGGACTCTGAATCGGAACACAGCACTGCCGATGAATCTGAAGATAATAAGGAGTCAGAGGAAGAACTGGCAACTAGTAACACTGTAGAGAAACCCAAAAAAGACAAGGCAGTAAGAGTAAGTACTTTAGAGCTATAAGGTTTTTCGAAAAAGTGAAAAAAAAGATTGAACGCATGTTAAATATGCATCTATTTTTTTAGGCTTCTGCAAAAAAAGCTCTGGACACCATGCAATCTATACAAAGTGAGCAGCAGCGCTTGCAGCGTGAAGTCAACATTACCGTACCTTATCATCAGCCTAAGCCACGCACTTTGCAGGAGTTTCTCAATCGGCGCACCATCAACAGACCTCTAGCAACCGCTATGGCTGGTGGCAGTCCCATGCCGGTCAAACAGCCGAGGCAATCGTTGGGGCTTCGCATGAATAGAGAAGAATTAGAGGCATACGCGTAAGTAGTTATTTTTGAGATTCCAACAATTATAACTTGCATTACTGAACTTGTAGCAAGCTAATGGAAGACCGCGCTAAAGAAGCAACTGAATTTTATAAGTCTGAATCTGAGGATGACGAATCAGTGGAGCGAAATGAAAATCCTGGTGCTATAGATAATGGTAGGGAAGAAAGTGGGCCGACTTTTGAACAACCGGCAGAACAAAATGGGGCTAAAGAGTATGTTGATGCCGACGTACAGCAATCAGAAAGCAACTCCGAAGAACTTGAATATTTAGGAGATACTGCTGCCTTGGGAAGTCTTCAATTCAAGGATGCAGAAACTGCGAAAGAGACAGTTTTGCCTAAAACGGATATTCTTATAACCGAAGTGGTGGAATTACCCAAATTG
The DNA here is from genome assembly GCA_037043745.1 of Chymomyza amoena. Classification (NCBI taxonomy): domain Eukaryota; kingdom Metazoa; phylum Arthropoda; class Insecta; order Diptera; family Drosophilidae; genus Chymomyza; species Chymomyza amoena. Next base: position 30,303 of record JBAMAX010002807.1, on the reverse strand, counting down.
GATTTAAGTGCCCTAAATATATCTCCTCCTTCAAAAGCAGTTACTCCACGCGTTAGCGAGGCCATTAGGCAGCTTAAATTGGAGAAAGCAACCGATGAGAGTCCATCTCTCAAAGGCGATGCCAACATGGTCATCGATTTGGAAACTGGCGATATGTTTGCAAAAAAACCAACTGGAGTGGATAACTTGCTTAAGCGACTAATGAAAACGCGTGAACCAAAAAAGAGCAAAACTATAGAAACAGTCAAGTGAGTAATTTAAATTTAAATCTGTTAACTGCCAAGTTGCTTCTCTTCCTGGTATTGCCGTAAAATAAATGAAATATTATAGTTTGCAGAGCTAATTTGAATTTTAATTCCAGCATTCTATCCACGGCACATGGAAAACTGGAGCTATCTAAAGTCAACATACATTTGCATGAAGAGGAACTTGTCAAAAAGGATCAGAAACCTGGCGCCGCTTACATTAAAGTGCAACAGCAGCTTAAATCGCTTATAAAACAGAAACGTATGGAGGACTTGAAAAAGAAGCAAGCGGAGGAAATCGAGCATAACAAATGCTTGGGCGACGAATTTGAGGAGGAAGATGAGTTTATGGACATAGATGAAGAAGAGTACGAACCAGATGAAAAACCAAGCAACAATGAGCTGAAAGTCAATGAAGATGAAGAAATAGAGGAGGAACAATCACAACTGGCAGGCAAATCTGATGCAGAGGAGGAAGACTCGAGCAATTCAGATGAAGCGGAAGAAATCAGTGCAGGTGATGAGCAAAGCGAGCCAGAATCCGAGCATACAGAGAGTATACGTAAAAATCGCATAATTCGCGCTTTTCAGGATGATAATTCTGATGATGAGCTGGACTTGTTGCAAACACCGAAGCCAGCTAACATTACAACTATATCTGCAACACAGTTGCAGTCAACAGAACACAAGTTGTTTGATATGGAGGCACAACGCACGGCCACCGATGAGGAAAACGAATTACTCGGCTTATGTTCCGGAAAATTTACTCAAAGTCAAAAGCCAGCAGAAGATGCCACAACTGTTATAAGTCAAATACCCTTTACACAAGCTAAAATTGGGGAGGATGCTTGTGCAGAGCTGGAAGCTCTTTGTTCGGGAAACTTTGAAACACAGGCAGAGACCTTAGAGCCTATGTGCAACAAAATATTGTCTAGTGATGAGGAGAAACTAGCTAGAGATAATGCTAAAGAAGAAAAGCCACGAAATAAAAAGCTAACAAAAAAAATGAAAAAGAAAGCAAAGTTGGGATTTTCTGATGATGAGGAAAGCGAAGACGACATTGGAGAGGATGATAAGGAATGCTTAAATGAGGAGGATGTTATAGAAGAGAGTGATGCAGAAGAACCTGAAACTTTTATCGACTACGATTCGGATGAAAATGAAATTGTTGTAGAAATGACCAAGAAAGACCGAAAGTTGCGTGCTGCAAACTTTCTTGAAAAAGAAGCTGAGCTCTCCGAATCGGAGTGGGGTTCGGCTGACGAGGATGAAAAAAACCTGGACACATATGATATAGAGCTTGGCGATGAAGAAGAATATGATCGTGAAAAATTGCGAAGAGAGCTGGAACAAATTCACGCGTAAATAGCGGCATAACATAAAGATAAAATAAATCATAACGTTTGTTCACTTTATCCACAGACGCAAAATGCTAGACCAGGATATTCGCGAGGTACGTCAAATCAAGGAGATGCTATTTGAAGAAGATGACGGTGCTGTGCGTCAGCGTCAGTTTCGCTGGAAGAATGCTGAGAGTGGGTTTAGCTTGGAGGAGCAAGGCAACCAAAATGATGCAGAAGGCAATGATGGCAGCGGCGATGAGGAGAATGAACATTTGTGGCGCAAAATACGCTACGAGCGCGAGCAACTGTTATTGGAAAAGGTACTGAAAGTGGTAATTCTAAGTTTTTTAAGTTTAGTTGATAATGCTACCTGATTTTTTTTTTCTGTTCGAAGGTTTCCAATGCCTCCACTGTCTTGCCTTTATCACCATCAATTGTAAACACCAGCAGCGTACGCAAACTGCACATCATCTCAGCTAAGAAGTCAACTGTGGAATCCAAGAAGAGCTCTCCATTTTTGATCTCAAAAAGTGTTACCAACGTTCAGCAACAAAAACAAGTGCGTGGCTCATTTTTGGTGCGTGATAAAGAAACTCTGAACAAACTAGCTGGCCTGACCAAGGGAGATGCAGATGGAACAGCCGGTACTGTGTCCGTAAACATCTCAAAAGCCAAGAATTTTGTATTTGCTACTTTGACTGAAGAGGAACACGAGGTAAGCTTCGTTGATTTTAAATTTTACAATTAAAGAGCTTAATTTATTTTTCTTTATAGCATCAAAAACGCAAGGCAGCTGATTTACTCAACAGCAGCAATGAAACGGGAATTAATTTTATGAAAAAACCTCGTCTGGAACCTCGTCGGGATAAGTGCCTTATTGATCAGTTGTTGTAGCTTACAGAAGTATTTGGTTATAAATATATTTTTAAGTTTTTCATCATAAATTAAGCAATTTCAATACAAAAAATCCTTTTATACCTATTGCCAAAAAACTGCAAAAAATTTAATTATATTAAAAATAATAATTTAACTTTTTTATTACTACGTTTTATAAAAAGATTTTGCTATAATTATTTTATTTTTTATTTACAATAACGTCAGAGTATTCACTAATTATATAACTCATTTCTCGAAAAAACAAAAGCGTTCTTTTTTTGCCTTTTTTTTTGTTCAGCCATTATTTTACTGAGATATGAATTCCCGCATAACATTTTCAGCATCATACAGAATTTTTTTTTTTTTGAGCCAAAAGACGATTTTGCTTATTCATACATACCACATCTACCACTCTAATACGTAAGTCGTTGAAGTCGGACCCAATAGCTGCCAATACAAGTACAACCGCAAACCGTTCCAACCGTTTTGCTACTTTAGGACCTTATCTCGAGGATGACGACGTAGCCGTTAAAATGAGCGAACCATCCGAGACACGCACTAAAAAGCCTCCTCCTATCTTTATAAATAGGTGCACGTATATAAATACTTCAATGAATTCGAATCCCAAAAATGTTTTGCAAATACTGCAGGTGAATCCTGTGTTCAGACGTACCAACATTTAGAGACATGGTCAGCAAGCTGGGCAAAATGAGAGCTGAGTTCCACGTGTATAAATTAGCAAGCTAATGCGCTTATAGAGTTGTCATTAAAGGCCTGCATTATGCAACTATCCATTTTTTCTAAAGGAGCAGTTAACAAATCTGGGGTACTCAGTGAGCAACGTTCATAAACCGAAGAGCAAACGAGATGGGTCTTCCCTTAACTTATTTTTCGTCAATTTGGGTCCAAAATCTAATAAAGACATCTTTGGCTTCTGTCACTAAAAGATATCCGTCAAAAAGTCTCATAAGGGCAAGCTTATGGACACACGCAACGATAATGCAGGAGAGTCTTCTACTGCGTGAAATTTGGGGATAACCATGCCTCCACCGATTGCAACATGCCATTTGACCAACCCGCCAAATGCGTCCACTGTAACTGTACTGCGAATTATAAAGACTGCCGTATCTATCAGCGCCTATCAAAACGGTCCAAGGGGACATCGAACGAAGTTCCCATTCAACTGGTGTCCATTAGGAAAAGACAGCCAGCCACTACATTTACTCCTGCTAGAGACACATAGCAAAACGAATGCGGACAACAAAGTTTTACCTTGTCAATACACAGCTGGAGAGTAAAATTGACCGTCTTTTGGGACGCTTCGACCAATTCATGGATGTGCAAAAGCAGATCCTCCATTTGCTGACAACGGTGCCTCAAAATGACTCTAAACGTTAAAATTGTTGTCTGGAATGCGAATGGCTAAAAAATGGAATGCAAAGCACTCTTGGTGGGCTAATTCTCGAGCATGTACTTGAGGCCGTGTTCTCTGCACTGATATACAAAACCCGGCACTATATATTTTGGCTACAAGCACTCCAACCCATTTCCCTGGTGTCGTCTCTCGAACGCCTAGCGCCCCGTACTTCGCAATCTGTCGTTCAAATGGCTGCTGATGCCTTGCAGAACCAGTTGGACATTATCGCAACTTGGGCAAAATGCTGGAACAACCAGTTTAACGGTGGCAAATCTTCCAGCGTTTTATTTTCGTTAAGGAAAGACCCAAGTTCTGCGATCACCATAAAAAGAGACATAATTCCCATTAAAATATCGCACCCGTATCTCGGCATTCACCTCGACGAAAAACTGTGCTGGAGAGCAGCAAATTGTACAACTAAAATTGACAAAATGGATTGAATACTTGACAGACACAGCTAGCTATCCCTACACAATAAAAGTATTCTAAATAAGAGTATAATAATGGTAAGCAGCCTAGTCCAATATAAAAACAAAATTCAAATGCATCTTAAAAATATTTTATGAGGAAATGATTAATGTCACTACATCATAATAATCGGTCGAATTTGTTTTTTGTACATTTTATTTTTGTAAATATTGTATATATTTAGTAATATAAGCCCTATCACAGACTAAGTTTGTTAATGTGTAACGATTTACTTTTATATCAATATTGAATTATAACCTTTTAAATTTATCGGTTGATTGTCAATAAATAAATATTCGACAAAAAAAAAATATTAATTTAAAGTTCGCGCTTCTAGAGGGTTTACTTAATCTCCTTTACAGCACACAATAGCTGCATTGGAAATTTCTCAACACTTTTTTGCCCTCTTCCGAAAACAATTGCCTAAATGCACATAATTTTTGCATCAAAGCTCGAGCGGCGGCGTCGCCAATAAAATTTGGGTTTATTTTTCAAGTTGACATTGCAACGTAGTTTAATTTTTAATTTAATTAACGACGCCGCCGTTAACATCTTAAACGCTCTATGCGACAGTAATCTAATCAACGACTATAACGCTTTCGGGACTTTCTGTTGTTTAGGCAGACAACTGTCGATCAGTTAGCACCTGGACGACGAATCAACCGGACGGTGAACTAGTACATTTTATAAATTTAAACACAATCGACAAAATGGTGGCACACTCCAAGCTAAGTCAAGTGTTTAGCTATCAGAATTGGGTTCATGCGATGTCTGGCGCAGCAGTAAGTAACTTGTATATTTTACATACGTCTGGAGTTCAAAGTTCAAATTGAATGCTAATTTTATCCATATAATTTCGATACACAGGGCGGGTGCATTGCAATGAGCACTTTCTATCCATTGGACACGGTGCGCTCACGTCTTCAATGTAAGTACATATGTACATAGTAGTGATTTTTTAACAGTCAATTGCTTAGCGGCTAATCTCTTGAATATCGCTACGGCTGGGCCTTAACATAGATAAAATTAAGCGAGTTCAAACTCCAAATCAGCCGAATATTGATGTTTGCTAGCTAATCAATTGTTTATGCCTAGCTAATATAGCTTATCATTTCAGTGGAGGAAAGCGGCGTCGTGCGCAGCACCCGGCAAGTGATAAAGGAAATTGTGTTGAAAGAAGGCTTTCCAGCCTTGTATCGTGGTCTGGGTCCCGTTTTGCAAAGCTTATGCATTTCAAACTTTGTCTACTTTTACACATTCCATGCTCTGAAAGTGCTGGCCTCGAATGGCTCTCCGGCCAAGCAAAGCGCTTTTAAAGATCTGCTGCTAGGCTGTATAGCAGGCATTATTAATGTTTTTTCCACCACACCCTTTTGGGTGGTTAACACGCGTCTGCGCATGCGCAATGTGAGTGGCACCTCCAGTGAGATCAATCAACACTACAAGAATCTCTTCGCGGGGCTACAATATGTGGCTCAAACCGAGGGCTTAGCTGGTTTATGGTCTGGCACTATACCGTCTCTTATTTTGGTCTCAAATCCTGCGCTGCAGTTTATGATGTACGAGCTACTGAAGCGTAATGTTATCAACTTTACAGGTGCAGAAATTGGTAGCTTAGGTTTCTTTATAATTGGTGCGATTGCAAAAGCTTTTGCCACCGTGTTAACCTACCCACTGCAGCTGGTGCAAACAAAGCAGCGTCACCGTTCCAAGCAGGAGGTAAATGGTCCATCGACATCCCGTGAAGCGGCTGCAGGAAAGCACAAAAATATGGGTATGCTGGAGCAAATGATCAGTATACTGCAACATCAAGGAGTGCGGGGCCTATTTCGCGGCCTAGAAGCTAAAATACTTCAGTCTGTTTTAACAGCCGCGTTAATGTTCATGGCATACGAAAAAATAGCCAAAACAGTTGGACTTCTGTTAAAGCGCAACCCCTAAGTTGCTACTGGGAACTTTAAATTATATTAACATACAACAAACTTAGTTATAATTGTATAGAATTTAATGACACACATAAGGTAATAGTCAGGCATCACAAATGTTCCAAAGGTAGTCGGTAAGAGTGCTATAGTAAAATTTTAACTAACACATTGTATGGAAATAAAATAAATCAAATTACAGAACAGCCTTTAAGTGCGAATTTTATTCATTTTGTTTTTCGGCAGTAACAACAGAATCTGACTTTTCTGGCGACTTCTCCGCATTCTCTTCCTTCTGGTTCTCCACGTTGGGTTTCACTTCATTCGACTTCTCTGCTTTCTCACTGGGATTTGCCAGTTCACCTAGATTAAACTTTTTGTAGTCCAAGTAATTATCTATAACGCTTAGCAGGCACCAGCCTTTAATTATTTCTACGATAATAGACTTTTTGGCATGCTGCAGATCCACTTTGTTATCTGCATTCTTAGTGTTCACTAGTTCAGCCAATTGGGTTATGACCTCTTCCCGTTTGACTTGCTGATTATAACGGCGATTAAAGATGATTCCATAGGTGGTTGATTCCTTTATAAAGTGCTTATCAAACAACGGTTCAGCGGCATGTACAATGTCCTGCACATAAGCCCGACACACAGCTTCAATGGGCACAAGACGCAATACAAAACGTGACATGGATTTACATGTGCTGGATATGTCGTTGACGATGTGTTTTCCCAAAGTTACCGGATCGTCAAGAAGGGTGCGTATAAATACGCAGTTAGTGGTACCTGTGTCTACATTTTGAAAGCGGACTTTGCGCACCTCGCGACATTTAGCAGCCGCTGCCTCTAAATCGTCATCGTCATCTGAACCTTCTTGAGTGGCAGCTGTTGCTTTTGTGTCTTTTGCATCAGTCTCTGCCGATTGTTCCTCAGATTGCTTTTTCGGTGAGTCTTCCTTTTGGGTCTCAGGACCGTAAAGGATATCAGCGTAATGGTTCAGCAAATTATAACATTCACGCACACATGCTTTTTCATTGATATTACATGTGGCGAGAAAACCACGCTGACCAACTTGAAGTACATGCTTTTTAGCCTGGAAGTACTTTTTCTTATTCTGCTTATATTTACTGCCGTTTGTCATCTTGGATTTCTTATTAACAGGTTCCATCTACAAACTACAGCCGGCGATGCTCCAAAACAATGTTGTAAAGTGCTGCTTGCAAGGAAAAAGTGCTGCCAATCTTCACTTTTTGACATTTTTCACCACTGAACCAACAGCTGCTTAAGTAGTTTTAAAATGAATGTACCAGCGAATTTATTGCAGCTGGCGATCTTGTTGCCAAACTTTTCAGATATTGAAAAATTGCTTGAAAATGAAATCGAAGCTCGTTTTATTTTAAAACGTGCTGTTGACCACATGCAGGAAATACATCTTAAAAAACAACTCAATACGTCCACAGAGAAAGTAAGATATTTGATATGCGCACTGGTGGATAAAAACTGGGAACGCATCCATAGTGGACACTTCAGCAAGGTATCCCTTATAATAAGGAAAGTTTATGCTTTAGGATGCTACTTTAAGGTAAATGGCGCATAATGCTGCCTTCTATATTTACAATTCAGACAAATCAGTTAAAAAAATAACTAAACATTGTTTACTACCCGCCTAGATTTTCTTTACTCTTTTTGATGGCCTGCACACAATACAACTTGAACAATGTAGTGCAATTCTTGATGAAGCAAAGCTTCTAGGCTGCAATGAGGGTCTTTATAAGAAAAGTTCAGAGCTGCATGCTGCTCTAATGAAGTTCTTGGACGAGAAACTACGAGAAACTCTTAAAGCATTGCCAATACTGGAAAACATACCACGTAGCTATACTTCCCGGTGTGATATCCCCCAACTGGATGCGCCATCGTCGACCAAGTTTAAAGAACAATGTTTTCAGGCACAACAACCCACTTTGTTGCTTAACACCATAAATCATTGGCCTGCGATTCATAAATGGCGTGACTTAAATTATTTGCTTAAAGTTGCTGGCAATCGTACTGTACCTGTAGAAATAGGCTCGAACTATGCTTGCGACGAATGGTCGCAGCAATTGGTCAAAATACGCGACTTTCTGTACAGGCAGTTTGCTAAAGATACCAACAAAGATATTGAATACCTGGCGCAGCATGAGTTGTTTGCACAGATTCCCGATTTAAAAACGGATATTTGCGTACCGGATTACTGTAGCTTAGGCAGCAATGCTTTGGAGGTAGTAGACATTAAAGCCTGGCTGGGTCCAAAAGGCACCATATCACCTATGCATTATGATCGGAAACACAATCTTCTGTGCCAAGTTTTTGGTTGTAAAATCATTATACTGGCATCACCTTTAGATACCGAGAATTTGTATGCGCATGAGAGCGAATTTCTGATTAATACATCGCAAATAGATGCCGCAAATTTGGATTTTGAAAAATATCCGCTTCTTAGGAATGTTAAGTTCTATGAGCTACTACTGCAGCCGGGTGATTGTTTATATATGCCACCTAAATGGTGGCACTATGTGAGAGCAGAAACACCCAGCTTTTCCGTCAGTTTTTGGTGGAATTAGATTAGAATTAGAATAGCACTAAAAGTAAAGATGTTTAATATAAATGCCTTAATTACGAAATTACATTATTAAACATTTTTCACAGACTGATAATGCTAATCCGTAAAAAAAGGTATTTTATTTTGTTGTTTGTGATGGCATGACGTCATTTTGCTTGATAAGCTTCGGCTATGATGTGTACTTTAGCTGCACCTACTATGAATCATCAATAAAACATGTTATTAGGAGTATTTTAATATTTATTAGCCAACATATGTTTGCTGCTAGGGTGAACAAAAGTCACATTTTATGTGTTATATTAAGAATACATTATATGCTTTTGTAGACTAACCCAAACGAAAATTCACGCCATATAAATAAATGTTATCAACATGAGAATTAGCAAAATAATATAACGAGTTTAAAGTTAAATTTGTTTTTGTAAAATTAAAGCGCTATCTTTTGCTGCCACCGACACTTTAAAAGTCTTATTAGTTGCTTGATCGATGATGAAGCTTTTTTAATCATCCTTGCTGGCGGCGCCTTTCACTGCGCCAATAGTTACTTGCTTTTGCATTTTGCTGTATTCCTCGGTTAGGCGATCATATTCACGATTCAAGCTATCGGCCTGCGACTTAAGAGCTTCTTTGTCCTTCTTCTCGCGATTCAGATCGGCGGTGAGCTGTTGCACACGCTCGCGCAGCTTGTTGAGCTGTAAACAAGTTGGAGTTCATCAGGACACGATACATTTGATAGGTTGTTTGTATAGTAAAGGGAATATATTTGTGTGTCTCTTGATAATTTAGGATAAACTGGCGGTGAGTCCCTGTACACGTCTTCGCAGGATAGACAGCTGTTTAAAGAGTTCGAGATGGTGTGTACTATATGTTTCGTATATATTTTGGTATACATAGTAAATAGTATATCAATAATTGCCATATTTGTACAGCTGGTAGTAGTCAAATAAAATCCAATGTATATATGAGCTAGTTGTTAGCTAAAACCGACAAACGTTGCAATGGTGTGGTTGTTGTTGTCGTGTAGGTTGCAAAGCGCTCTTTAAACATGCCTGGTCTGGGCTGGACGTTGTACAAAAACTCCAAAACGCCAAACTTATTTTCAAGCTTACCTCATTCAATGTAGTATCTTCGGTAGCTTCCTTGCCCTTATCGGTTTTCTTGTCCTCCATCAAAGAACGTGCTGCAGCTGTGGCGCTTTGTGCCTGTTTCATGGAAGCCTCACTCTGAGCTAGCAAATTGGCTTGGGCAGAAATAAGTGTCACCAAACGACGTATGACCAAAACCAGGAAAATGGAAAAACCAGATATATAAAAATTCCGCTGAGCACGGAACAGACGCATGCTATGCTGCATTTCAACATTTAAATGAACCTCGCCAGAGGTTTCGTGGTTGGAGTATTTGCGCATTTCACGTATGGCCTCCAGCAAAAACAGCACAAGCACACCCATAATCAGAAAAAAATAAATGTGGGCCTGTCGGGATAACATGGCCAGAAATTTGGATTTGAAAAAACGATTCCATCTGTATGGGCTGGCCAGAGGCAGTACCAGCAGCAAAACTAAGGCAATCTCGGCATAGAGAAAGCCGGCGATCAAAGTCCAGACTAAACTCATTATTTTAGTTCAAATATTTGGACTTTATGACAAAGATTTTTCGTTTTTCACTATATTTAGTCTTGTGCGCTGCAAAGAAATTTTAATTTTAATCAAACTGCACGGAATTACTTTTCGAGAAGCTAATTTGTGTGTATGCGTTTACAGCTCTATTTATAAATGAGAAATGAATATCGTAAAAAAGCTTACTTTAATCGCAAAAAAAAAATATGGCAAGTGATGAAATATGCTTGGCAAAGTCTCGGCCACGTCAACTTTGTTTTTTTGTGAAACAAAAAAGAAATGCCGACAAACAGTAGTGACAGCTCGATATAGGCGATCAAGTTGGCAGCGCCAATACGCCTGTAAACAAAACCTTTGACAGCTGGCGTGCTCGTTGCTAGGCAAAATGTGCTTTTCTTCAATGATCAAATTTAGTTGTTTATTTCATATTAATATATTAGTAAATTTGGTTCACTTTTGAAAATGTCGTATCAAGCATGGCTTAATTATTTGCAAAGCGCGGAGAAAAACTCCATGATGAGCGCTGGTGTACGCAAAGTGTTGTACAAGTTCCCCGATGGTCGACAAATGGCCGAAGAGTACAACATGGAAACGGGTATTGTGCAGCGTCGCGCCTGGCGCAAATGCAAGCAACTTATGGGCGAACCAGAGTGGGAGATTGAGCTGGGCGAGGAGCCGCGTCAATTGAAGTGGCCTGGTAATGATTCAACTGAAGCTGGAGGCGATGCAGGCATTTTGGCAGACTTTACCTTACGCGAGAGCAACACAACTCCGCTGATAAGCAAGCGTGTGACCAAGAAAAACATAGAGTGGCGCATACGTAACATGCCGTATTCTTTGGATGTTTATAGCGTCACTGCCGATGCGGAGAAACGCGCTATAATTGTGCGCACCAACAATAAGAAGTATTACAAAGTTATACAAGTTCCTGATTTGGATCGTTGTGGTTTGCTACCAAAGCAGATAAATATATCTACACATCATCAGTTCAACACATTGATTATTACATACCGCAAGCCGGACTTGCTTTGCGAGATGGAGGCACAGGTCTTATTAATGCTAAAAAACGTTGAAACTGAGACTGACGTGGATAATCTGTTGAAGGGCTTATTAGCCAAATAAACGAATATTACTTAGCATATGTATAAAACGAAGCTATTATTATTTGACGATCCTTTTAGACAATTTTTTATTAAAAATTAATGGCTATTTTTGAAAACTGTCAGCCATGCCAGCATAGCTAGCCAAAGCTGGCGCTGAGGAGCTGCTAAACATGCTGAAATCAAATGCGGGCAACTCTAAAGGTGCTAACAAAGGCATATCATGCTCCTCATTAGGTTCCGCATTTTTTGTTAACTGTTGATGTGCCACTTGGGGCTCACTTTTCGTCATTGCCTCCGTTTGAGGATCATTAACTGCGGTTTTTGTTAGTACAGTAATTGTCATTTGGCGTTCAATCGTTGATGTGAACTTGGCATCAAAGTCTTGCACGGTCTTATCAATAGCCTTGGCCACAGACTGCGCTGAGCCACTGTGTTCGGGTCTTAGAGGTAACATTGGACTGGCCTCTTTCGCAGGCGCATAGTCTTTCAATTTTGTAAGTCCGTGTTGCGCCTTGCGCATTTCAATTTGTCTCAGCTTGCGCTCAAAGTCCCATTTTTGTGTGTCGAGTACCTCTTTAGACTTAGGAATAGTTATATTTTTGTACGCATCCTGTAAATATAACATTGATGTTTCCAAAGCTTTTGTAGCCTCCTCGTAGCGATGATATCGCATAAAGCGTTCAGAACGTCGCTCATGGAAATGCGCCTGTAAATGCATTACAAATTGTATTCAACATTTTAAAAATGATTTTAATTATTATTTACCAAATTAAGTGGAGCACAATCCATATTTTTGCTTCTGTTTACAACTGCGCAATTGGTATTATTATAGTCAAAAATACCAAATGCATCTTTTACACTTTACAGCGAGTTGGCAGCGCTTTTGTCGGCTTGGCTATGGTATCTTCTCTAGTTGACAAATTACTTTTTTTCCATCAGGCAAGCAGAGCGGCGGCAGCCGAAAATGGCGTCTTGAAAAATGTATTAAAAATTTAATCTGCAAGCATCGTTAATAAAATGTACAAAATACTGACATAAACTATTAAAAGGTAATTAGTAATAACTAAAGGTTTTCGTATAATATATTATTTATGTGTTTATGTGCACGACGTATCTCCAGAAAAGCAGAAATGTCTGCGCTTTGGTCGCATTTAAAGCGTGCTAAATTAAAATAAGCTGCTTACTAGCATCGTTAGGCGACACGACTACCATTACTGTGGCCTTGGTTTTTCTAAAGCAGAACAATTACTCCAATGAAAAGGCTTTTTATTAATTTTTTTATTTTTATAACGTGGCGACTGTACCTAACCTCAATTTTCCTACGACCATTACAGTTTTTGGTATTGAGTTCACGCAAAGTACCAACAAGGTAACATGTATTTATACAATTTAACGCTGCAAAAGGGCACCGGCGTTACCCACGCGGTACACGGTAACTTTTCTGGGGGCAAACAACAGGAAGTGCTGCTGTCACGTGGCAAATCGCTGGAGCTGCTGCGTCCAGATCCAAATACCGGCAAAGTGCACACGCTGATGTCCACAGAGATCTTTGGCTGCATACGTGCATTAATGTCCTTTCGTTTAACTGGCGGCGCAAAAGGTAAGACAATTAGGTAAAATCATTTTAATTGACTAATTTATTGCACAAATCATTATTGAGAGGAACCGCTTTGTAGTTTTTCTCAGTAAGACTTTTCAAATATGTCTAAGTGCAAGATTAAGTAAGCTTGACGTCGCATTTGCCATAACCTTTAACAAAATGGTATGGCGAACTGAAACTTCGAGCTACACGCATACCACGTGCCTAACCTCAAATTTGAATGGGTAGCCTCATGATTAATTTGTTCCCATCTTTGTTTTCTATTTATTTAGATTACATTGTTGTGGGATCCGACTCAGGACGCATTGTTATTCTTGAATACAATCCCACAAAGAATTGTTTGGATAAAGTGCATCAAGAAACATTTGGAAAGTCTGGCTGTCGACGAATTGTGCCGGGTCAATACTTTGCCATTGATCCAAAAGGTCGTGCAGTAATGATAGGTGCAGTTGAGAAACAAAAACTCGCCTATATTATGAATCGGGATGCTCAGGCGCGTCTAACTATATCTTCACCATTGGAGGCTCACAAATCAAACACTTTGACATATCACATGGTCGGAGTAGATGTAGGCTTCGATAATCCCATGTTTGCTTGCCTGGAAATTGATTACGAAGAGGCCGATTTGGATCCAACGGGTAAGACTGATACCTTTCCGTACTATGGCGCTTTAATTCTCAGTATTAATGGAATAATGACCATGATAACTGCTTAGACAGAGCGCTAGATAAATGAGGCTACTGAACCATTGGTCTTGCTGTATACACCTGGCAATACTTCACTGATTTGTCGCCCACAAGTTTAAATTATTAAATTAAATATGATTTTGTTTTAAGCCTATTGCCTTTTCCCAAGACACGTGTCATTTGCAACTTTTTTAATTGAAGTTTGGATATCCGATTTCTTATAGGCGATGCGGCACAGCGCACTCAACAAACGCTAACATTCTATGAACTTGATTTGGGTTTAAATCATGTTGTACGCAAATATTCAGAGCCTTTGGAAGAGCACGCCAATTTCTTGGTATCGGTACCTGGTGGCAATGATGGACCGTCTGGTGTGCTTATTTGCTCTGAGAACTATCTAACCTATAAGAATCTCGGTGATCAACATGACATACGCTGTCCGATTCCACGTCGTCGCAATGATTTGGATGATCCGGAACGTGGAATGATTTTTATATGTTCCGCTACACATCGTACAAAAAGCATGTATTTCTTCTTGCTGCAAACCGAACAAGGGGATATTTTTAAAATTACTTTGGAAACCGACGACGATGTGGTCTCGGAGATTAAGCTCAAGTACTTTGACACAGTTCCACCTGCAACGGCCATGTGCGTTTTAAAAACTGGCTTTCTGTTTGTCGCCAGCGAATTTGGCAACCAGTAAGTATACAGTGCACTATTCGAAAGGTTATTTTTCACTAACTTGTGCAATCGTTTTGCAGCTACCTCTATCAAATAGCCCATCTAGGCGATGATGATGATGAGCCTGAGTTTAGTTCTGCCATGCCTTTGGAGGAGGGCGAGACTTTCTTTTTTGCGCCTCGTGCCTTGAAGAATCTCGTCTTGGTCGATGAGCTACCTTCGTTTGCGCCCATTATTACCTCACAAGTTGCTGACTTGGCTAATGAAGACACACCGCAATTGTATGTTCTCTGTGGTCGGGGCCCGCGCTCCAGCTTACGAGTGTTACGTCATGGATTGGAAGTCTCTGAAATGGCAGTATCTGAATTGCCCGGAAATCCCAACGCTGTGTGGACTGTAAAGAAACGTGCTGATGGTGAGTCCGGATGAATTTTCAATAGTTTTAAAATCTCAGCTTAGCGTTAAGTTTACTAGCAATGCATTTTTTTTTTTAATAACTCAACTGGTGCATTGATGATACACGATATTCCCATAGTTGGCCATAGCTATAACGATATAAACAAACACACGTTCCAAAGTCACAAGTTATCAAACACCAGTTCTCTCTTATTTCAGGCGCTTAAACACAGATGTCAACTGTTTATTGTATGTGACAATCGAAACAGATTCATAAATAAAAGAGTTATGAATATATATTATTATATTTATCTTTTGTGAAGCGATAGGTAAGGCAACATTATTGCAGCTAATAAGCCATCAGATACTACAACAAAAAAAATGCATATATATTTAAAAAATATGACTCGAACCATATTAACTAAACTTAAGCTGGACATTGAACATGATGAACTTTTTCTTCCGTGTTTCAGATGAATTATCCATTGATTATAACCCTTGAAAACTGATTTTTCAATGTCTAACAAATTTGCTAGATAGAGCACTTATTGTCTACAAATGTCATACTGAAAAGTTCTATTTGTGTTTTGCCATACTTTTAGATGAGTTTGATGCCTACATTATTGTCTCCTTCGTAAATGCCACGTTGGTGCTTAGTATTGGTGAAACAGTTGAGGAAGTCACTGACAGCGGCTTCCTTGGTACCACGCCAACTCTGTGCTGTGCGGCGCTGGGTGATGATGCCTTGGTGCAGGTCTATCCCGATGGTATTCGGCATATACGTTCTGACAAGCGTGTGAATGAATGGAAAGCTCCTGGCAAAAAGTCAATAACAAAATGTGCAGTGAATCAACGTCAAGTGGTTATTACGCTCTCAGGCAGAGAGTTGGTCTACTTTGAAATGGATCCGGTAAGTATATTTTAAAAAACCCAATTCTAAAGTTGCAAAACCATAATAGCTTTTTCGATATTTTGAGCTATTTATGAAATTCATTTGGCAGTTACGCGATTTGAATACAAGACTTGTCTATGCAAAATTCGCAATAGAATATATATATCTTATATAATTATAGATTATTAATATTGATATCCATTACGCTATCGGTACCTTTGTAACTCTTAATTTACTCTGATGACAAATACACGAAAAGAACAATCATGTTGAAACACTATGTGTTCTGCAGTGCTGAGTTTTGTCATCTCTAAAATCGCTTTCAATATTTACGAGTATATGGCTAACATGTAATCTTTATTTTCAGACCGGCGAGCTGAATGAATATACTGAACGATCAGAGATGCCTGCGGAGATTATGTGCATGGCCTTGGGCACTGTACCCGATGGTGAGCAGCGCTCTTGGTTTTTGGCCGTTGGTTTGGCTGATAACACCGTCCGCATATTGTCGCTTGATCCGAACAATTGCTTGTCACCTTGCTCAATGCAGGCCTTGCCTTCGCCAGCAGAATCACTTTGTTTAGTGGAAATGGGCCACACAGAGAGCACTACAAGCGCTGGTGGTCCTTTGGATGATGACGTGCCGACACGAGGAGGCTCCAACAAGGGCACTATCTATCTTAACATTGGTTTGAGCAACGGCGTACTGTTGCGAACTGTGTTGGATCCAGTATCGGGCGATTTAGCAGATACGCGTACTCGATATTTGGGTTCGAGACCCGTTAAACTGTTTCGCATACGCATGCAAGGCGCTGAGGCAGTACTGGCTATGTCCAGTCGATCGTGGCTATCATATTATCACCAAAATCGATTCCATTTGACGCCACTTTCTTATGAGACTTTGGAGTATGCCTCGGGATTCTCCAGCGAGCAATGTAGTGAAGGCATTGTAGCAATATCTACAAATACCCTGCGAATTTTAGCATTGGAAAAGCTTGGTGCTGTCTTTAATCAGGTGGCCTTTGCACTACAATATACTCCACGCACTTTTGCTATACATCCAGATACGGGTCGTATGCTAATTGCCGAAACAGATCACAATGCCTACACAGAAGATACTAAAAATGCACGTAAGGAACAAATGGCTGAAGAAATGAGGAGTGCAGCAGGCGATGAGGAGCGTGAACTGGCCAAGGAAATGGCCAATGCTTTTATCAATGAAGTGCTGCCAGAGGAGGTATTCTCTGCTCCAAAGGCAGGTATGGGCTTATGGGCATCACAGATACGCTGTCTGGATGCCATGCATGGCCAAACGATGTTCACAATTCCCCTGACGCAGAATGAAGCGATTATGTCTATGGCTTTACTTAAATTTTCCGTGGCGGCCGATGGTCGTTACTACTTGGCTGTGGGCATAGCCAGAGACTTGCAGCTGAATCCACGCATATCACAGGGAGGTTGCATTGACGTATATAAAATTGATCCTACCTGCTCAAGCTTGGAGTTCTTACATCGCACGGAAAGTGAGGAAATACCTGGCGCACTGTGTGGGTTTCAAGGACGTCTGCTGGCTGGTTGTGGACGCATGCTTCGTATTTATGATCTTGGTAAAAAGAAGTTGTTGCGCAAATGCGAAAATAAACACATTCCATATCAGATTGTAAACATACAAGCAATGGGACATCGAGTCTATGTCTCCGATGTGCAAGAGTCTGTGTTTTTCATTCGCTACCGTCGCGCTGAAAATCAACTGATTATATTTGCGGATGACACGCATCCGCGATGGGTCACAGCCACAACATTGCTAGATTATGATACTATAGCTATTGCGGATAAGTTTGGAAACTTGAGCATACAACGCTTACCGCATTCGGTTACAGATGATGTGGATGAGGATCCAACGGGAACCAAATCGTTGTGGGATCGCGGTCTCTTGTCAGGCGCCTCACAAAAAGCGGAAAATATTTGCTCCTTTCATGTTGGCGAAATAATTATGTCACTTCAAAAGGCTACACTTATACCAGGCGGCTCCGAGGCATTAATATATTCTACGCTTAGTGGAACCGTGGGCGCCTTTGTTCCCTTTACCAGCCGTGAGGACTATGACTTTTTCCAGCATCTCGAGATGCACATGCGCAACGAGAACCCTCCATTGTGTGGTCGCGATCATCTGAGTTATCGCAGCTCGTATTACCCAGTAAAGAATGTGTTGGATGGCGATTTGTGCGAACAGTATTTGTCGATTGATGCAGTTAAGCAAAAAAGCATAGCCGGCGATATGTTCCGCACGCCAAATCAGATATGCAAGAAGCTTGAGGATATACGCACGCGCTACGCATTCTAAAGAGGTGAGTGTACAAAAGACAAACACCTACATTTATTTTCCTATGATGAACTATAACTTACCTTGGGACACCTATGAAATGATTTGATTAGTGTAACTTTTGTGATCCTGATAAAACTGAAAAACATTTATTATTGTGAAAAACAATTTTTCTCTACAACCTTACCTTTTTCTTTTTTTTCAGCATCATTTGGGATATATTCTTCTTTTTAATAAGGTAAGTTTCTATTATGTGTTAACAACTGTTTCTGTTATAATGATGAATTACATTTTTACCTTGGGACACCTATGAAATATTTTGATTAGTGTAAAGTTATTTTTTGCTGACATTTAATTAGAAAAATTTAAGCAATTCAAATTATAAACACTTTCTAACTTTTCTTTATCTTGTATTACAGCTTGAGTTGCAGCTCCACCAACTGCAGATCTCCTATGCTCTCACTCGAGATTCTGAGGTAAATATCAAAAACTTTTCAAGCATTCCGAAGGTTTTGTTTTTGTTTGGCAATGAAAATTGACCATGTAAAAACGCCTTTATATAATACACTAACTGTGATGCTTTAAATATGTTAGACTAATGAAATACTTTGATTCTAATCTTTTACTGAGGAAACCACTCAAAAGCATTTTAAAGTTTTTTGTCACATTTTTTTATATTGTATATTTATTTTGTTCTAATTCCAGTGAACGCCTTTTAGGTCTTTGGATTTAAGTCTTATGCATATAATTAGGTAAATATCTTTATAATATTCTTTTATAAATCACAACTTATTTTTGGTATTTCTCAATTTCAGTTTACAAGTAATGCACATTAATACACTACATACAACCACTAAATGACTGCCTATTTATATTAGAATTAATTCCATTGCAGATTTTGATTTGCATACTTAAAAAATAAATACACAAATATTTTAAACAAAAAATAAAATATACGTATTAAAACTATTCAGTTGTGTTTTTGTTATTATTTTAAATAGTATACAAATCCAAACTCCACCGAGGCGGACCGCCATAATATTGACTATAATCTCAATTTCGAGATACTATAAAAATAAAACAGTTTTCCGAAGATATATTCAAATAAATATTTTTGAATTTTTCTTCACTTTCATTTTATTCCATTATCCAATATACGCTTAATGTCTTCAAAAAAGAGAATAAAATGTTCAAGAATTCATATAGCGCCATTTCATGAAAACTAGGTGAACCTATATTCTTGAACAAGATGAAGAGCTGGATCGTTTTAGCCATGTATGTATGACAGTTCGTATTGTACAAAAGGACGTCCGAGTCTAAAAAAGCCATAATTTGAGCAGATGTGCGTTATCGTAGAGCATGATAGTTGATTTATGTCCCTGCCTTGCTTTGTTCCTCCATTGGAGAACTTCCCGGCTTACTCTCAAACTGAACAGCTATTATATTCACTTTTGCCAAAATAGTATGCCTCGAAATGTTGCAATGTTATAAATTACGCTGCAAGTTATCAAAAGTGGGGTATAGATTTAAGTACACTAAAATTTAAAAATTGCTATATAGCCGGTTTCGGGTAGGTATCACCCCAAGACAGTGTGGCTGTTAGAGGTGAGTGCTATGAACCCCACATATATAAAATTGATGTGCATTATTTGAAGGCAAGATTTTTTAAATCATATCAATATTTATCTCGTAGTATCCTTTTACACCTTCATTATTAAAGCTCTAAAATTTGTTTTTTTTACACCTTATTACAAAAAGATGGGGTGAGACTCATACATTATCTACAAATTAGAAATTTCAATGCTTAATTAGTTAAATTAGCCTGGAAGCCATTTCCTTTAAGTTTTTAGGGGAAATGTACGTAAAGTACCCGCGATCTTTGTGTTCCGCAATTTCTTGAATTATTATTTTTTCTATGTTATTTCCATTGACATTATACAAATTCTTCGACAGAAAATTATCTGAACTTGGCTTATTTTCTTTTTGGTATTGTAGCTCTTCCAGCAATTTGTGTGTAATTTGTAATTTTAAGAGTATTTGTAGCAGCTTATATCTACATACATAGAAGTTATGCAAATTGTCGTGGTCGACGATGCATTTACTTCGCTAACCAGCTCGGCCCGGTGGTCTTGCTGCCTAAGAACTCTTATTCCTCGCATTCGTTGCACTTGCAACAACCAGTTTTGTGTCCAGTTAAACGATTTATTAACTTCATTTCTAGATCATTAGATCGCATAACACGGACATTCATCACTTGTTTGCTAGCACCACTTTTATATACCCTGTACGCATACTAGGTGCTAGAGTATATTCTATATTTGTGCAATGTATGTAACGGACAGAAGAAGGCGTGGCAGACTTCAAGTCCTTTATACTAGAATGCTTATCGGGTAGTGATTGAGTCACGTCCGTCTATCCATCATCCGTCTGTATAAACAACTAGATTTCGGAGACTATACGAGCCAGAGACACAAAACTTTCCCAGTACGCATATATTCAGTTTGTTGAATCATTTCCGCCTAGTAGAATTTCGCGGTTCTTAGCTACACCATTTAGTATTTTTATTTGAAAATTTAAAATAACTTAGAATTATAGTAAAAACTTGTTAAACATACAGGGTGCGCCATTTCTTATGTCGGTATTGTGTCATTAAATAAGTTACGCATTTGATAACCGATTGAATTGGCTTCAGCACAATTTTAACCATGTATCGCTTCACACCAAAAGAACGGACAGAAGTAGTTACTTTGTCCAACGATAATTCTCTGGACATCGTCAAAAAGGGACGACATTGAATGGCCACCAAGATCCCTCGATTTGACCCCTCCTGACTTCTTTTTGTGGGGTTATTTGAAATGCAGACTATACGCCAGTAAGCCGTACACCATAGAAAAGCTTAAGTCAAGCATTCGTGCCGAAATCATCGCTATACCACCCAAGATGCTTGAAAAGATAATGGAAAATGGAGCAAAAAGGGTATATTTTCCCATGGCCAATAGAGGTGGCAACTTGTTCGATGTTGTGTTGAAAAACTAGTGTAAATACATTGAAAAGGACCAAATGAAATGAAAATACCCCGTATATAGAAATTTTTGTTTTTTGTGAGTCAAAAATGAACAAAATCGACACACCCTTTGCGAATAGACTGCGCCAATACTTGACGTCACATAATTATGCTCGCCCACATAGTTAATTTGCAATTTTTCCTAAAACACCCCTCAACATGAAGAATTTGAATCTTAGGATTCTCATATAAATCGATAAAGTTTTAAATATAGAACATTATTATTATTGGGTGTATAAGTGTACTGCGACCCAGTTTGATCTATTGTACCCCAAAGAGAGAACATACAGGAATAAAATTGTTTTCAAAAAAAAAAAAAATGCAGGGTATAACATTGTCGGGCAGCGTCTTGACTGTATCAGATTTTTTGTTGTTTTGTTCTCGCCACTTGTGCGCATTTTTTTGCTACACTTTCGAGCGCCAGCTTAACGCTGCAACAACAATATCAAGTTGCAACTGTAGCATCACGCAAACAACATCAACAGCAGCAACTGGCAACAAAAACCATCTCTATGTTGCATCCACGCATGCAGTTCACGCCGCTTGCAGCTGGCTCTGCTTCATCCTTGTTGTTGTTGTGGTTTGTGGCGATCCTCAAACTCGATAAGAACAATCAACGCTTCGCGCAAACACTTGGCACTTGTTGTGGATACACCCATTCCCTGAGCTGCTATGGGCTGATCTGACTTTAGCCCTCCGCAAATCACGCCCCCTTCTCTTGGTATATTTGCCAGGAAGCTGCTTTCATTGCATTCAAAATGCGTTCGAATTAAAAAAAAACAACCCAAAAAGAAAAGATTTGCAAAATATTTAGATGGCTAGCCAAAGATAAAACGTTCCATGCGTCCTCAACGATGCAGCCATCGTGAGGCCTTTGTTTTAATGCATATTCCTATAGATGTATACACTTTAAGAGGCTACTATTGGCTTTGGGATCCAAATCGCAGACCATCTATTGAAGTTGCATAGATGCGATCACCATAACCTTAAGTTTGAC
Organism: Chymomyza amoena; assembly: GCA_037043745.1. NCBI lineage: Eukaryota > Metazoa > Arthropoda > Insecta > Diptera > Drosophilidae > Chymomyza > Chymomyza amoena. Next base: position 8,075 of record JBAMAX010002807.1, on the reverse strand, counting down.
TCTGCGCTACTCAGATGAAATGTTTGTTGTGTTCGGTCCTGACACACTCCCGATTAACCAAATAGATTCAATTTTGTTTTAAAATATTATGCTTGATAAATAAAAAAACTGACCCAAATAATCAAGGAAGAAATTTTTTACTAATCAGTATTCAATAACAAATTAAACAAAACAATAAAGCGAATTTTAAATCAAATGGCTTATTTTTAATAATTTTTTTTGTATTATCAGATAGGGATGGCAAATAGTAATTTAAAGAAATTTCGTTCCAAGCGGTATTTATGGCATTTGTTAGTGAGTCGACATCATCATCATCATCAATAGATTCAAAGACTTTACGGGAAAGTCCCACACGTTAAGGATGGTTGGGAGGATAAGAAGGCCTCTCCATGAGGGTAACATGTTGATCCTTAATATACCTCTTTTCTTCTCCAGTTTTTGTGAATTGGGGAATTACTCTGTGGAATGAATCTAAGGAATTGATCCACAAATATTGGAGAAGTGTGGAAATGTCTTGTGGAGCAGCCCCTTCTAGCGTTTGGCATTCATTCAAATGTCCCTTAGTAAGAAAAGGCTCCCCACACTATTAGACACCTTGAATTTGATGCTTTGCGAAGAATTCTTCGCTTTTTTTATCAGCAGCTATCTTTCTGGTTCTAACGTTGTACTCTCCAATATTTTGCCGTTTTCTTCTCAAGGTAGGACAGCCCCATTTGACGAAAAAAAAATAAACCACTTAAGAGCACTAAAATTATAGCCTTTGACTCTATTTGGATGATGGATAAAAAAGCTCATTTTTATGGCATGAAAAATGCATAACAGAAATAGATATTTGAAATCATCTTTTATCATCCAAATTTATCAAATAGTTTGTTTTAATAAAATCATCAAAAATCGAGGCGATATAAAAGACAAAACAGATTGATTTGCTTAATCGGGAGTGATGCAATACCAATAAGCTACAAATTCGGAGGTGATTTGCTTTTCAAAAGTCAGTTTTCCATTTGTTTGTACTTTGTCCGCTTACAAAATAAAAGACATAGGGAAAGTGAAATTAACATTGACACTGATAAAGGTCCACCACTGATATTAAAACTCAAAAAGAGAACAAAAAGAACATGTTTAAGGGAATGTCTAAACCTAAAATCAAATTTTTGATTGGTGCTGTTTTGTTATTTGTTTCGCCTTGTCATAGTCGCCTAAAGTTTGGATTAAAAATAACTTATAAAAGTGGGTAAGGAGACGAAGTGGTATCTAATGTCTCTAGGTGGCCGATTGGGAAACAAAATGATACGATGCTTCTTTTTTGGTGTATAATGTGATATCTACATGTATGATATAAAATCAATTAAGCATTTTTATCAATATTTTAATCGTTGAAACAATTTGTTATAATGTTAGAGCGTCAACCGAATAAAAGAACCATGAACCTTCTATTCAAGTTATAATGGGGCTAATGGATTTTCGCAATATTTACATATAACATGAATTATAAGCAGTGGTGGGCACGAAAAATAACGAGAAGAGCCCTACATCGGCTTCAGGAATAAAAGTAACGTTACGGACGAATAGGGCAATAAAACTCGCACAATATTCTGTTTTTGCATATTTTTCGGCTGGCTGGCGCCACTCGCTAGAAATAGAGGAAAGAACACTCGAAGCAAAAAGTTCCAAGGCGTGCCCACCACTGTTTATAAGCAATTTAACAACTTGCATAATAACATAATTTTTAAATTGTTAATGATTTATATCCAATTCTTGAATTAAATAAAAAATTATACATTTTCTACTTCTATTGAAATTACATTGTGATTTAGACCATTATTTAATTTTATTTCAGCAAGTACAATAAAACGGCAGCGCAAGAAAAAATGTTTATAACTTATAAGCAATAACTTATTTTCTATATTTTATTGTTTTTAAAAATTTAAACTGAAAACTTAGTTATTAAGTTTAATATAAATGGTACTTTCCACGAATTTTTTAAATTTGTTGCCAAGTTTTTTTTATAAAAAACGAAGATAAATTTAATGTAAGAGAATTAAAAAACTTTTGGCATATTATTAATATTCAATGAAAGTGTATTTACAAAAGGAACGATAAATTGAATGAGTAAAAAATACACTAATATCTTATAAAATATTGTATATAGTATATTTTGTTTAATATTTTGGGCGTATTTTGCCCGCGCGCTTTTCTGGCTATCAATGTGCAACGATCTGACGTTCCCATCTTAGAATCTGGCTGCAAAGTATCCAGTCAACTTAGGTCTCGTTGTGCAGATGCTTATCGCAGGCTCGTTCAAATGCCTTGCGTGATAAAATTTCTTGCTCTCCAAGTTCCCGACCAAGGAGCTTCTTGGCTCTGGGTGTTAACGCGTCAGGCTTATACGCTCGTTGAAGCTGCAAGTTTTCAGCTGTCTTGCGTGTAAGAATTTTCTGTGAAAATTTTCTGGCCATGCTGAGATTATAATCAAGCGGCTAGACGTTAAAAAAAATGGACCTTGGACACTGGACCGCCAGCTGCCACTAGGGGCCGACACTTTCGCTGTAAATTAAATGCTCATTTTTGCTGAGTGCCCCATCTTGTATGTTGTTGGTCTATTCAAGTCATGTTGTTGTTGTTTTTTCACAGTTAGCAACTTTATTAAAACTAACGGCTTGGCAGCATAATTAAAAAGCAGCTAACAAAGAACAAATTGTGTGAGTCAGCCGGTAAGGTGTCCGCAAGCGGGATACCCTGCACCCATTTTTTCATAACACCAAGTTTTTTATTTATTCGTCGGAGTAACCAGGCAACCCGAAGAGAACGATTGAAAACGGTTCCTTTTTTTTCTGGAACTACTTTATTTTTTGCTGCATCGATTTGACTATTTTTAGTGCACAATTGCTTATAATTCACAACTGGTCAAAGCAGAGATTGATATTAGGTGCAAGCTATTAACAATGTTAATTCTTCCCCCTCATACACAATAATTCACTTGCTTCGCTTTAGCGTCAATACCCCAGTATCCTCCTCTCTGGTGGTACCCCTGTCCGTCTAAGCTTTAGAACCGTAAAGGTTGGCAACCAAAAAAGGAGGGGGGTTTTTAGTCGGTAGGCGCAAAGTGCGAATCCGACACTACCCTCCCCGGGTGTCTTTCTGAAGATTTTCCCCCTCCTACTCATCAAAAAAAAAAAAAAAAGAACAATGTTAATTCAATTTATTTTCTTATAATTCTTATTACTTAATTGAACTTTTTTATTCTTTTAATTCCGTGGGAGCTGGCGGAGAAGATACTTTTTTTTTTTTTGGCAGAATTAGCAGCTGGGTCATATTTTACTGATTGTTTCTTCGGAGAGCGCTCCGAATTTTCCACGCCAGCGGAGCATCTTCGGTTGTGTGCACTTTGAGATTAATTTATTTTTTCGGGCGCGTCTAAGGATATTTCCTCTGCATTTTCTACTGCCTGCACACTCTCCATCTGCAATTCGGAAGCAATATTTTTCGGATCTTTCGTATTTGCCGTTTCTGTAGCTTCTGTGGCAGATCTTAACTTCGCCAGCTCCTCCGGATTAATATTCTGTTCTGCAGCAATAGCTGGCTCATGGTCAGCCCCGTTTACCGCTAAATTTTCTCCACTTTCTGTTCCTATTGCCTGTGGTGCAGCACTTGACTCCTCCGATTAGTTATTTTCAGGGATTCGTTATCATTAATGGGTTAGGGCTCTGCAGGAATAGCTGCCACATTCTCTGCTCCATTCGGCGCCTCAACTTCTGCATTCTCCGGTGGAACCAAATTCGCCAATCTTCGGAACCAGTCACACATTTTCGAAAATTTTTTTTATTTTTTTAACACTTTATCAGAACTTGTTCCCTCGACAAAACTTAAAGCCTAAGAAGTAACTTAATATAAAAGGGTGCTGCAACATCTTATACATTTTGTGGGTTCAAGATTTTTTAGACTTCTGCAACATTACCCAACACATAAAATTCGGTTTTACTCTATATAAACCAATATGAATATTAAGAGTCTTTAGGAGAGAAGTCTTAAGTTGTTACATTTTTGTTCCTATCTTATGGTATATACCATACATATATTTAAGCTCTGAGTTTTAAGGATTCTAACGAACACCTCTGTTCCAGATGGTCTATTCTTGATCCTATGTTGAGTATTATTTTAAGTCACTATAGTATAGTGGCATTTTGGCCAAGTGCAAGATCAAGTGGATGCAGACAGATGTAGCCAGTTGGATGCTAAGTTGGCAACTCGACAAACTAATTATAATGTATAGTTTTGTAGTTGCACGTGCGCGAGAGTAGCAGGAGGATATATAAGTTCTGCACTGTTGTTTTTTTTTTTTGTTGTACATAGCATGTATAATTGCTGACTGTCTTAAAGTCTGTCAGTGACACTTATATCTGGCCAACTGCAACTTAGCAGCTTCTCAGACTGTCAACAATCTCTTCAAGCAGTGATAGCTGACCCCATTCAATGTCATTAACTTGTTTCAAGGTTTCCCCTCTCTACGTTTATTTACAAATATTTACGATTTGCTTGCTGTTGGGCGAATTTCGCATAATTGGCTGGAAATTATGAAAAGCGGCGAGGGCAGACACAAAAAAAAAAAAGTATTCGAGTCTCGAACTCATTTGAACTCTTCTGTACTGCTGTCAACAGCTTGTCCAACTGTTGGCAGTTTCGGGCAAGCCCATGTCTTTATGTCTCAGTTCTGGAAACTGTAAGCGTTTCAGTCACTTAGTCAACAATCTATTGCATCTAATTGTCTTTGCAACAAATTACTCAATTCCCGTGTAGCTGAAGATCAGGTTTGAGAGTATACTACTGCAGGGGCTGGATCGATTTGTCGGTTGTTTGCTCGCATCTGACGGATATCTCAACAGGTTTGACATAATTTTCACCTTAGTTTGTTTTTAAAAGTACAAATTTGCACGCAGCTGTGGCAGAAGATGTTGCAGTTGATGCTGTTGCTGATGCGTTGAGTAACTTAATCTTCATCTCAGCTGCACTTTAGTAGGCGTGGCACACTTCCGTAAGTAATTTTTTGATTGAGTTTGTTGGCAAGGCGGGCGGGCGGTCGGTGGCGGCGGCATAATTGAACATTTTAATGCTGAAACCGATGATTAAAATCAAAGTTATACAAAAAAAAAAAAAGTATAGTATCTACCACAGAGTTCTGATGTGGCAAGACTAAGTACGGCAATGCAGTCGAAAGATAAATACGTGATCAGTCGTACAGATCATCAACACGAACATGAACATGCGGCGACGTAACGATGAGCCATAAAAACGGGAGCAGCGCCAGTTGCATGCAACTTAATTGAACATAATTTGTGGCTGGGCTGTTGCCTTCTGGCGGGGCTCCACTGGCTTGGGTGAATGGCAAAGCGTCAGCACAGACATTACATTGATTGCCCCCACACGTGTTGTTTGTCAATGGTAAAGGGGGTTTTCACATACGATGAGTATGCAATAAGTATATTTTTATATGGCCATGGAACGGAAGTTGCATAGTTCCGGCAAGTTGCAGACGCTGCTGCAGTTCATCATTCGAGCTCCATCATCTGTTCTACACCTGAAACACATTTGATATGTCTGTCTCCAAGCAAGCAACTATTCACGCAGTTTTTGGCTGTCTTACTTATGACGCAATGATCAGTTTCCTTTGATTTGTATCTTTCTCTTGACGTTCTCGAGATTCTCTGTGCTTAATTGCAAACAGCTGAGTCGCATGTGCCACGATTTTCCACTATTTTGGTTTATCGATTTGGAATATTATGCAAGATCTTTTTGGTTGAGAAATAAGATGAGCTCCAAGCATAAAATTATAAAGCGCCTTAATAAAACGATATTCAATGAAACATTTTTTTTTTCGATAAAAGTTTGTGGCAAATTATATAAAGTACATAAGCTTGCATACATCGAAAATTTACTTTTCACCAAAATATCTATACATAGCTACATAGCTAAAAGATTATTAGCTAGAGCACCGGAGGCCTTCAGGCTAAATTTTTATAATAATCATACAAATATTGAATTTCAATATTAAGCAATCGAAACGGATTACATCGCTACTAGTGATAATATGTTTTTCCCACAACATGAAAGTAATCGACATAAAATTAAGCTCCACGATAAGTCATTTATATACGTATACATAATATATATGGGTCAGTCTCTGGTAAACCGTGCACCCCACCCTCACACTTCAACTTAAGAAAAATCCAGGTTTTTGAGCTTCATATTCGTCTTTTCGGTGATGGTGTTCTTTTTAATTGTGTTTTTGATATTTTAAAATGGCGGAGCTACAATGACTGTCAAAGCAAAGTCAATTGAATTCGAGATGTGGAAACGGTAGTCCTGACACTAGAGTATTATTGCATTTATGTCCTTTACATAATTATCTAGAACTTCATCAATTTTTGCGTCGTCACGTAATCCCATAGTATCGCTTTTAAAGAAAATTTTGTTTTTTTATAAAATTTTTTTTTATACCCTGTACCGTATGGTACAAAGGGTATATTTGGTTTGTGCAAGCCAAAAATGTATGCAACATATAGAAGGAGCCGTCGGAGACACCCCAAACTTATCTAAATTATGATCAGCGTGTCTAGAGAGGTCGATATACCCATGCCGTCTGTCCGTCCGTCCGTCCGTTTGAACGCCTAGATCTCAAAGATGTTAAGAGCTAGAGTAACTAAACTTTCCCATTAGATGCCATATTATTCCATAGGAGACAAATTTATTTTATTTTTTGATATCGGGGTTAAATTATATAGCTCCCATAGGGGTGTTTCAGACGACCTCGAAAACAAAATAAAAGTAGTTTTAGTATAGATATCGCAACCAGATTTGGCGCTTAGAAGTTTTTTAGAGTACTTAAGCAATGTACCAAATTTGAACAAAATCGGTAGACTATATCAAATAGCTCCCATAGGGCAGATCTTCCAATAAATCGAAAGCCAAATTTGGTATTTGTAAGTTTTGTATAGTTCGTAAGCACTGTACGAAATTTTATCAAAATCGTTTGTCTATATTATATAGCTCCCATAGGAACGATCGGTCAAAAAAAATGATGGCTTAAAAAGTCTTCTGATTTTGGTTGTTTACGAAGTAACCTAATTTGGCAATCAAATGTCTTTTGGTGTTCTTAAGCAATATACTGGATTTTATTGTAAGCTAGTGGTACAGGGTATCCCAAAGTCGTCCGCACCCGACTTTACGTAGGCCAATTTTTAAATTAGAGAAAAAATATTAATTGGCGTCAATTAAGTTGAAAAATCATTATTTTTCTTTGCTAAAAGATAACACTTTATAAAGTGGTTTGAAGGGAATGGCAGGTTCGTGATGGCGCTTTTGAAGGGTTATTCCACTTATAGTAAGCCAAGCTTCGCTGCACAGTGGACAATTCACAAGTACAATCAGTTTCTATACTCTATGTTTTTATTCCACAGACTATAGCTGTTGTTTATTTAGAGTACTGAAAGTCTATCAGATGGCCAAGTGCGCGTTGCATTTGCAAAACATTGAATGAATTGCGTTGATTTTTTATTTTTATTGTGGATGTTTATTAAGTTGGAATTTCACAGTTGGTTGATTGCCGCCACATCGAACTTACACATTTAGAAATGTTTCCAAGTTAACAACAATGGCACAATCTTATAGTGATTATGTACAGAGAACTGAAAACTGTTTATATAGATATCTAATAATGTGTCGGAGCATTCCAAAATTAAGAAACCAACCGGGTTAAGGTTCAAGAGCAATTTAGGTACAATGTAAACGAAATTAATTCTTTCGCATCACTCTAACATTTCTGGGTGAGAATCTGCGTAAAAGCAAGTGGGCTAAACCATGCTGTGGCATTGATAGCGACTACGTAAAGCCGAAAGAAAAGAGATCCAGAGAAACTGCAAAGTAAATCTTCGCAACAGACCCAGAAACTCAAAAAAAAAGCAATAGTCCGGTCAAATTAGACATTTGAAGTTACATAAATTAACAGCAAGCTGAAAGTTGGTGTAATTGTTTAAAACATAGTTAAAAATAATATCTGAAAGTTCCCCATCATTCCGAGG